>PTEX01000033.1:2367794-2520223 GCA_003342815.1 Eudromia elegans
AATAATTGAATAAATAAAATAAATAGAAATACCCTAAAGCCAGTAGCTAATCAGTAACATAAGTTGAGCAAAYATGGATCAGCCTAAACAAAAGTAATTTATTTGATTTTTTTCACCAAAAATKGAATTAACCCATAATTGTTATGTGTTACAACTGTTACTGTTTCAGTATGTATCAAGTAAAAAAAATTTCATTTTAGATTAATTTTTCAGAAAATAAATTCTAGAAATGTTTAAAGAGCATAACAAAGAGAAAAGTCTAAAATTACCTAAGCAATGTTACTATATAGTAGGTTTTCCTTTGTGAAACAATTTSTTAACTTTAACCCAATGCTGTGAATATCTATGAATCTATATTCATGAATCTATATTTTGTAACAATTTATGGGAACTCTTGAGACAAAAAACACTCAGCTGTAATGTCAGCACTAGAGTTAGTTAATTCTAAAAACAACGTTAGCATAAAATTATGCTAAACATATACACGTGTTTATAAGTTGTTAGAAATTTAGGTTTGGGTCCGGGTCAGCAACAGGGAAGACCCTTTCTCTCTAAATATCATGACAATTACATCAGCAGTGTTTTCTTCTAGTTTTGGCTTGTCTAATATATAAAATACTGCAGAAAAAAATGTGAGTTCACTCACTTTTCAGAGAAGATACCACTTTAGGATAAAAATAAAAACACCAAGATGGGCCTGCAATATCTCCTTTTCATTCTAGCATATACAGGACTATATGCAAGCTTCTGAAAATTATTCAACTTTGGTTCAAGTATTAACTTTGTAATTCATGCCAAAAATATCCTTCAGCATTTCAGCATTTATTACTTCATTTTTAAGGACTTTATTTATTAGGTGTGGGTTTTGTTTTGTTTTTTTGTTTTGTTTTTTGGGGGTTTTTTTTTGTTTGTTTTTTGTTTTTTGGTTTTTTTTTTTGGTAAGAAACGGGACAAACTTGGAGAAAGGAAGAGGATATTTTAAACCTTATAAAAAAATCTCACATATCATGCAAACACAAACAACTTCTCTCCTCCCACCTCTCTCCCAAAGAAGACAAGACTTTGTGCATGATACAGACAAGGAATTACTGATGCAGCATCCTATGAAGATAGGGTGTTGTGGATATGATTTTTCTCCTGCTCAAATAACACCATCTGTATTTTGACTCCCTCCTTTCCAAAAATCTTTCAGCATATCATCCTCTCTATTCCATTTTCTGTATTTCAAAATCATTTTATTTATTTATTTACTTTTCCAAATGCTACACTCCCATATCAGTTACATTTTAAAGAATATCTTCATCATGARGTTGGACTCCCAATACTAAGTATGGTTCTCCTACAATTAATTTTCCTCTTAAAACACAATATCCCTACTTGCCTTCTTCCATCCCTTCTTCATTTTTTCCTCAAAATTCATCCCTATCAGATAACCCAGACTTTCCTCTTACATTTACACTTTTGCCTCTTGTAATAGTGAAGGCTATCCACTCTCCAGGATGCAGGATATAGAACAAGGAAGGAAAAGGAAGTGAAAGAAAGTAAAAGAAGAGTCAACAGAAAGTCAACAGAAGTGATTTAAGTATAGAGAGATGACCCCAGCCCCTCAGCCGTGAGGCACTGTCTGTGACTGTTCCATGTGATGAGCAACAATCTGTCCTTTAGCACATGGAGAAATGAGTTACTGCTGTTCTGCAAGAGAGGAGTGAATAAAGGCAGGCAAACAGAGGGAATTTTTTCCATTGGCTGGAAGATAACCCTGCAAATCAATCGTCTCTGAAAATTACTCTCACCAAAATCCTGTAGAACTGAAAAACTTAGATTTACTTCATAAGCATATTTATTACAGTAACAACAACAAAAAAAATCCACATTCTAAATGAAAAAAAAAAATCCCCATTTTGTAAACAAGTATTAGCACTAAGTATTCTAGTTTTACTGTATAGGGAAGCCAGCCTTTTGAATCTATTCTGAGACACTGACATTCTCTTGCTGAAGTTATTTGCCCTTTCAAAATCTACTCCTTCATACAGGCTGAACATTTATAAAGGTTCATATTGATCCGAATAATACTAATGTGAATGATATGAACAAGAATACTCTGCTGATGCTTAGAAAGCTCTTTGGGAACTTCAGCATGGCAAAGTTCTGATTTCAAGAGACAAATCTAGTGCACAATTAAGATGCCTAACTCCAAGGTCTCACAGAGGGGTCTGCATGTGTGATAAGTGCATTTCCGTTAGATAGGACTATAATGCTCTATTGAAGTCAATGAAAATCAAGTTAMTACAGTCAATGGTGCCTAGAGAGTGATTAAGTGGACAGGGCAATAGGCATCTACTTTGGGAGGAAATTACTTGCTTAGACTCAACTGCATCCTCCACGGCAATTACCTGTTCATTAGTCGCCCATTGACAATAATGAGAGTAGAGTTCCATAGTAGAGCAGAGACACTTGCATGAAAATTTAGCTAAACTTAGGTGCCTTCATCTTGACCAGAATTCCTGTTCCCCTAGCATAGGTGCTGTCTGAGACGACTGGAGGTTTCCTGCTGATGTGCACCTCCCCAAAGCCCTGCGGCAGAACCTGCCACGCTGCAGAGGTACCCCAGGTACCTGAGGGCATTTCCAAGGACATGAGGTTTCATGTAAATAATTCAAGCCTTGTGATTCCTTTTAGACTTTGATGTGAAGTCCCCCAATTTATCAGCTATTTCACATCTAGGGTGAGGCTGTTGGTCTTACATTTTGAGATAGGACTGCTCTTTTGAAGCAGCCCACTTACAGTGCAACAGTTTGCATGGCCAGGCAGTCTCAGAGGTCCTGAATGGGAGTCCTTTGGGGACGATCTAACAACCGTCACGCATTCAGTCCATGGAATCCGGCCCTGAACCACATACAGCATGGAAATTAAGCCCTCAGCACTGATTTTTTTTCTCCACAAATCTCCTCCTACCAGATTAATCCCTCCCTCTGTGGCATTACTTTAGCTGAATATAAACTGAGTGTCAAAGTGCTTAGTTCATGGACATATTGATCCTCAATAATATTTGGAATTAAGTAGTTAGGTACTAGAATTGAAATCTAAAGGTCTCACAGAATGAGTAAGATAATATATTTTTAGAGAAAGGGAAAAAGCTATTTTATATATACTCCTATGCTAAGTAATTTCTTTGTGCTTTGTGTCCAAACTGCTGACCCAGGTAGAGCTCAGAGGGAATCGATCTGAACTTCACATTTTTGCATTTACATGAAAAGTACCAGGTGAAATGCTATTGCTAATCAGGATAGAGACACATTCATGCTCTCTTTCTGAAGCTGGATCACTGCAGGGAAGAATTTAGATTTGCAGGGCTTAGAAAGTACAGTAATAGCTCTCATCTGGAAGAGAAGAGATCAGGATTTTAATCTATTCTTTGACATATGTTATTCCATATTCTACCCAGTGACTGCAAAACACAAAATACACAAACAGACTAGAACTGGCACTTTTTTTTTTAACTCATAAAATGAATGCACCAGTCACAGGGCTGTGGAATCATACTCCTTCCTCTACATACTCCCTCTTATCTCTCCATTGATTCTCTACTTCTAAATGTTGGAAAGAGTTATATTCCGCAACTTGTTGACTATGGCATTTTTCTAGGAGACAGAAGGCTATTTCCATTTTGGAATGCTCTTGTGGAAAGGAGAAAACTGAATACAAATGACCTACTTCCTATACAAGTAATCAAGCCCTAGACTGTTAAAAAAATCATTTTTATTGTTTTAGAGATTAGGTCCCTCAAAGCATACAGGTATATATAAGTCTAAACTTTAGGTAGCAGACAAGATCTTCTAATGAGGGCACATGTATTCGAGACACATGTAGACAATAAAGTAGGCAATAAAGTACTGTTAAGTCAAATAATGATGTGCCTGGTGAGTTTACGTATCTTTATGGTCAGAAGAACCTGATATTTTTATCACAATTTGTGCTTTCATAGCTCAATACTCACTTTAGTACTCATATCCTTCACAGGACCTAAACCTTATTTCTTCCTTTACCATTAGCTATACTTTCCTGATTTTAATATTTATTAGTGTGAAAGTAAGCCTTCCATTCATGACTTGCAATGTCCTTCGTTTTTCATATTGAGAGAAATTTTATTAATAGAAAACAAAACTGTAACTTTTTGATGAAATTGAAGCTTGTCCTTTCAGTTGTTTTTATGGCATACAACAGAGATTGATCTTTACCGTGTTTGGGATGCTGGAAACGAAAAAAAGCTACTCCCAAATATAGCAGATGTTAAAATGTGGCTGAAAGCTCTGGAAGAGAAACATAAATTATCATTGTGACTATGTTCCAATGAAGGAGATGAAATAAAAATGTCTCATTTGCAGGATCCTCAGACTCATCAATTTTCTGCTCTTCACTAGACAAAATTTCAGGCAGTGGCATATTTGATCTTGAAGAACCAAAGAAAACAATTTTCTGCACTTTTTGAGTTGAGCACAAATTCCTTCAGACTCATGAAGGATCTGTGTTTCTTATTTCAGACCATTTCAGACTAAGAATCCCTTGACTCTTTCTCCTTCCTTCAAACTCAGTCATGCAGAATTGGACAAATTTACATTCCCTCTTCTGATAATCAATGAACACTAAACACATTTACGATATTGATTAGTTCTTTTACGTTTAAAAGTCACATTCCTACATTGTGAAATCTGTAAAATCATGTAGCCTATATTAAGTACAGAGGGTGCTTAATGCCTATATATACCAGAAATAACAGGTAGAAATTAGCTGCAATTAGAGTTCCACAGAACATTTCCAAAGCATCTAGAAAAATCAGTTTGACTTGTAAAGTGAATACTTCTGACTGAAATTCAGAGAAGTAATTTTCCCTCCTGAAATGACAGTTAAAACCCCCAAATGATATCCACCATCGCACTTGGAACCCCTATTCAATATCCTAAATGCCTATGATTTCAGATGCTGACTGTGAGGAACCCGGTAATAGACTGAAAACCACAAGACTTGTTTTCACTTTCTTTTTGCCTTGTTATTTTAAACTTATATCATTATTATTTTGACAGCAAGAAAGAGAAATAAATTGTTCTACTGAAGAGCATCTGATGTCAGTTTTTGATGCTGTGTTTATGATCTCAACAACAGCAAAGTGGCCCACACACTGCAAGTGATAGCYGTCATCCTCCCCTGGCCAAAAGCCAATCTGGTCTCAGTGATCAAGGAAACGAGAGGGTAGAAATATGAGCAAAGCATCCTTAATATTGTTTTAAAATAGGGTTTCATTGTTTTAAGATATGGTTTCATTTTTATGTGTACCTAATACTCTACAGAAAAAATATTGATAACAGGAGAAAGGAAGGAAATAGCAGGTAGGTGTGATTATGCTGCCATGGTTACCCTAAGAAAAAACACTCAGATATTTTTAATATAATTCAGAAAGGATAAAACCAATCATACTCAGMCAAGTCATAGAATGCTTCTATAAGTTTTTTTTTACCAAAATTATAAAGTCAGATTATCTCTTTGGCTAGGTCTGCCTAAAGCTACATGAAACTGCAGTGATTTGGAGCAAAGGTGAGATGCTCCTTAAAAGCAGCGGCCTTAAAACCTCGATGTAGGTGTATCCTTGAGCTGGATCCTTCTCTGAACCCTTTCCAAAGATGGTGATTGCACTGGAGCAACATCTAAGTGATGACATCTTTTGCCAGTGGAGCCGTCTGATTGCTCTCAGGAATTATTGAGTTTCAGAGTGGAGAAGGCACAAGACTGTCTTTGAAGCTGCATCTTCTTTAGCTACAGGGTGAAGCTGCAGGCTCTGAAGGGCAGCCACAAACATCACACAAAGACAACCTAATCTTCGGGCCTTAGAGCAAAGAGATGGAGTAGTCTCTTCCATAAAAGACAAATATGAAGAATTTCCTCACCTCCATCTGGGCAGCTTTACATGGTTTTAGGCTTGAATAATTATTGTGCTAAGACAGATTCAAGCCAGACAGGGTCACTTGGCATTTAAAATTTGAAAACTTTGAATTAGTGTGTGTCTTGTAGTGAAGTCATCCCATCAAGTCTCAGGGATGTGTGCACTTGGGAGTTAGATTAAGGTACACTTATACAGTCTAATGAATCAGAATACATTAAAATATTTCTCTGAAGGCACTATCCTCCAGGGTGCTGCTGTCCACACATTGTGAACCAAGGGAAAAACAATCATTCTAGGACAAGTAGCTCCTAAGTAACAAAGCTTTTGGCACATGCATCGTTTCCATCGAGGAGACGCCTGCATTACCCTTTGTTAAACTCAAGKAAGTCTCCTAGCAACCCAGTCGTTATCTCTGTGGGGGATAAAAACACACCGGCATTATGCAGAAGTTGAGAGTCTTTGACAGCATCATGGGTTTTGACCACTAAAATTAATTACTCAACATCCTGGCAGTAGTCCCAAGTCCTCTTCTTCAATAAGATAAGCATCAGCAAAGTACTTTGCTTAATGCTAATGCATTTCATTCTCTGCTACACGATAAAATCAGATTTCAAGTATCTAGTATACTGCACAAAGTGCAAAGCATCCTAAACAAAAATCTTCACATTAACCTCTTGTTTTGGCAGATCCAATGATGAGAATAGCAAACACCACATCACGAAGGTGACTTTTTCAGATTTACTTGAGAAGATAATTAATGGCCTAAATAGAAAAGTCTTCTAGAAAACACTCTTTCTTTATTTTACCATGATTTTTGTTTGCTTGCTTGTTTTGCTTAGCTTGCTTGTTTGTTTTTAAAGCAGTTTGTCCAACTCTACGATGTTAGATTATAGCTATTAATGTCAACTGTCTCAGGACTAGAAGCTAGCTGAAGGATAGGAGCAATAAAGAATACCATCTGCAACAGAAATATGGGGATAATTAATTTATGCTGTCCTCTGTGTATGGTTAAATTATTAACAGCATAAAGACATCTCAGAAAAGCAAAAGACAAACAAACATGGACCAGTAATGGAAGGTTCTGCACAATTATTTCAATATTAAATCATGTGTTGACATATCTTTATCTTTCTATGGCAAGAAACTGTTGCTTGCACTCCTCATGGTGTGCTATAGCCAGACAGACCTCTAGTTTATGGACTGTATAAAAGAATGATAGCACTAACACTGCAGAGTCCTTTCTTGTGGGTTATTTGTGGTTCAACAATTGTCTTCTTGAATAAACCTCGGTTTTCTCTCTGCACAGCATCCCAGTAACTGTTCAAAATACCAGTATTTTGCAGTATCCTCTCTTCCTAAACTTTAAGCATGAGTACAATCCAAGCTGAAAGAACATATCAGTGAAGCTTATAAAATAAAAGTGACATTCCTTTCTTGTCAGTCCACCACTTTTCCCTTTTACTTAAAAAAAAAAAAAAAAACAGACATATACAGGGTAGGAGGAAGTGACTAATCCAAGATACTTCCTTTACAATCTATACTACTCATGCAAGAAAAATACATATATATAATCTTTATGTATATATTATACATATATATATATAAATCTTGTACTTAAGTCATTATAACCTATATTCTCTTTTCCAGAAGTAGCTCAGAAACTGGACAAGACCTCATCACTGCCAAGAGGATTCCATGACAACAGGCCACATGGCGGTTAAGCCATCCTTTATTCTCTTCCAGACAGAAGAACGAAGCAATGCATCTTTGCTGACAATTGACCTTTCTAAAAGGTAAATCTCCCACCTGTTGTACATGACTACACAGGCTTGGTCTTTTGGTCTTTTACAAGGTGTCTTTGAAGGGTTTTGTTTTGTTTTGCTTTGCTTTAGGATCACCCAGAATGATACAGTAAGGCTTAAGATTTATAAGGAAACCTTTATTACAGCTATTTATTTTCAGCACAAGTGTTCCTATAATAGGCTGGCAATACAACTATGAAACAAAGCTGCCAACACTTCATATTGCCTTATTAAAGTTACACTCTAAATTAATTATTGTTATTTTTGGTTCCATTGCACATGATAGGAGAGAAAGACAGAAGGATGGAAGGAAAAGATGCAAGCACACATAGCACTGGTCTGCTGTTGACTGATCTGCAGAATGACACAAACTGGGAGTGCGCTTTTAAACTAAGTGACCTCATTAGACTTTGTGACTTGGTATTTCTTGCCTTATTATTATTCTAAATGTAATATCATAGCTTCTGTGACTYATACATAGTACCTCAGGATAGATTYCTTTTTGATCTTCATTACATTAGCCATCTTTTTCTGTGAACACATATGATATAGGGTGCAACCTCTATTCTTGTTACTGTATTCTAGAAGGAAAATATTAATATAATATTTGGTACTGTAATTAACATTTGTAAACAAACTAATGCAAATCCAAACTAATTCTTAGGATTAAGAATAGCATGATAAGAGAAAAGAAAAATTTTCTTTTCAAAGTTATTTCACTGATACTTTTGGAGAGAATTTAGTATGATATTAACAGTCCTAGTTCTTGCAAGAGGTATGATGTAAGAAGAGAAACATGAAAACCAGCAGAGAGTCTGTTTTGTAAGAAATTAAATTAAGAGATATAGAGAAAAGGTTATTATAGTATTTTTGTTGCTAAGATTCAAAAGACTTTATTGAGGAACACTAAAAATCAACCCCAAATATAGTGATTCCCAACCAGCTCACAGATCTTGTCCAGGACTTGTCAAGTCCTACATAACACATGGAGGTTTCAAAAGAGGACACAAAGATTTAAATGAGGATTTTGATGGGACGATTGTCAACAGGGATAACTTTCTTGCTGTTAGTAGAGGAAGTGTGAGCTGAGACATGGATGTCTGTAAAAGGAATGATGGRAAAAAATATTAATTTCCCTCAGATATGGAGCATCTTTACTTTGAGCTCTTCAGGGTTTCACGGCCCCTTCCAGAGACTACATTCTACACCTTCTCTCACTTCCTGTAAACTGCATTTTGTGACGGGTCTAAAATGGACCTACATTTTTTGAACATTACCAAAACAGTGGGATCTTCTGGGAAACAGAGTTATAAAACAACAGAGTAAGAAGAAAGACTGCAGCTATTGCTCAGCTTCATAACTCACACTTCAAAAATAASAGCACACTATATTTTTTTAGAAAGCAACTTCCTAGGGACTCTGATTTCGTTTTCCTTATCTTTCTGGTATTCTCCAGAGATATTTGGCAGCTAGTTTTCYCATACTAATCTAAGTGATGTGAATGTTTTCAGGTCACTGTGCTTTGCAGGTGAAGTGGTCTTTGGGACTTATAAGGGAATTACAACATTTTTGCATTGATTGGCAGCTGTCAGTCAGACTGTTTTCCTGGCTTGGAGTCCGAACAGACAAACTGAAKTAAATTGCAGATCAAAGCAAATATGAAATTGTATGAAAAGTAAAAAATAGAATGTTGCTGGGGATTTTCTGCAATTTTCTAAGCACACTAACTTGCCTGCTAGGTAATATATCCCTTACTTCCCTATGTTGTGATTCAAATGTAAGTACTTTTTAAGATGAAACCAGTTAGTAAAGGATATCAACATTTGTAAATAGCTGAGTCTAGATTGAGTTTGGATTATTTTGTTCACAAGTGTCCATAGATAGTCTTCCTCACCTGGCACAAGGTGTGGGTGCTGGCTGCAGACCACTTTGAAATACTGGTACAAAATCTCTAATAACTGTTACTGTTTAAAAGAAGAATGGTTTCTTAAAGCGTCATGATCTTGTGTTTGATTCAGTCAAATTGCAATACGTCTTTAAGTGGCTTTGGGAGATTGTTTCTTATTGCACACAGTTTCCCTATTAGAAAAATATGGTATTCCGCCTAAATCCTTCCTTTATTTTATTCCATTCAGTCACTCCTCTTTGAACTACCCTAAAGAATTCCTCTCTTGTTTACCCTCTTAAAACACTTACAGATATTCAGTACATGATTCATGAATCATTATTTAGACAGGCACTCCATATTTAGCTGTTTTCCTTTTTCTCATAAATCAGATTGTTCCAGACCCTCACTCATTTTTATCGCTCTTTCATAACTGCTGAGAGGTACTCATGGATGAAATGTCCACAATGGCACCAAGCAAGAAAAAGGGAACAAGAGACCAAGGCTGGAGTTAATAAAATAAAAACAAAAATAAAACAAAGCCTAGCTTGGACATCCTCTCTAGTTTAGCCATCAAGTACACATAAATAATAGCACAAAAAGGCAAAAGAATTACCAGAAGATAGGGTGATGCCCCCATGCATGCTTGGTGACATATTCATAAGCTTTAGAGAAAAGGAAATAGAAAATCAGCTAATTTTAACATCTTTACCTGTGTTTTAAATTAATATTCTTTACACAAGAGCTGTTGCTGATGTTCAGAACTTAAAACATCTCAAAGCAGGGCTATTGCAACAGCAATGACCAGCTAAAGACAAAACAACATTCTTAGCCTATTTATTTTAACTTGGGTAGTTTTGTGGGATCCTTCACAGTACTTAAAATTTGTCATGCTTCAGAAAGTTATCACGTTTTATTAAAAGGCTTTTCAGGGAAAAGGCTTTTTTGACAGTCAGTATTTATAATACTGCCTCTTAAGACTTTTAATTTACAAAAGGACATATCCTTTTCTCCCTAGCAGGCTAATGAATGTTGCAAGCCTGCAATATGAATTTTTATAGGTGAGATGTAAGTTTTAATTAAACTATGTACCAGATTTCAAGCTTTCTTATAAAAAGAGATCGTTTTAAACAAAGACTGTTCGGAATGATTTGCTATAGAAGTGCAAAAAAAATATGGAAGTTCAAGACAAACACTATGGAAGTTCAAGACAAACAGCCCAGCAGTTTAAAGAGTGTTTCCTCAGCCTGTTGGGAATATGTCTCCAGCTTCTGCATGTGTGTGTGTGTATGATGATACACAAATGACACATTTCTAAATGTATGGACAACAGAAGGTGTAAAGATGAATCAAGTAACATCTGTTTTCAGATTGTATTATTGTGCATTTGAAAAATAAAGAAAATTAGACAAAATTTATAGAAGCAAATTCTTCCTGCAGAAAACTCAGTAACATACGCTAATAATTCTCTCTATGTACTACGTTATAACAGGATAATGGCTTTGCAGTGTTTGTTATTGACCCTTTGTCAAGTTATTCTTAAAATCTATTTTGAGTGACTCAACTTGACTGAAATTTATTTTATTGTTAAATAAAGCATAAGATGTTATCACTTAGCATTCTTTTTTCTTAAATCTATTTAATGTGTTCATATTCTACAATTCTAAATATAGAGTAGKCAAAATTTTAAATGCAATAAAGAARAAAAAATGGCAGATGTAAGAAAATCCTCTAAGAATATACATTTATTGCTATCTGAAAAAAAGAAAAAGGTATTTTTTTAGCCTCTATATTAGATCAGATCTTTTGGATTTCTTGTCCGTAAATGGATATTTAAATAATGAATACCATATTTTTTTTAAGCAGTAAAATATTACATGGTTAAAAGAAAGATTAAAATGTCACAGACTTTTTTTTTTTTTTCATAATGACAAAATATCTATTAACATGCATTTGAAAGAGGTAAGAGCAGTCTTGTGGTCAAAGGGACCATACTACCATTTCATAAAGGGTTTTACTATTTACAAATAACTCATCCAGCCTGTACAAATGCAACTTTTTTTCTCTTTCCACAGTTGGCAATGCTTCATCGTGAGCACCATTCTGTGATTCTGTGATTTATCTGAAGCATTTTGATCAGTGCCTTTGGGCATCACATCTCAAAAACCTTGTGGGCCAGTAGAGGCATCCAGAGCAGAGCAAATATGGAGAGCTGCAATCTTGAAAACCTCAGGTAACATTTCAAGACTGTTCAGAACACAAAGGCAAAGACCTAGGCGGACATGCTAACAACTGCTGCAAAGCAGCTGGATGGTTACTCTTGTCTGAAACCAGAACAAAAGCATTAGACTCACGATAGACATGAGTCTATTGACTCATGATATCTAAGACATGAGTCTTAAATAACTTAAGAACTTTTAGCAGTACAGATAAGCCATACAGACATGATTTGGAAACTACGATTTTATGGATTTCATATGTAATTGACGACTGTATGAATTTCATATGCAATAGTCATTGTAATTTTCTGGGTCTCCTCCAGTCACATTTCCTATGGATATGTTCATATTAGTAATTAAAAAAGGTCAGGGTCCTGCTCTCTGTCTCAAATGGTAGTTGAAAGGGTTCAATTTGCATCCAAACACTTACTTGCCTAGCCTATAGCTGCATTTAGATGCCTTTTGACGAGTCTCATCCTTGGTGATTGTTTAGGAACAGAGTGGCTAGCACAGCACTCAACATAGGACAGGCATCTAGCTAAAGAGTTCAAGGATGCAGACTTGAGTAAGTGATCCAGCACCTACTCTGACCACATCAAGCTTAGTAATAGAAATGTAGCCTGAATCTCAGTTATTCATTTCAAAAAAAAAGGTGAAGAATACCTTCAAATATTCTTCAGATATTATTCCAACTATATGCCTGTATAAATAATATGTGAATGAAATGAGTGGCAGATGAATATCAGAAACAACGACTGCAAAGTAAAGCAGATGTGTGGAAAAGAAATCCCTAATTATACAAACATAGTGATGCATTTTAAATTATATATTACCATATTAGAAAGAGATTTTGGAATAATTGTGGATATGAAAACATCAGTAACAATAAATAGACAAATAGAACATTTGAATTATTTTCTAATAAACAAAATAGGACACTACACCAAAGAGGATGAAATAGAAAACATCATTATACCACTACATAAATGCATAATGCAAAGAAATCTCAAGTACTGTGTACATACTTCTGACCACTTATCTTAGATATGAATTTATGGAACTATTCAAAGTGCAAATAAAGTGACAGGGATGACTGGAAGTATGGAACAACTTTTTACAGCTCAGGAAGTTCTCTCATACAATAATTCATAGAACAGGAATAAATATAGGGAAAAGAACATTCTCCTCTTGCCCTCTTTCTTATATTATTTTCTTAAGCATTCATTATTGCCTACTGCCAGAGACCAGATTCATGCATAGATATCTGGTCTGATGCAGTGTGATCATGCTGAAGTTCTATTTAAGGTGAAAGTGCTTCCTCATGTTTGCCAGAAAATGACTTTTAACATCTAAATATGAGACTAGATTGCCTTTATATATTTTTTTTTTTCTTTATAAGGCAACCACAGTGGCTCTTAGCTTTGGATAGTTGTCTTACATAGAGGCACACAGTGAAAGCAACATAATCTTAGATCTGATTTATTATATTCTATATAAAGAAAAATCACACCACCTTTTCTAAAAACTGGTACTTTTCTATCACAACAAATTTATTTATTTATTTATTTATTTATTTATTTATTTATTTATTTATTTATTTATTTATTACGACCACCTCCCATACTTTACTACCCAGTTATTGCTATTGAGATTTTTCTATCTCACTTTTATAGAGGAAAAAAAAAAACCCAACAACTTTCTTCTAATTTGTGTCTAAATTAATTAATGTCCAAATACTTCTCATTTGTTCTTGTGTAAAGAGTGTTTAGATTTTCTTTGTTTTTAACTATGTATGCATACATAAATACACATATTTATGCAGAAAGCAATCCTACTTCCTCTCAGACTCCAGTTTGTGACACTCACTAACCAACGTCTTTTAATCAGGCTTTGTAAGCTGTCCAAACCTCTGATCATCCTACTGCCGTCTGTTTGCATCTGTTCCTTTGGAAAAGTTCTTTCTTCAATGCAAATACTGGAACTATACCTTCTGTTATAAGTGAGRACTCAGCCATGCCTTCAAAAATGGCTTAATTACTTCCCAGTTTCTACTGGAAATTCCTTGCTTGACATATCTCASGGTTGCATTTGTCTTTTTTATTATCCTATTAAATTGATCTTAATAGATATTCTATGGTCAGATGATGAAAGCTGCTGAATCAAGGAGTACAGAAGATGGTTTATGATTGAAAAAAATCAAACTATTTTAATCTTGGTATGTGCTAARTCAGCCATCAGGTTAAAAAAAATCATCAGAAAACAAAGCAACACCAAAATGGAATGTTGCTCTCATCCATTGTTAAGGGATGAGAGTAACAACTGACAACCTTGAGGGGGTTTCTCTTTTTGTATGCTCCTTCCATGAYTTGTGATTCCATCCATTTGTATTCWTCCTTGAACACAACATATTTCAAACCTACACCGGAGTCCAAACTCTAATTTTAATTAAGATCAAATATATTTGGTGTTGTGGCTTTTGCTTCAGTGAAATAATTGCACATTTATGCTGTCTTAAATGAGAGCAGAATTTAGCTCACTCCATTTTGCACACTACAATGACTGGGTACTAGGAATGTCTTATTGAAATGGTTGGAATTTTTCCTCATAAGAAACAGACTGCGGTAATTTGTATTTGGCAGTTAAACACCTGGTCACTAAATATTTTAAATTCTGAAATGAAATGCCTCTCAATAAGCTATGGAGCAATACATGCAAATACTTACCGGCAACTGGTATATAATAAGGTATGAACAATATCTGTGCATTGTAATGAAGTGTTGTAAATGACCTGAGAAGCTGGAAAACATTGCCAAAAGTTTGAATTGTATCCAAAATAACAATGTCTGTTTTTCGAACAAGCTGCTGAATGCAGAATGCATTAGTATCTCAGTGCTGCACAGCTGTGTTTTTCTATGGAAGGAGGATAATGCCTGCTTTCAGATTTGGGGAAAAAAAAAAAATCCTTCCTAATTGAGTTGGGTACCTTTATCTGCATTCAAGCTGCTGCTTATTTATTTTTAAATAACTGAGTTCTGGCAACATTTTATCCTGAATGGAACACACGGCTTTAAAAGAGCTAGAAGTGCCACGTCACCCTCCAGCAATGGAAACACTGTACCTCCCTTAGACAGCTCTTGATCTTTTTTTGCTTTTCCTTAGGATCAGTCAATTAAAATTTATTTGAGATTTTATCTACAGATTTATTTGAGATTTTATCCACAATCTGTGTTCTCCCTGTTGTCTGCTAAAGCCATATCGGACAGTCATGTCCT
This sequence comes from Eudromia elegans, assembly GCA_003342815.1. Taxonomy (NCBI): domain Eukaryota; kingdom Metazoa; phylum Chordata; class Aves; order Tinamiformes; family Tinamidae; genus Eudromia; species Eudromia elegans. The sequence goes on from PTEX01000033.1 coordinate 2,382,908, forward strand.
GCTGACACACTTGTCCCTCTGATTGTCCTACTGGAACCTCCAGCTCTGCTGCCTCTTCCAGGGGAGCCTCTCCTCTCAGGGAGAACATGCCCATCGCTGTGTCCTTCATGGCTGCCTAGTGCAAATAATGGGCTCTAGCTCCAGATACGGAGAGCTCAGCCATGCAGCATGAAGGCCAAAGCTACCTGAAGGACTCAAGATACCTCTGAGTCACAAATAGRGAGTGCCTGGATTTTTGTGGGGCTGTTTTATTCCTTGCTGGATTCCACAACTGTACCTCTCCAGACTCCATCTTGTCCACAGAGAGGCCTCAGATAGCTGTCATACAGATATTTTGGAGGTACTGGTGGCCTGAGGTGAAAAGCAATTTCTCTTTTTCATCGTACTCCACTCCAGAGAGGAGTATTTGCTTTCTCACAGTTCTTAATAGTGCAGAGGTCCATGCATAGAGCATAAAGTTTGAAATCCTTGTGTACGTGATAACGTCCTGGGAGTTCGATAGAACTAAAGGACATGCTCAAAGATTCATATCTGTTTATCTTAAAGGTTTTTCTTTAAAAATACTGCTATCTTGCATTCAGGTTTGTGTGTCAAATAAAACACATTTATACCAATATGGTAGGTCACTAAATAGTGTAAATAAATAATCACATTTTCACTGTCTTAACTACAGAAAGAATTAAGCCTCTGAACCAGGATGTTGTTGATTATTTTGTTCTCACCTTTCCCTAATGATACAAGTGCTTACTTTCCAGAGACGTGAATGTTTCATTTCTCTCTTGTGCAGCATTCTTACAGCATTTACACTTTCAGTTGTATTCCAACCAAGCCAAATTTTTATTTCACATCTTTACCTTCTGAGAGCATTTCCGCAAAGCACAGATGCCATCTGATTACCATGTGTCAAATATGACTGCTTTTCTGCTTTTCTATTAAAACTAGGAAACCATATTTAACTGTCTTTTATCAGCTTTGTACAGGAAGTGTTCACACAAGTGTACAGCTTGTGTTTACACAAGAGGCTTCTGGTTCATTAACTTAGGCTTTTTTATAAAGTGAATTAGTTAAACTCCACTGTGGATGTATAACTCAGTTTAAATGTGCTTTTTTCAGTTTAGCTTAAACGGATTCCAATTTATGCTAAATTGAAAAATGCCTCATTTAAACTGAAATAAAAATAGCTACACAACTTCATGTAATGGTTTAGTTAAATTAGGTGAATTTATYACATTTGTTTGAACCAAGATAAAACATCAAAGATTCTGAATTTTTAACCTAGGCTGAATTTTTGAATTAACATTTGACCTGGAAACGTTATCAATTGTAGCAGTAGTTTTCTGTTGTTATTGTTAATCTGTCATTTTGCTCTTTTGGACAGTGACTAGCACAGGTCACATGTGGAACAGGCCACTGCCTAAAGCAGTTATGCTGTGTGTTTAGTGAGACTTATCACCACGTGACAAGGATCTGCCAAACGCTGTGCACCAAAAGCAAGTTAAAATTTTGCATTGAGAAAGTGCAGTGTCTTTTAAAGGAAAGCAGGGTTTTATGCAGATCCTCTTTATGACTGGGAATTAGTTTGGGAGAAGCATCTTTGTTTTCTGAAGCGTTTCTTCAGCTGTTTTGAAGACTTCACACTGAGAAAGGCAAACATTGCTCTGGTCCCTCTAAGGAGGGAGTCTAATTTCAAGGCAATGTCTCACCCATACTCAGCCTGAGGGAAGTCRTATTCATGTAACTTGCTCTTGCTTAAACTGTATTTTTAAACAGATTGTAGGGGTGTTACAAGCAAGGATGTAGCTTCATCTGGGCAAAATATTTATCATAGAAAGTAATTGGAGGTACGAAAATAAGAAGAGTCAAGTACATGCCCACAGCCTTTGCCTTGGGCTTCCGGGAATCTACCAGCAGCTGGTTCCTGCCTCAGAATGGGAGTATTTCCTTGAGGAGAAAAAAGAATGCAAATGCACCCAGGCAACCACATATTATAACTCTGATGTATTTATAATGATATAAACTTTTGTGGAGGGACTTTGGATAGCAGAATCAAAGTACATCAAATTTTAGCCTCAACAGGCGGAATAAATAAACATTCGCAGAAGCTGTAATTATTCAGACACAACGGTTGGGTACATGGCCCATTTCCATTGTTATTTATAGTATTTTGCAAACTTTCCTGAGCACATTAAATCTACTGAAGTGATCAAATACCTGTAACTATCATTCCCTCAACTATCACAGCCCCATAATCCAAATGTCATTCAAAATAATTCTGTGGCTGGACTCAATCCATTTTTTTTGTGTGTATATTTTTCAGTTTCGTATGGTTCAAAATAGATTTTACTTTTCAGAAAAACGAAACTTTTCATCATAAAAAATGAGAAAACACCAATTCTTTAATATTTCATTAATATGTATCTTCATTCAGATGAACATGGCTTTTATGCTATTCTTTCACAGAGAATTCTTTCCCCTACTTAAATTATAGCTTTGGCAGTATTTTACATTATTTTCCCACTACATATACTTAACTACTACAGAAAGTTTGAACGTATGCAGGCATTTTCACAAAYCTGCATACATTCATATGCATAAATACACATAGCACAGAAGGTGAAACTCAAAGAAAATGAGTTAAGAAACTGAAATTCCCTTCAAGGGCTGAGTCGACTTTGAARGTATCTCACTGAGCTGAGAGGTAAACCAAGTGCTACATGAATTTATATAGTTATTTCCTTCTTAAAAAGGAAAAAAAATGCTACCTTGCAACCAGTTTGCAATTAATACACTACCTTGTTAGTTTGCAAGGTCTAAAGTAAGCACTGGATTCTTTTTTGTTCCCTACCTAATCTGTAATCCGTTTTTCAGAAGTGGAGAATCTGCTGTTTGGAAATTTCATTTAAAAGCATTTTCATATCAAAATAGGTATCTTCACATGAAAGTCAGAGAAACCTTTTTTGAAATATGTGCTTTTTAAGTTTTTCAAAGAATTCTTTTCAGAAAAAGCAAGCACCTCATCAGCTCTCACGCACACAAATCTTCAAATGCTCTTTTTGAAGAATTGCATTTAAAAGTATGTTCAGTCATAGACCAAGCATGAGAAGCTAAGGGGGAAAAAAAAAGTCTTTGAATCTGAACTACAGCTCATCATAATCTGGTTAAAATTATCTTCAACACCACCTGTCATTATTAATGCAGGAAGAGAGGTGGAAAAATACCTTCAGCCTAGCTACATTATTGCAAATAAGGTCCATCTGCTTTTTACTGTTCTGTCATATAACAGTAGCAGCTACATTTATGATGGATTTAGGATTTTGCCTGTAGTAGATGAATGTGTAACTGCTTTTATTAAAAATGTTCCTAGTTGACAGTGTTCTATCATCTTAGCAGTCTTTATCCCTGATTTTCAATGTGGAATACTCTGTTGTCCATGTATTCCACTGCTARGTAAAACATTTTTTTTTCAATTTTTCATATTCTTGTGTAGATTTTTTAGMTTCTTCTTACATATAAATATATATAATACTCTATTTAAGACTTTGTGTTATATTAAATAGCTGCACAGAATCTAAGACATAACAGGCCCTGGGGCCATTTTATAGTAGCCACAGTACAGTTTTCATCACGTATGCATCCTTGAAGGAAATACCCTCAAAAAATAAAGTCCACAGRAGTAATATTTAGTTTCTAAAAGGTAAAACAAGGGTGCTTGTTAAGTCTAATGAAAAACAATAGCTAAGAGGATAAAATGCCTGTATTAGCATGATAGTGATTAAACCATAGCATGGTTTGAACCATTTTTTGAAGCAGAACAAAGCAAAGGGTGTATCTACATTTTCTTGTGAGATGGTGTATCAACCCAGGGGCCGTAGTATGACTTACTCTTGTCTSTTGTCCAAATTTAAGTATGGTGGCTTTGGGCGGCCCGGAGAGACTATGAGGGTCAGAATAATACATGTCTATTACAAGGAATTCAAACAGATAAAAAAAAAAAAAAAAGTAGAAGAAGGTATGAGCAATAAGAAATGAAATGATAGAAAGTTTAATTTGTGTCCCAATTAAGTGAATGAAAAGAACAGAGTATCTGAGAAATTAGAGAAGTACACAGGCCAGAAGAGATTTTAAGGAAGAACATCATAAATGCTTTACACTAAAAAAAAGAGAGCCTTTTTCCTAAATATATCTTGAGAGTTCAATCAGTTAAAAGCTCTGCAGTGCCTGCAGAAGATTAGTGTATGACCATTCCAAGAAGAGAATTCTTTCTAATGGTGTTCACCACAGAGATGTTTTGAGGCACAAGTCTAAGATTACACAGTCTGGAGAGTCAGCTGAAGGGTTTTAGAATAAACTGAATCAATACATGAAAAATGAATAGAAAAAAATCACTCATATTTCACATTATTGATTCCAGAATGAATACCGGACTCTTCAGAGTGCAGAACTTTTCCTCATTTCTACACTATATATATATATATACACACACAYATATATATATATTTAGGGTAATCAAAACTGGAACTGGAACACAGCTGTTGAAACATCTGCACTGCTAAGTAACTGAGAAACAAGATGGCAGAGGAAATTCACTGTTGTTAAAATGCAAAATGGTGCCCCTGAAGGCAGCTTTCAGCCTAGCCATTTCTAGTCCTTTTTAGTCTAGAAAGAGAAAGAAGATAGGTTTGAAAAATCTTGGMTCAGTATTCAAATATACTTAGATAAATAAGATGCTAGAAATTAGCAGTAAGGAAATAGAGAACAGCCCCAAATCCTACTCTTCTGCTTTAAAGCCACAGTGCAGTCCTGTCATGGAAAATATGCACATTTCTACTTATCCAGTGTGCATACTGTATGAAGCTGATAGAAGAACTGGAACAGATGCAGAAAAGGGGATGAGGCAATCAGACATATAGAATGGATTCCACAAGAGGCGAGGCTAAAAGCAAGGTGAGGAGAAGTTGATAGGCAACRACTCCCCAGTTGTGCCTGGCAGAAGGCCTGGCCAGAGGAAGACACTACATATGTCTGGGCAGTCACAGATGTGATTAAAAGATTACACAGGTTTTTACATTTTTTTTTTCCTTTTTTCACTACTTCCTTCATTTGACTAAGGATGTCAAATGAAATTAGTAAGCATCTGATTTAAAAATAATGAAAATAAAAGGACTTAYTACTATGTTCCACACATTTCAGTTGTGGAAGTCACTGATGCCAGGTGTTGTGAATGCAAGAATTTTAAAAGGATTATAAATGGGATCAGAGATGTTTATGGAAGAAACATTCACTGTAGGCTACTGAACAAAATAAACCAGATGCAAGTTCTGACTCAGAAAGTTCTTAAAATATTGATTAGCAGAAGCTGTGAGGCTACAGAAAGAAAAATAAATCTATTTGTTCTGCTGTAACATTCTTTACCTAACCACCCACTACTGGCTATCATTCCGATGTACTACTGGATGAGTAGGAGAAAAAAAAGTCTGTTTACTGACACTTTTGGCCTTCCTGATACCTTATGTGGTGAAATAAGAATAAAGTAGTAAAATTGCTTATTGTCAGACAATGTACAACAGGCAGCAAAGGTCTCCAGTTCCAAAGACACAGAATGCTCTTCTCTCTCATTTAAGTGTCTATCTGAAGGTACCACCTTCACTGGAATGAGAATTATGACAGTGTTTGAAGTGGCTTTACTAACAAGGAGCATTGCTTTCCGAGTCTGGTAGTAACTGATTCCAATCATGTTAAATATACACATAGCAGGAAAAAGACTTCCTAATTTCCCCATTCCCAGCATTGTCACTGAATCATTATTCTTTCCCCTTGATTAACGTGAACATGCCTCCTAATGAATTTTAACTATTATTATGATGATGCACATTTGTAAAATTCCCATTCTCATTGTATCTAGAATCCTTGTATCATTCTAAAAAGTACAAAATGACAAGCGGTGGGGTTTTTTTTTGCTAATGACACTGTACTTTAATATGTGACCCATGACAGCAAGTGAACTAACCCCATGAAAGCATCAAAGAATTGACAAAAAACTGCTGGGAAAAGAAATGACACAGGTTCAATGTAAAAAAACTTGAACACAAGTCAGAGCTTATGTCTTGTTCTAAAAGTAGTCATGCTTAAACTTCTCCTGCAAAGATCAATTCCAAAAATGAGAGTCTACCACTGTGAACAGGATGCGTGGCTTCGAACTTCACTTCCCATGAGACAGGTAAATAAATATGTCTATGCAGAGCCTGAAAAGCTGTCTTGCAAGAAATGGGATGTTAAACGGTTAGGGTTATGTACCAACACTTTGAATGTCACCTTTAGGTTAATTGGTAGCTGTTGGAAAATAAAAAGGACCACTGAAATATATGCTTGACATTCTAGCTTACTGATCTTATTTCTAGCAATCTAGTTTGTGTTAGCTGTTGCTACCTTGCAAATAACTTGTTGCAGTAATGAGTTTCTTAAAATGACAAAAGCAAGACCAGCTCATGCGAAAGTAATGAAGAGGATCTAAGTGCCCGATCAGGCTCTCTTATTCATCAGATTCCATCTTTAAGCTCTTGCAAAATCCCTCAACATTTTGCGATAAGGGCAACTGCTTTGAAGGGATATTCTTTCAACAGTGTTTTGTTTTTAAAACTAACAATTTGCATTTAATTACCTTCAGGTGCACCAGATTTAAATAAGGAATTCACCACAGTCAGTTTCCTTTGGCTTTATGCCTGTTATATGAATTTGCATTAGTAGGATCGACATTTTTCTAGTATCGTTAAAAAGCTTTGTGTAAGCATGGATAAAATCAACTGAAGTTATATGAAGATTTCTAAATAGGAAAGGGGAAGAGTTTCACACCAACAACTTACTAAGTAAGATATAGAACTTTCTTAATACACCTTAATAAACAGCTTAAGAACATCTCAGTAAATTCTATATACCACCACTTGCTTAAATAAATTTACACCAGAGAACGATGAGTTACTCACAATCTCTTCTACTAAGAGTGAAAGACACCAAATCTAATGTTACCTGCTGTCACTGGAAACAAATCTCCTTCTGTCTAAAGCACTGAAGAATCAATCCCTTCTATAAATACACACTGCAAACTCAAAACAAGTTTGTATCCTAACTATTCAACAAATACCTTCTGCACATTTTAGGTATTTTCTGCAGTGGTGTCAAACAAATAAACAAACAAAAAGAYACTAGGAGGATAAAGTACATAGAAAAAGATGAGTTTTCAACTTGAAAAGTGGTGATCTTATAAAATCAGTAGGGATTTCTCGACTGACTTTTGAAAGCATTCCAGTAGAGGCAAGAGAGCAAAATAGTAGATTATTTTGTTTTTGTTGATCTTGTTAAATTGAGAATGCTTTGACAAATGCTGCTATCAGAAACCATATTTTAAAGCAATTTCCCATAAATTAGAAGGGATTTTTTTTGTTCACTGTTTTACATGTTTTGAGAGAAAGAACAACGACTTACAATYGGTTTCATTATGGACTGACTCACAAGAAGGATACTGAATTAATTTATCTTCGTGGATTTAAAACAATGCCAACTTCATTGAAACACTTTTAAAGTAAGTAAGTCATTATTTTAACCTTAAACTTTGGTGAGTGCTCTGTATCTGATTTCTGTTACCATGCATATGCGAGTGACAGAACAAAGGTATTAAGTACTATTATTAAGTATTTTTCTTTTATTTTAAGATAGAACCAAGCTTAAAAAAAAAGTAAAAAATCAGGTATAGAAAATTGTGTTTCTATTAGAATCATTGTTTTTGCAGTTTTCAGGTATTAGTCTTGTACAAGTGTAGGTGTTATACCTTTACTATTTTTTATCCTACTAAATGTTACTGAGTTTTATCATCTTAAAACTAGATTAATGTATATTCTTTTCCTAAAGCAATGTCAATCTTCTGACAAGCCTCAAATACTGAACTTTTTAATAACTCTTTTAGGGTATTTGAGAATTTCCTTTATATCACAAATTTACACATATATCAGCTTCCTATAAATAATATATTTTATAGTGATATTAAAAGAAGTGTTTTTTAATGACAAGAAGACTGACTTCATTTAAAACCAGGTCAAGTATCACTTTGCAAATAAATGTCCTGAGCTATCTATTCAAAATGACACTATGCCTACATAAACTGTTGGGAAGGTCTACCCTACAAACCCCAGCAGCTCTACATTTAGGGTTTATGGCTGAAATGTAGTCCTCAGTCCTCAGAATGTAGCAAAAAGGCCTCCTCCTGGCATGGGATCTGAGCCACAGAAGTATCCAAAGGGTGATGGCTCTGATATTGATCAACTAATCTTTCCTCAAGTTGTGAAATACTAAGCTTATGGAAGTTTAATAAAAACTGGTGGTGTGCCACCAAAAAAAAAAAAAGAAAGAAAAAAGAAAAAAAAGAAAAAAGAAACTTCTAAATAACTTAAGTTGAAAGATCTTTTCTCACAATAAAAAGGCCTAACTGGTTTTTATCACAACTAGTGTGAAATACAGATATCTAAGTTTGGACCAGGAGTGAGCAGAGCATGCTGAAACCTGTGGTGTCTGCAGCCTCCAGATTCCTCTTTAAATGAGGCCAGCTGCAATGTACTGCTTTATGCAAGCCAGGTGAATTSAAGATTCGGGCATGATAATGAGGCAGTGCTATGTTTGAAGCGTTTAGTCTAATAATGAAGCCTAGATAATCTGATTGCTTCCGTGTATTATAAACCAAAATATTTGGAGGAAGAAACATACACAACCTATATATTTCTTCCTGTGAGCCATCTCATATCGCTCAGCTGAAGCAAAAAAGAAGAAATTAGTTCCTCACATCAGAGTCCTACTGAGTTACAAATGACAAGCAACTTTTTATAGCMCTCATCTTCACCATGACTTCACCGAAGGTTTCCATTCACCTGAATAGCAACAGTCTTTAATCAATGCAGTGAAGATAGTGGATTCAATATTGCCATCTGTGGATTCATATCATCACTCTGCTAGCTGTTTTTCTTTTCTGGCAAGCTTCAGTCACTTCATTTTCTCATATTTCTGGCTCAACAGTTCAGAATGAAGCAAGGCTGTTGTTGCTGCAAGAATTGTTCAAGGTTTTCTCTATAAATTTCTTTTGCTTATACTCTGTAGATTTCATATTTATAAGCATCAATGGTTGTTTTTCTTCCTGCTTTTCTGAAGTCATAGTATTTATATATAGGATTTTGCTTCTGAGGCTTCAAGGCAAGCATATTAAAGGGACTGCCCGACAGTAAACATAACATCAGTTTTACAYAGGATTTTCAGGTGTTTACAGTTTAAACTATCAGGAAGGTCACTTTCAGAAAACTGACAACTCTATATTGTAATACAGATTTCCTACAGTTCCTCTTTAATATGCCTTTTCTTAACATCATATCAAAATCCCACAGGCCATTTTTTTATTTATCAGAACAAGAACCTAACTAGATATCTCAATCATTCCTCTTTCTTTTAGAAATACCCTGCAAATCTCAATCAAATGGCAAAAACAAAGTGTTTGATTTCTCAGAAATCAGTGATTGGCCTAGCTATAGAAATGAAGCATGGTATATCTAATTAGTGTGCTCTAAGGTCTAAAACTGTTAGTGAGATTTACTGTGTTGTCATTTTATTACAGATTATTGAACATTTCAACAGGATGAGCTATCCAAAATGAAACACTGAGGTGATATATCTCTCACCAAGAAGTAAACACGATTTTCTGAAAAGATACATTTTTTTAATGTCAGCGTGCAAGGTAACTCCAGCTAAAAACTCATAAAACCCTAGTCATATTTTACACTAAGCACTTCTGTGTAYAGCAATTAATATACATTTAATAGGTGCTTTTTAAAGGAAAGTAAGATACATCTATACATGCTGCTGATGTTCAAACAGCAGCTGGTGACAAACAGCAGAAATATGTGGTAAATTCCATCTGCCTCAGAGTTTATATATTGATTTTTTTTATAGCACCCATCTCACTAAGTGTGAATTATACACWGAGCTTGGAACACTCCACCTGCACTCTGCCCACTACTCCATTTCTTCCAAGATTCCTTGTAACATATCACACCTCTGCACAGTGCGAAATGTTTGCCATTTTTATTTCTAAAAACTGTCTGCTAAGGATGTGTTTCTTTCTTCACTAAAAAGTTACACTAGTTTAAAAGGCAGTACAGGCTATGTTGAAAGCTAGAGCAGAGAACAGTTTTAGGTTTTACACCTTGTGACACAGAGAGAGAAGCTACACACATTCATAAAGGAAGGAGAGTAGTTTCCAATGGAAAACCATCTCCTTTTGAAAGGTCTAAGGATGCTCTATTTTTATTGTTCTGAAATAGGTGTCTCTGCAGTGACACCTGAATTACCCAAAAGCTTTTAGACACTGTTTAGCCTTTGCTGGGCAATAACTGCTAGTAAATCATATGTTGGTTTCAAGGAAGTCCATGGAAACTGTACTTATGCTATAACTTTCGAAATATTATTTGCATTTCTCTCATCCAAGCAGAATATTTTTTACTAAAACAATAAAGACTTTTTGATGAGTTTTTACGTACAGTGACCTGAAGAACTCATGTACTCCTTCACCATCTCTATGTTGCAGGAACTCTCCACCATTTGGAACAGCCATTCTTGCATATTCCTTCTACTGATGTCTGCAGAGCTCTGTTTTACAGCTGCTTAGTAAGCCAAGTGTTGCAGTTACATACATATTGCATGCCCAAATTTAGTATTGAGAAAATGCTTTCATTCTTTTGGATGGTACCAGGCCTGCACTATAAAGTTAGAAAAGTCTGATCTTTTCAATTAATTTATCTTCACGGTATATTTGGAGATAATCTGGTATTATTATCTGGTATTATATTTTACAAACAGGCAACTTAAACATAGATTTGACAGAATTTATGTAGTAAGCATGAAACAAAAAATGCCTTGCTTAACTTACAGGACCAATTATTGAACCATACTGTCCTCTTACCCTTGAAAGAAATGTATTATATTCTCATTGAATTCAATGGGCAAGTTTCTCTTGAATATAATTCTTTTACTTACGTCATTCCTATTCATGATACATCCTGTTGAAAATTAGCTGCAAAGTGGAAATGTTCATTTCAATGCCTTTAAGCCTGTGTACTTTGTGTTTTATACTGATTAAGCTATTTCGTAGGTAGACGTTAGAACTTGAGTTTTGTTGTGTTACGGACTGAGACTAGATTCTCCAGCACTGGCTAAATGTCTCCATTCCAGAGAATGGCATTTGGCAGCTAGTCACTTATTCATATGTGAAACTACTAGGAAAGAGGCGATGCCATAAGTATGCAGGGGATCATTGCATCCTCCTGTCAACATCTCTCCCAAATGGCAAGGACACTTTGCTTTTATATTTCCTGGCTGCGAGGATGAGGTACTTGGCAGAAACTCAGCTGAGATAAAAGGGAAGTAGTTCAGACAGGGCAGGCAAGCATAAAAGAAGATGCTCTCTCCATCTTTTACTGGGAAGAGATTTAATTCCTCGTTAATACTCTAGCTATTTGAGATGGTGATTTGRGACCTCACAGTGGCATCTGTGGCCAAATGTCAATGCTTAAACCATGTGTATTCTGGAATTTTCCTAACATTGTGTCCTTAAATGTAACCTGATGCAAATCAGGCAGTGCCACAATGACTGTGCTACTGTGAAGTGTTCTGTCTTTAAAAATGCCCCATAACATTTTGGTGGATGAATATCCTGCATTGTTTTGAGTTTTCGGCTCTGAGGGAAAAGATGAACTGTCTCCATCCTTTTGCCACCCATCCGTAAGAAGATCCACGGTCTTTTATTTATTATTTTTTAATAACATAGACCACTTTGGGATGCTTTGGAGGTGACCTTGATCAGGCAGGTACCCAGCAATTCCTTGCTGGCAGTCGGCAGCCCGCAGACCGATGCGCTCCTGTGCTCCCAGGCCMCGTCTCCCATTCAGATAACAGTTCCCTCCCGGGGAGGCAATAAGGAACCCGGGCCCTGGTGGAGGGCGCTGTTACTCTCTGCCTTCACCTTTTCATTTCTCATCTTACAGAGCACATATCTTTCAGTTCAACTTAGTTTCAGTTCAGGCATGATACAACTGGTTTAAATTTATTTAGTATGGACGATTATGCTGCAGTTAACTTTGAGATGAAACAGCTGAAAGGACGTTCCAACTGTTTTCAGCAGTGCAAAGGTTCCTGCAAAATTCCTCCCTGGAAAAACTACTTGGCCAAATTTGCTGAACAACCTCTCTACAAAGGAGGAGAAAAAAATATGTTTTTTACCAAGAGAAAGAAAGATACCTACTAATTATAATTATCTAATTATATTGCATTGATATTGTCACAGATGTGCAGATATGGCAAGTTTTTATATCTGAAAGCAAATGAGATACAAGTACAATGAGATACAGACAAATTAGTCTGATTTCTACACATATTACTTGATAAAATGTCTGGGTCCTATTTTAATTTAGCCAACCAGCATAACTACTTATATATTCACATACAGTATTTAAAATTAAAAATACTACAGAAAGCTCATTCAATTTTATAAAGGTATATTTTAAATTTTATGCCCTCTTGAATTAATATTTCTAGACTTTGGTGGTTGTGATTACAACATATTTTAAGAGCAGTGAATGAACTGAGAAGAAGAATGCACTRCATTCATTTTGCATTCATTTTGCCTGCTAAACAATAGGCCATATTAGTGTCTGAAGGCAATGTGTTTCTCAGAAAATGCTTTTTCTTAATTTGAGTGTCCTCAATATTAATTTTCAGAGAAAGCAATCTTTTCTTTTCTGCCACTTTGGCATGATTTGATAGGGTAGCAGAAGCCTCTGAAGCTATTTCTGTGCTCAAGTTCAATGATTCATGTGGAAAGTTTACTTCTGCAGGATAAAATGGTTTTGAAGAATTGTCTAAAACTTTATCATCTGGAGAATTTCAACTGGTTACTTCCTTCCTTCCCCAGTGAGAAGTCTTGGAAAAAAGAATCATCTACTTTTGGTTTGGCTAATTGGAATTCCATCTGAAATGTGAAACTGAAAATCAGTTAATCCACATGGTGCTATGGTGTTACCTCAATCAGTCCTGCAAAACTACCCTTGTATATGTMATAAATTACATTTGGGCTGTTTTCTGATCTTGGCTTTAATGATGTACCRTTAACACATAGGAAAGTATTGCTGATCTGAATTACTTGTGGGTTGCTTTCTGTGGAGAATATTCTCCTGTCCTGTAGACTGATACAAAAATATTACTCCAATTCAAATGTCTGTGGTATGAGCTGGCAACTGAGGATGGCATACATCTACTGGGARAGTTAATCTACTTAAAAGGAATGCAGTTCTAAAATATGAAAAATAATTGTTTTTATTAAAAATAAATATCTCAAGAATGACAACTATATTACCAACTGTTGGTTTATAGCACCATTTGCTCATCTGAAGAACAGAAAATGCACACAACAGACATCGTTATGATGTTATAAGAAAAATCAAYGCACTAAAATTAATGGAATTAGCTTTTCTGTGAGAGCCATATTCTTTCTAGATATCAATCCCACAAAATGTTATTAGCAGGAGAGCTGAGTAATACTGAAGCCTGGCAGAGTTTTTATTTGTCCGTCTGAGGCAGCCCAAATGGACAATATCAGATACTCATGTTCTTTCGCTCCCAAATTGATTCCTAGATTTGAATCAAACATATACCTATTGTACAGTTTACTTTCGTAGCACAGACTGTTGTCTAGGAGACCAAAACAACATTCATTTTACCTTTCACCACGCTAGAAATTAGTCAGAGCCTGTATGTTTGACATGCTGAAAGATCACAGATAGGCCCCTTGTGACTCTTTTAGGGAAGATGCTATATAAATGTATTTTGTTGTTACTGCACTGAAGAGACTGTTTAAATTCTCTATTGCTCATAGGTTAAGAACAGTACTTTCAGAGACACGGATCTTATATTTCAAGAGAATGAGTAATATATTGATTCTTCAACGTATAAATTTCCTCCAATACTGTACTACTTTACATTCATGTGCTTTGAGGTAGATTATTCCCCTCTCATTTTACCAGTTTACAAAACAATACATTTCTGGCATATAATATTTTATTCTTATCAAAATATGTGGTTATATTCTGCACATCTGCATCTATTTTTACTTTTATTGTAGATCAAGTGTGTGCTCCTGATGCCGCAAGTATACTTAAGGAGGTTGAAAGAAGTGATGCTAATTTACTGGAAATGGTTTGTTAGGGAAATCAACACCTGGAAGTGAATACTAAGTTTAAAGCCCAAGAAAATATTAAAATTTTTCAATATTTCATTTAAGAACAATTAAAAAAACCCTAGAAATTCTTGATTTCAGTTTGTTACTCACTTAGGTGGAGAAAAACCCATCAAACCACAAATCTAATAGTTTGAAAAGAAAATTTATCCCATGATAAGCAGTACTGCTCCTGTTTCAGTATTTATTAGGAGAGTGGCAGGTTTTATTGCTCCTTCTTACCGTGCTGTCGCTGTCCATTGCTGTCTCCAATATAACATTCAGTAAACAAGCTCTGCATTACATGAAGTCACTTCATGTTAATTTCTCCAGAAGAAAGTAGTTATTATATTTCATGTAATATGAAAAAATATTATTTTTCTACTAGTATTGCCATATTTTCAATAATATAATTATCCTTTGGATTAGCTGAATATGAACACATAGGGTAGGCCATGAGCTTACTATATTTTTATTTATGAGACTGAGTCATCCTCTTATTTTTCAGGTTAACCTCATCTTTAAAAGTACATTTGGTAGGTTTATGAAACACATACATAAAGAGGCTAAAACTCAGATTTTCTCCTTTCCCACATTTTTTCCCTATTCCCAAGAAGCAATCACAAAAATGACAGTATATATGTGTTAGAGGCCTTTCTTTTTCTGCTAACATTTTATATTTGTGCAGAGATTGATTAATGAGAAAAAAAATGCCTATATTACATAACTGGTGAAAGGTCCATACAGCTGGTAAGGAAGGATGTCCTCTCATACAAACAAATGTGCTGAAACTAGTGCAGCTCTTTGTGCACAATCTACAGTTTTGTAACACTTTCAGCAATGTGCCAGAATGGGATTTCAAACATTCCAAAAGAGAAAAAAAAAAACTTGAATGAGGTTACAGCTTTTCTAGAAATACAATCTGACTGTCTCACAAAATTCAAGATAGTGTTAGCTTTTATGTATTCTTTCTAACCATACAGTAATTTGTCATCATAACATTCAAAAGCACTCATCGATATATTCTTATTCATGAATGTACGTATCACACAGGGCAGTATTTCAACTTCTGCATGTCTGACATTGCAAACTGGGAGATGTCTTCTGACTGAAGCAGCCTGTCTCCTAATGGCATTGCCCAGAATGAATAATTTCAGGAGGAATGAAATATGTGACAGTCACTTATGTAGAATTCATAATTTTGTTCTTTTTAAATGAGATTCTCAAAGTATTTATCATTGAGTTTGAAAATGACCTGAGGAAAATCATCTTTGGTAACGCTGAGAACAAAACAGTTGTCCATGCTGTCTTAGTCCTGATCTTCTGCTGTGCACGGACTGAGAATGGCCAATTAAGCCTAATTGTGATAAATTATGTTGTTTTTATTAAAGATAATGGGGGACTACTGTCTAACAGGYAATTTCCCTAAAACACTTGTCTAATTGTGTTTAAAACCTCAGGTTACATTTAAGTGGCCGTACATSTGAGGTGCCAGTGCTCCATCTGCTATACTTTCATTGCAGTATTCACATTCGCATACTGAGTTAATTTTGGGACAGTGTACTACATAGTACAGCTAACTCRATTGTCTCCCTACTGCACTGTTAGTTTTCACTGGAGTATACCTGTTTTGAATGTATGTTATAAAAGCCCGAGAAGCAAGGAATCCTTTTTCCTTTCTCTGTATGTCCTCCTTTGCCTGTTTCAACCAGTCTTTGTAGCAGACACCATAGTGAAATATGCGATAATTTTGAAATCATCCAAGTATAAAGTGCACAGTGATACTGTTGATATTATTTGCATACTTCCTGCCATATGAGAGAAAAACTCAGCCAAGAGAGAGTTTTCACTGCCGTTAGACTGATTAAACAGCAGGCAGAGTAAAAAAAATCCCCCCAACCTTCTAATTGGAAAATTCATTGTCATTAGTCAAAAACACTCATTAAGTGTATCTGACTGCCATAAGAATATTTCTTGGAAACCTCCCCAAGTTTTCAACTGAAACTCCAGTTCCCCAAAATAATTGTCCCAGCTCTTCCCTTGGGAAGACAAAACACTCCCCTATGGGTTTTAGTAAACAGATTGTTTCTGTCAACGTTTTCCATAGAGATAAAAATGATGGCACAAACCCCAGCTGTACTCTATAGCTCAAAAAACATGTCACCAGTACTGGAAGATGTGGAAGCCAACATTTTTTTCAAATTTTTTCATCAGGATTAAATGACTTGCCCAGAGTCAAACAATAGCAAAGTTCTAAAGAAAATATAGAGTTTTGTTTCCCGACAGCATTATGCTGTACACACATTAGTGAAAAGGATTTTTAAGCACAAATGAAAATTATAAATATAATTTGCATTATAATGGGGAAGTTCTACACACTAGAGTCCCACTTTTGCACATACTGGATCTAGAGGGAACTTGCCAAATCTCAATAACTTTACTACAAGGGAAGTTCCATTGTGGGATCCCAGGATTTTACCTGGCTTCTTTATTTGCAGTTTCACTGACACACATTTTGGCTATCCCCTGTATTGCTTCACATCTCTGTTATATCTGTTTTTGATATTCAGTTCCTAAGTGGCAGATTTCCAATTCTTCAGTGGTCTGAAACATATACTGCTAAAGTTCACAGGCTCTCTAAGGAAGGCACACAATGTAATTCAAGCACAAGTGGTCATTCAAGAAGTACAGTGATTTTTACAAGAACTATTGAAAGAGTACATTTAAAAACATATTTTCTGTAAATAGTTTTCTATATAGCAAAGGATTGAGTGAAACTTTGGTAGACAGCACATTCCCAAATAAATATAGCATAAATATTTTATTTTTGTTAGCAATCTCTCCTGTAAATATTATTTTTAACATCTTAAAACAATTATGTCTTCATCCCACTACACTTTRTCTAAAGTGATTTTTTCTGTTAGTGTTAAAAAAAAATCTCTGGAGCATTTTGCATTACAAAAAAGCAAACATGCTCTATCAGTAATAAGATTCTTCTCAGTCAATTTCATCATGTAGCTGGAAAAAAAMAWTCTGATATTCTGCTTTATCCCAAATGATCACAGTAGTCAGCACATGAACTATTATACTCTTTGATGGGAAGTAAATGTTTGCAGCCAATTGCAATGAATACCCCCTTACTATTTGTGTGTAAATCCTACAGGTCTGACKGTGCACTGAATGGAGAATATGATGAGGATCAAGAGATGACTTTACCACAGATTCATATATTTGTGCTGGCAATTGTTATTTCCTTCAGTTCTAAATTTCRAAAGAGATTTTCAGTTCACTAAAATTCATTTAAGTGTTTCGATTTTTAAGACTACGGAACACAACATAGTAGGATTCTGGTTTGCCATGAGTGACATCATTTAATAATTCCCATTCCTTTTCCTGTGGCCTAATTTTATGAGAARTTACACAATCTTAACCTCAGGAAACGTTCTTGAGATGGTAATTTGAAGTGATATTTAAAGAACAGGAACATACAGGTGGATTAGAATGAGTGAAGTACAGACATTGCTGTCGTTTCTTTTAGACTGCTTTCCACTAATGTTTATCATCTGGAGTTACAGAGCAATGATATATTGTGAACATCTATACTCTGCTGAAGGTTTACATAAAAGGATTCATGTATTACATTCTTTTTCCAGCCACCTTTTTACTGTAAAAGATACTGCCTACATGATGGGACTGCTGCTTGTTGGACAGCCACGATACATTTGTCATTGCCACACCAAGGTCTGACTCTCAGCCCCAGACCAGCCCAGGCATTCCTAGAGACCCCTTCTTTCCCAAAGGAATCTTGGGACTCTAAACACCAAGATGATCCAGAATCTGATTTCAAGCGCACTGAAGTAAATCATGGATATCTGCTGCCTTTGCTGAAGTCCAAAATCATGACAGGGCAAATGAAGAAACAAAATAATTTTTCCCCTCAAAGAACAAAAGGAAGTGATTCMATTTCAATGAAAGTGGATTCTTCTGCTATATGGAGAAAAAGAAAATCTCCCAGGGCTCCTCTGAATATCCCCATTTTACATCACTTGGAAAACATCCTAATGCTACTGGGATGAAAATTTGTGTCATTTCACTCCTGTTATGTGATTATGCAGGTTTAGAAAAGAAGCACAAGATTAGTATGCTAGCATACCGGCTATTCACTGACAGCTTAAATCACATTAAAGGGAAAAAACCYGACGCCTCAAGCTTTTATATGGTTCAATAATATGCCCTTTATTTTTTTTTTTTTTCTTATAAGGGACAGGGCAAGATAGTTCCATTGATGATTTAATACTGCTTCTTCCCGCTGCCAATGATTCCAGAAAAGTAAAATTCCAACTAATAGAAACTAAGCATATTAAACAAGCACAGTTTATCTTCCCTCAARTCATTGCACTAATAGCCCTGTCAACTGCTAGCAGTCAAGTTTTATTCTTTAATGAGAGTATCATGAATTAAGAAAAGTGAAAATTCTAGACTGAGATAATTACCAGTGAGATGAAGTTTCAAAACCATAAAGAAAATGAATGAATGAGCTATGCTAAGAGATTAATACAACTTTTAAAAGTATGATAACACAAGATAGAAAAGCAAAGCTGAAGAAAAAGGAGAAGAGATTATAAGCATGGTAGAGCTAGCCTGAAAATACAAATAGGAAAAAACAAAATACACATCATAAGGAAACTACGTAAGTTCCGTATAAAGACCTTGATCATGAGGAGCAAAGATAGCTGGAAAGTAGCAGTACAAATTTCACAGAATTAACTCAGGGAAAACAATAGTGTTACTCTTTTGCCCAAATCTGAATTCTTCAAAGTGTATGATACCAAAATCTAAACAGAATTTGAAACATCTTTAAAAGCTTAGAATAAGATGGAGGAATTTCACAAAATAGCTTGACACTGCCAGAAATGCATAGAGGCAACACAAAATGCACTAACATCTTCGATGAAATATTTTCTGTTGAGAAATACCCATTTACTCTGATAAAAATTGTTCCAGGAGAATATGGGAAATTCAGTGAGGTGTGCTTTAGAAAATATACGTGTGTACATATATGTATATATATGTTTCTTCTTTATTTTGAAATGCAATTGAAGCATTGTTTTCAAACAAACTTCTTAAAATATAGTATGAAAGTGCTGAAATTCCAGGCCTCTTAAAGCTCTTGCTATATATAATCTGCACAACAAACTTACAAAGGAAGGACAGATAAATCCTACAAAAAACCCATAACACCATCAATAATGATGAAAACCTATTTTTAATAGTTAAAAGAACAGTCATCACTTTTTTGCAGTGAGCTCTCAGGTTTGATAATGAAACAGGATACTATTAAYGTGTATTAATGTGGCCCAAAGTACATAGTATAGATGCAGAGACACTCTGCTACTATTGAAATCASTTTAGGGGGTAAGATGGCCTAAAAATAATTATCAAAACTTTAGCTGGAGTTTAATTATTTCCAGTCAAAAGCAAGAAGGAAATAAGTCACAATACTTTAAAGTAAGTCAGTGAAGAACTAGAAGTTGTGGGGACTGCCATTTTGTAGATAAAGGGAAATCTTCAAAATCTCTTCATTTTTAAATGTGTATTTTAGAGAAAAATAAATAATGGAATTTTCTGTGCATCAGTGCTTTCTATAAATAGCTGAACTTTGAGCAGATGAAGAAGTGCTGCATATTGGAGATTTTTCTAGCTTGTTGGAACTGAATTGCTGCAAATTCTGTGTAACAATGAAATTATTAGCCCTTGTTGCCAACAGAACTGTCAGATTTGTAGTTACAAACGATCTTTGATGGTGATTTGGTCTCTTGTCACATTTTTTTCTCAACATCTTATGGAAAAACAGAGAGCTGGTTGCAAATTTGCCGACTGAGATAYTTTCCACTAATAAATATTGATTTGATAGAAACAGGATGTTTCATAGGAACCTGACAATTTCCACTGGTGCTGTTGAAGAAAATGAGGCAGACAAAGCTCCCCAGATCYCCCTGATCTCCCTAGTGAGCATCAGAGACTCTTGGTCCTGCATGGTCCAAATTACAGAGGCATACCTCCATTCTCAAGCATGAATAATCTTAAATTCTTTTCTATAGTGAGTAGCAGTTTATGCTCAAAGGATCACAGTATAGCTATCTCTAAATAGAGTATTATTCCAGATCACTTTCTAGTACGGTTTTCTAGTTTCTGTATTTCCAATTTAGGTTTAACTCTCTCAGGAAAGAAAGAAAAAATGAAATTAAAACTCCCATGTGATGGATGGATGTTCTAACCATCACTGCAGTATGTGGCCCTGGAAAACTCAGACTATTAAGGCTCAGAGGGATGAAGCAAAATCATGCCCACTGTGATTCTCTCATTTTTTTAATCTGGGCCATGGAATAGATCCATCTTTGTTTCTTATAAACCTGCCTACTTTAAGACAAGGAAAAGCCAATCTGTCTTACACCCTGAACTGTTATACAAAACCAGCAGTGCATCATGGGAATCTGGAGAATATGACAAAGAAATATGGGGAGATTCAACTAGTTGAAAGTAAATTATATGACACCTGAGCATTATATATATATATATACACACATATATATATTTGAATCCAGGAAAAACTAGCATTCTTTTTAATGTATGTGTGAACAACAGAGTGATACAGTTTGGCAAATAAGCAGATCTCTGTTCACTAAGAGTACAACTGCATATAGCTTGAGCCCAAGTTACAGGAGAATTGATGTAATTTATACAAGAATGACTGTGACAACAATTAATACCTTCTAGTAAGTTATCTTTTTCCACAGGCTTGCTACATTTAAAACTCTTTAAAACTAAACTCTTACAGTTTTAATAGAAAATAAAATGTAGATAATCTCWTATAGTCAAGCACACATTCAAATCACACATTCAGAACTGTAATTTCACAAGACATTTTAAGAAGATAACTTTAATGGGCAATATTTGTGCATGAAATTGCTGCAATTATGGAAGATGGGGTACTGAGGTATTGACTCCAAATCGTAGAATCATAGAAACATTATTGTTGGAAAAGATCTTCAAGATCATTTAGTTCAGCCATAAGCCCTTTGACACCATGCCTGCTACACAATGTCCCTATGCATCTACACATTTCTTGAACACTGACAGAGATGGTGACTCCACCGCTTCTCCGGGCAGCCTGTTCCAACGCTTCACCACTCTTTCTACGTAGAAATCCTTCCTAATGACTAACCTGAACCTCCCCTGGCACAACTTTTGGCCATTTCCTCTTGTCATGTCTGTAGTTATTCTGGAGAAGATATCGACCCTCACCTCACTATAACCTCCTTTCAGGTAGTTGTAGAGTGTGATACGGTCTCCCCTGAGTCTTCTCATCTCCAGACTAAATAACCCCAGCTCCCTCAGCTGTTCCTCATAAGATCTGTGCTATAGCCCCTTCACCAGCTTTGTTGTCTTTCTCTGGACATGCTCTAGCACCTCTACATCCTTCCTGTAGTGAGGGGCCCAAAACTGAACAAAGTATCTGAAGCGTGGCCTCACCAGTGCCGAGTACAGGGGAACAAATCTTTTGGTTCTCTACTGACTTTGTCCAAAAAAACTATATATTTGATTGTTTTGTCTTTGGGAGATCAAAAGCAGAGAGGGGAGGATATGATTGTCACAGAGCAAGATATTCACAGAAAAATAATAACTGTTGCCTGAAATTGTGGGAAGACGGACAGGCAGGCAATGTGAAAACTGCCCATGTGAGGCCCTTCAGCTATACATTTATCATGTCTGATTAGCCTAGTTCTGTTTTTCTTCCACTGTCACTCTTGCCAGCTTGCATAGTGGTTTTGTGCTATGAATAGATTTCAAATACGAACTTTGGACTGAAGCTGAACATTTATTTCAGGATTTTTTTTGAAATCAGAGGTCTGAAGAGAAGGTACTGTTCATTTAAGAAATCCAAGACAAACTAGATGCCACATCAGAGTTTTTGGAAGAATTCTGCAGAAAGGGGGGGTATTTTTATTTTCTGACTTGTCTAACAATCAGTTATTATTAAACAAGATGCAAAGATAATTTGCTAGCATTCTCTGTCCAGACGGGCATTCCTTTAGGAAAATGGCCAACAGGATAAAATTTGACATGATCTTCAATCAAATGAGAAATCTAAATCATATCAAATCTTCAAAGTCTTTACAGAATCATAGAATCACAGAATGCTTAAGGTTGGAAGGGACCTTCGTTAAGTCCACAATTTGTAGCTGAGCCTCATAGCTGGGGCTAAAGGAATAAAAGTCAAACTAAAATTACCATGAAAGTCACATAGAACTTGCTTTTTGTGATTCCAAAAATGCTTTGCCACTGATTAAAAAAAAAAAGTTAAGATGTCAAACATTTTATAAATAATGGAATTTTAGATAGATTTCCCTGTCCATTGGTCTAGATTTATGTCCAATATATATGCATCATATATTTCACTTTTATCTTTTATCATAAATTTGTGATTCTTTCTCYATAAGACTCATGTTTTCACAACTAAATTTTGCAATTATTTTTCAGGTCCTGTTTAACTGATTTTACTGTGTAGCACAGTGGCCCAAGCCAGAATCAAATTCATACTCTTCATTGGCCTCATATTCAGACACAAGCAAGCAGGTAATGGATGGATGGAGTCATAGAGCCTAAAGAAACTTAAGTAATGCAGGGATTCCTATGAGTTCCTACTCATTATGTAATTTTCTGGTCTAACAGCATTATCTCCTGCATTTAGGAAAATTAAAAAAAAATAACAAAAAGGGAGTGTAAAAAGTATGGCAATAGTATGTTAGAATATCTGAAACTAGATTAGTGTGGATTTTGCCATGTACTCCAACAGCATGGCAGATGACAAATAACAAAACATGAGGACTCAATGATAGGCATCTTGTGCTTTTCTTACTCTGTCTACATAGACTCTCATCCATTTATGACACAATTTTGGCTACATCAATGGCTCCAGGAGAAAGATATAAGAAAATACTTCTTTTCATTTAATATAGTCCTAGATGAAAAATGGTTCATGAAATTACAAACTGGTTAATCTGATCCAACTTTGAAATTTTTCTATTTTAGAAAGGGTATTTATTGAAATTCTCTAAGCTTAGGAGGAATATATTAAAAATAGAGCTGATACACAGGCTTTCCATCATTAAAGCAAATTAAATCAGAGCACTAGTTGAAAATAGTAAATGTTACCTATTAGCAATAATGGGGAAAGTCTCAACCATGTGTGAAAAAAAAACCCACTTTTGAAATATGTCTGATTTCTAGGCAAAAAAAATCATTTTAACATTAACTATATATGTGTTGGATGTAGTTTTCCACAATTGCAGCAAGACACATGGTTATTCTAAGCTTTTCTTGCAAGATGGAACTTATCTGTCGCAAACTACCATCATTAACACTTCTGGCACATTGTTAATCATAACTATAAAGTCTTGAAATCTTTGCCATGGACTTATTTGATTCCAAAATGAAAATAAAGAATTGCTTTCTGAAAATAAGGAATTCTTTTCTGCTTTCCAGGAACAGAATAACAAATGGACACAGTCCATGTTTGGTCTGAGGACATGATGCTTTTATGTATGTGTGTATGTATGTATGTATGTATGTATGTATGTATGTATGTATGTATGTATTTATGTATTTGGATAGCCAAAGAACTGCAAGCCTCCTAGGAATAATTTATGGACTACCATAAATAAGATGTTCTTGAATACACGGCCCAGAGTACTCTGAGAAATGACATAAATGCTATTTCATCTCTGCGATTTTCTTTTTTTTTCTGGAAGCCATATTTGATAATAATTTGAAGATTTCTTTTTATGACCCTTTGAACAGTGTTTTCTTGTGAGTGGATGAGGGAAGGATTTTCTGTAGCAGAACAGATATCCTAAAGTATTTTGTCTAAGTTACAGAACACTGGAATGGCTTACATTATACCTTATTTCTATATTTCTAATTATGGTATAGAGGGATAGATGGCTGATTAAGGTACAGTGGTGTTTTACTTACAACTTAAATGGAGTTGCATGTAGAATTAGTTATAGCTGTGTGATTAAGAATATAATAGCAGCCTTGTTTCTGACTGTCATATTAAATTCTTCTTAGGAAGCATATGTCTCTGTCTTAAAACGCAAACRAGCAATAATACCTTCAGGTTATGCCACCTTTGTAGCATAACAATCCAGCATGTGAATGTTTAATGATGACATCTAGGGACTAAATCCATTACTGATTATTAAGATTAAAAAAAAAAAAAAAAGCAAATGTCTTAGCATCTAAGTATCAGCGAGGAAAATCTGTGTTTCACCTGAGAAATCCTACTGTGCAAATATACTTCAAAATATAAGTAGCATACACAGTAGTTCTTTGAATAGATGCCAGCAATTGCCAGAAAGGTACTGTGCAATGGAAAGCTGGGATAATACAGAAGTCAGTTCTGTTGATCTATTTTAACAAGGATATATAGAGAGTAAGTTCTTTAGCTTTGACCTGAATCTTTTTCTGCCTGGAAGTGAAACATACATATTTCTAACAATCTGTAATTGTGGCAGATCAAAGTCCTGTTTCCTCTGGGCATGCACAGGTGGCTCTGAGGCTATGCTCATATTGCCATTTTGTGAGATGGATAGTGACAAATGCATTGTATGTTAAATCCCAGCAGACTCAGGATTCTTTTGTTTCACTCTGCGAGGGCTATAAATAAGTCGTGTGGCACAAAACAGACTGCTGAATGAAACAAATGAACACACGCGAAATAAATCAGAGCAACCTCAGTGGTTTACAAATGGGCATTTTCAACGGGATCCAAACAAAGAGATAGGGCTAGTTATTTATTTATTTATTTAAGCAAATGAAAGAACAGCTTTACTGCATTGCACAGGCACTTCAGAGAAGAAGCTTCTATCAAATATTCATGGTAGCCTCTTGTCTACACAAGTCTGCTTGATAGAGTAACAATGTCGACTCACCTGGCACCAAAACTCAGCCATTTTCCCTTTCTCCATCCAGTAAATCTGTGGCTGTCAGTGATAGGAGCTGATGGGAAATGATAGCCTTATTGAGCTGCCTCATGAACTGTGACTCATTTGTTYGGAAGACCCACACTGACAGCCTCTGCATTTCTGCCTTCCGGTGAAATTGAGTATAAATCACTTCATCATTTTTCCACATGACAGTTTATCAGAATTCTGGAATTTTATATGAAGTCATAGGGGCTGGTGGTAGAAATAAGACTCACAAGTGATCTTGTTGCTGGAGATCGCTGCATGTGTCAAGATTTAACATTCCCATAAAAAAACTGCAGTCTGACTCCCAYTACCCATACCCATGCATACATATACACACACGTTCTTGACATCATGACAGAC
The DNA here is from genome assembly GCA_003342815.1 of Eudromia elegans. Classification (NCBI taxonomy): domain Eukaryota; kingdom Metazoa; phylum Chordata; class Aves; order Tinamiformes; family Tinamidae; genus Eudromia; species Eudromia elegans. The sequence continues at coordinate 2,408,597 of PTEX01000033.1, forward strand.
AGACAGCACTGATCACGCTCACTTCCACTGGCCTTAGGTGCAAATGACTTAAGGTTGAAACTCCATTGAACTTAGCAATTGATGTTTACTTTCAGATCTTGGAAAATTCATTTCCCATGTTGTCTTTTAAACTTCTTAACATATACCCTGACTGCCCCCAAAAGAGAAAAAGAAAAAGGAATCCGTTACTGCACAACACTACCTCAGTGGAGAACAAGCCTTCTGCTGTCATTTATTCCATTCATAAGAAACAAAATGGAAAATAGTTTGGATACACTAAATACTAAACATTTATCTACTTGTCATTTAGAGAAATGAAAGACAATCACCAACAAGTAGAATTAGATATTGCAGAGAGTTTTTAGCTAGTGCAGTGCAGCTGCTAAAGTTACCAATGCATMTTCTTTTAAATTTCTCTATGCACTATGTAAATATTATTCATTAATTCTAGGACTGAAGAACTTAGTGTCATTAAACAAATAGCTGTCTATTTATATTTTTTAAAAATATACCGAACTAGATCCCACAAATGATCTACATGAAACAACAAAGAACAGGTGTACTTAGAAATATATGTAAGTGTGCAAAATAAAATTACTTATATTGCTGACTTTACTCATTATAACTGCAAGGACATTTAGGAGGTTTGATGAACACTGTATAAGGTTCTGAATCAGTGTTCTGGTCAGGTTTTTGTTTTATAATAGTGAACTGAAATCCTTCTCCTTGGACTGGAAGTGGATCATAGAAGATGACCTAAGCTGCATGACTAAATCTGGGGTTCTTTTGTGCTCCAGGGTGGATGATTTCCTCTATTATGTTTATCATTTGAAGTTCTTGCATAAAACCTGATCTTCTTTATCCCTGCAGGTAGGCAGCCAAGCATGCAAACCCCTCCAGATAGGTGACAGGAGGTAACGAATTCTGTGGATGGATGGTGTCATATACCAATGGTGTGATCTAACGTGCTCTCCTTACAGCGTGTTCCTTCAGCTAGACGCTGCAGTGTAGCGGCAGGTCACACAGAGCTGCCCTCTTACTACCCACACTGACCAGGGCAAAATCCACAGTAGAAAACATGCTRTAACAAAGAATAAATTTAAACCACCACAGAAGATTACATGCCTCAAAACTAGTTCTATTTAGTGTCTAACATTTAGGCCACAATAGAAGGCATATCTAAGCTTAGCCTACACTTGGTTTTCCAAGCATAAAAACTTTGTGTCAGAAGCCAACAATTTTTTTCCCTTCAAATGTTTGCTATTGCAAGTAAGTCGCAAGTGAAAACGTAGATCTCATAACACAGAGGGCATGAGCATGTGTCTTTACTTATCTCAAATGGCTGAAGTCAATTTTTTATTCCCTTAGCATTGACTAYAGTCATTTTCAACACTGACCTAGGCAGCATAAAAACCTGGGAACTCTTCTCATTAAGCTCCATTAAATGTTATTTCAACTGCTTTAGCACTAGGCTGCATATATCATTAGAGTCTGGACACTTGCCTGCCCCTTTAATGCTAATAATGGCATGGGCCAGTGGGCTAATTTTGCACAAGTGATGCATCAGTGAGCTAGAAGAATGCGCACCCACTATGAAGRAAAAATGCTGAGACAAACCTGAGTAAAATGTGAAATAGTAATAAAATATTAAGACCCTCCTCCCTCAGGAGATCAARAATAGTGTCATAAATAGTGCTTCATGAAGTTTTTCAAAAGTTCCTTATTAATCTAATGAGAAAAACATTGAGAAGGCAATTTACATCCAGGTTCATACTACATGATCCTAAACCAAGAATGAGTTAAGTTTGAATGCATTTGGATCCTTAATGGGATGGTGGTATTTGTAGGAGAACTACATATTTAAAAGTGCCTGTGTGTCAATTGCATTACCAGGATTTTACATCTACTTATTTATTTATTCATACATGGTAAAACGCAGAAGTTGTGGTCAGCTATGTCAATTATCAGATCTTGTTGTTGAAACACAGTTGGTAAAATCATCCTGATGGAATTTCTGCTCTTAGAGAAATTAATGTATGAAGTACACGACCTCATKCAGAATTCAGGGCATCATATAGAAATAATTTGAGAAAGGCAACTGGCAAGTGAATGTAAGAAATAATATCGTGCAGCACCAGAAAAGACAGATACAGACTCAAATGGATTTTCCTTTGTGTTCATAAAAATCCAAGCTATCATTAAAAAATACTATGCCTATGCAAACKTAGTACATCTACATAGTTCTGCATTTTTGAAAATACTGCAAGGGTCCTATGGTAAAATATTTTTACAGTTTTGAAGTGTGTTTCTGCTTTTAACTTTTTTCGAATATGCTGACATTGTACATTACCCTGAGGTTAAAAAAATGTCAAGTGATCAAATATCCAGAAAACACACTGCCCTGTAACTGTCATAAGGTTATTGTTGTTTTCATGCGGAGAGTTTTAAGGGCTGTTGAGATGAAAAGGAATTATAGCCAAGTCACTTAAGTGTCATGAATTTTCCACTGCGCTTCAGGCATGCTTTTTGGGAGCTTGTGTGTATCTTGCTAATAGCTTGACCTTCATGGATTATTAAGATGGAATTTTATACAATGAAAATGCTGATAAATTTGAACTAAACAGCATACTTTGAGAGGGAACATTTAGAGATGCTAATTGCAGCAGTTTTGTAAGTAAAATGGTATCATAATTGCAGAGAGGATTGAGATGATGGCTATCATACAATGGTATGCAAGCAAGTCTGTTTTAGCATTTTATAGAAGAGTTTTCTTCCTTTGGATAGTTGATATTATCCTCTGTATTTATTTATGGATTAGAGCATACATAAGAGTAATAATAAGTCTCTTCATACCTCCGCCGGCTCCCACCCTGAAGTGAGTCAGAGGAATAACATTTCTAAGCATAACTTAATCAGGCTGATTTTTCTTTCATCTGCATTCCAGACAGCAATATGTATATTGTGAGCACAGTTTCATTGCTGGTAAAATGATAGTCCTGAAGGACAACAAAGTCACCACAGAAAAAAAAAGACAGATAAATGATATCAAGGTAGACTCATCTTTGTTGCTATAGATAAATTGTAGGTGCTTCATGAGGGTCATAGGTTGTGATCAATGAAAAGGACTGTAAAATACCAGAGCCAAGGCACTGCAATTCAACTTCATGAGGAAGGCAGCTTGAAATAGAGGGAGAGAAGTCTTGCAAAATGACTTTTGTGAAAGAGAAAATAGATCTAAAACAAAACAAAACAAAAAACATTCTAAGGAGATTTGGGAAAGATTAAGATGGAGAGCGGGTAAAGCAGACTACAGACGAACAACTGTCAGAAAAAAACAGAATATAAGAATATCTGGAGTTCCAAAAATAGGAGGCATATGGTGTAAAACCTTGACTTTAGGTACATAATCTGGACAATAACATTTCAATCACTGTATATTTCTTTTTTTTTCACTCTTCTTCATGTGTTTCATTTGTTGCATTTCATATTTGTTGAAGAATACAACATTGCAGGACATCAAAGAATAGAAATGTTCAAACAACTTSTTCCAGTATTTCCTGAACAAATGGTTCTCTCATGATACATCACTTATAAAATGAAAGATTCTTCCTCTCCCTCCCTCTCTTTTCTTCTTCTGAATTTTAAAATCCATGTGAGGTCTCTAAATCTCCTCTTGGCCTGATTTAGACTTTCCCATCACTCAGATGAGTGACATCTTTTCTCAGCTATAAAGCSTTCTGAAGCACAAGTCTTTCAGCTTTGCCTCTTGAAATTTTGGATATATACAGCAWCACTACCTCCCTGTAACTTGGAAGCTAGTCCAATTTGTAAAATTGTAAGATATTCACTGAGCCAAAAAAAGAAAGTGGGAATGACCTTCATGACCCTGTGATTAGGTCTCCTACTTTAGCATAGGCCATCTGTAGCCTCATCTCTCCTCTGCCTTTGGAGGAGAACAGCTTCAATAGGCTCCATTGCTATATCACTCTTCTAGGAGGGGAGAGGTGGGTCTTTTTTCTTTTTTTTTTTTCTTTTTTTCTTTCTAGATAGTATCTCTCCCAAGACTCTTTCAGGTCTGTTGCCTTCAAATTGCTTTATGCATGTAGGTGACCTTCTAGGCCCTCTTAAAGGTACTGAAATTATCCGCTGGCTGCAGATTTTTAAAGTATATTCCTCTGTGCCTSCTTGACTGTGTACTCATATTTTAGGTATTAGGACTACCTAAGTGAGGTAGTAAGTCTGAGTGCACAGTCTATACACTGCATATATAGCTCCATATCTGGTCCTAGATTCAGCTCCACTTAATTTTATTTATCAWATGCTATATTTTCCTGGAAGCACGTCTGAACAGAAAATAGTCCTTTTTCCTGAAGATGCCAGTGATGATGGGAATACCTCGTCATCAGTACCTCTTCAGGTTATGATCTTGTCAGGTCCCACACGCTTAGCAGATTGTGGCCTGCATAATAATTGGTTGGGAAATTTCCAAAGAAAATCCCAGGTGTTAAAGAAAGTAGCAGGAGTAGTTCAGTAGCTGGCATTCTTCCCTCTGTTCAATAGCAGGCCACAGTCCCAGCGTAATATCGAGGCATCATTCGTTAGCTCAACGTGCCAGCTTCCAGGGGAGACACACAATCAGTGCAGACAAGACTTGCAGTTACCGAACTARCTGGGGATCTTCTTGCAATATGAGAAGGCAAAATAGCAATTTGGGATATCATCATTCACAACCTAAAATTTTGTTTGTGTGGTAAACTGCTGTGCTGGCTGGGAAAATCTGGTACATGCCATTCTAAAGACTATTCCAGCGTAGTGAATGAAAAACACAAGCACACATGCTCACATGGAGTGCTTTGGGACAACTCACGACGAAAACTACTGTGAGCTATTGTTACTAGCACTGGCATTCTTCCTAGAAAGATAGACCAGAGATGCTAGATGAAGCGTAATTGTATTATTAGGTGCTTCTAAAATATGTAACTTAGTTAAAAGAAACAGTTCCCTTCAGACTGAGGAATAGCTGGGGAGCTGAAATGCCTGACTTACCTTCCTAGTTTGTTAACACAATTTGCCATTTGCAAAAAAAACCTGGACTGCCTTATCAGGATGCATTTTGCACAACTATTTCTAATCTATTAATGTGATTTTTCAGCAGAATAACTTAGTAAGCATTAGCTTAGTAAGCATCAGTGTCCTGATATAGTTTTAGTTCATAATTACTACACGGCTTGCAAATGAAAGTTCATCGGGGAAAAAATCCATGTCCTTAAAAAGGCTAAGCACTACATATAATCTATTTTAGCAAAGTAGTGACTGCTCTGAAGGAAAATTTAAGCGTTTATAATGGCAGACTGCAATAGAACACCACTCTTACTCTACAGAGCCTTGATAATGTGTAACAAATAAGCCATGCAACAAACTAAAATGCTGTGCTATTGAACTGTTTTACCACTGAATGTGGTATTGGGCCTGATATACACATTGTGTAGGATCATCTAATACTGCATCATCTGTATAAACCTTACAAAACTACCTTACAAAAGGGAAGTAGATTGGGATGCCACAGKTTAATTTAATATAATATGCCCTTTCCAAATGCCTGAAAGCTTTGACCTTGAAAGCCGTTACCTTTCCTTTAAACATGGCATGGTTGCTTGATTTTTTTCCTGCAGATATATAGCGGAGTGTGTGTGTACGTGTATATGCMTATGTATATATGTGTRTATGTATATATGCATATATTTGGAAGTGAATAACCTGAATGAAATMATTCATCATAATGTATCCTTAATTTAGCACTTAGTAGACCATTTGCTTAACAGCAGTCCAATAGGCACAAATCTTATGGACAGAGTGAAGGAGAAGCACGGACAATCCATACGTTTTCTCTKCACATGTACATAGAAAAATCTATATAGAAGGCGATATACAGTTAAGTAAAAACATGTATTTATCATATGACTTATCATTATCTTCATGAGTCTGTCATTTTCTAGACTTCGTATGTTGAAGAGAAAATTATATACACATTTTTTAAATAATTCCTCATGGAGGAGCAAATCAAATATAATTTTGCCTTTCCATAGGTTTTGATTCTTATTCTATCTCAGCTTCAGTATATAATGAAGAAGGTAAATAATATTTGCTCCATTTATTACCCTAATCACTTTGCCCTGAGGAAGAGGGAGAGTGCATTTACTCAAGATATATGTTACTATTTATTTATACTAAGAGAGGACAAACTCAAAGACATATACTATGTTTGCAGAGAAAGTATCTGAGGTTTGTGATGGTTCCTAAAGGAGATCATTCTAATATCTTCCTTTTGTGCTATTAATATTGCTATTAATAGTGACAGTCCTCTCTGTAAGAAAAAGAGATTTCAGTTAAAYATTGTTTCCATCTTACTAAAATGAAGGGGAAAATAGAGAAGAAAAATACTTTTTTTTAGTACAGAAATTCTCTACATCTATAAATTTTCAGGTCATTAAGTTGCTTATGCATCACACAATTTCATGTTCAAGTAATTTCATCTCAAAAGCTGAAAAAGGGTAAGTCACTCTGCAAAACACTGAGGCCTACCCTGACTTTACTGTTTTTTCCCTTTAACTTCATTTCCCACTTTAGGAAAAAAACCCTCATATTAGCGTCAGGCAAATTCCTTTCCTATTTTCTATCCAGTGCTCAGTAAAGGAAACCAATCTCCATGCCTGTAAACCAACTACAGAAATTGGATTGCACATATAAGGTCAGAAATACAGACTCCTTACTCTGGCTGAGGACTCATTTAAATTTCTCCTTACTTACAGAATATGGAAAAAAATAAAAACATATTTTTTCCTTCAAAAAAGTGAGGACTTTTTATGACTTCTGTGAGGCATTCTTCTATGCTTCTTGATTTTATGAAACTTTCTTAAAAACTTAATGAAAACTGTCTGTTCACTTCAAAAAGCACAAATAATATCCTAAGACAAAATCTCTGTAGAAAATTGGCAAATTCCTTGCAGGGCAAAGAATCTATATCAATATATAAAGTTTTCCTYTCTTTTTTTTTTTCATGTATTTCGAGTTAAAAAGTCCGGGATGGTGGTGTTCACAACAATAAAAATGACTAGAAAGTTTTGTATGTTTATTTGTGCATGAATATGGACAGGGAACTGCTCAAGGTGACAGCTACTAATAATGTCCATTTGTGGACTAATATGCAGGTCACATTTTACCTCCTCTCATATTTATTTATCCTTCTTATACTTTTTAATATTACATTTTATTTTAAATGTAGATAATCAAATAGCTTTTGTTTACACTTTGCTTCTTCTACACAGGAAACAGGGTTATTGCATCTTATTTTCAATCCTTATATGTACGTAGAGAGTTTTGTTGTTTTTCAGTGAAAATCTCAATAAAAGTACTTTCACTATAATACTTTTTCTTGCACATTTCAAGAACACTTTGTCCTACAATTATTTTCTAAGATCAAGATGGCARTAAAATGCATATCTGATTAGCTGGGAAAATAGCATTACAACTCATAGCTACTCCCTTTATATATATACCAATCCCATTTACTGCACAGGAGATGGCTGGGTTTGCAAAGTGGAGAAATTAAGCTTTGCTTCCTGAAAGTTCACCACTGAGGGGGCAAGAGCCAGCCTGAAAATATATATATATATATATATATAAAAATATATATATATATTTTTCTGAATCGCTTTTTATTTCTGATTGTGCTCACTGTTCTGGTTTTGTTCTTCAATATGACTACACAAGGCACCCCTTGATATATTCATCTGCAAAAAATTGGAAACACTCTGATTGCATAGTAAATACTTAACTTTAAAGACTTCAGAAATGTTTTGGTAATGCCAGGTAATTATTGTAATTGTTCTGCTGAAGTAAAAGCAAAATACTATGCAAATGCCATTTTAGACTGAAGACAGCTTCTCAGCTGCTGTAAAAATCATGGCAGCATCACTAGATTCAATCAAGTCTTACCTATTGACACTGCTTTACTTTGTTTGAGAAACTGACCCTAATATCACAACTGCATAAGGATCAGGAGACTGAGGGCTAAAGGTCCAGAATCAGTCAATATAATGTGGCACCTTTTAGGAACACGAGTTATTTTGATCCTTCACCATGTAAAGCAACATGTTCTGCATAGGGATCTTCATCCCTCTCCAGGGGCTCCCTGGGCCATCTATTCTGTGTCATCCTGTCTGTTTAGGCAGGATCATAACTTTGAACTGTTGCAAGGGTTTTGAAAACAYACCACTGAAAGAGATTATCTGAGATACAGATTGGCTTAATGGAGCAGAGATGAGTTTAAGAAGGCTATAACCTTCTCAGCAGTATCACCAGTATGCACTCTACGTTGAGTAAAAAGGAAGCCTTTCTATACTGCGGATACTGTGCCCTGTGAGATGGTCTGTTTTGTGCCTTACCAATCTTAGCACTTTTCAAGGACATGCTAGACAAAACTGTTTTCACTCTGCACAGAGATGTAAGTCTATGGTTATAAAAACATAACGCAAAGGAAAAAAATCCTGTAATTATCTATTTTGACATATCTTATAAAGGGTGGACAAGATGACCCAAATAATTATAGTCTGGTTAGCTGAATATTAGTTCTAGGCAAAGTCAAAGAAAAGCTGATGCAACATATAAGTAGGAAAGAATGAAAGGATGGTAGCATAATTAGTGCCAATCAGCACAGCTGTATGGAAAACAGATCTTGTCTAGACTTCTGATAAGGTGACAAGTTYGGTTCACAGAGGAAAGTGTGTTGACATAATACAACTTTTTTAAGGGCAAGTGTCTGCACAACTTTCAGATTAAAAAAACAGCAATATACAAAATCTCATGTAGCAGGTACTAATCATTTGAAAGGATAGTTCCCTGATAAAACTCAGAAGACAGCTATAAATTGGGAACAATTATAAAAAAAAAAAAAAARAAAAAAGAAATTTCTAGTGGTGTAGTACGAGGATCTTGAACCAGTGCTATTCCAATATATTTGTCATTTACCCAGAACAAAACACRCATTTATGCTAGCAAAAGCATACAGTTGATACAAAAATTGGTGRAATAATGAACAGTGATAAGGAGCAGACAGCACTACACAGATATCTGAATTACAGAATAAGATGGAGTCATTTGAATAATACATTTTAATACAGCTACATGCAATACCTTACAATCAGGAACTAAGAATGCAGGTCCAACCTTTCTTGATGGATGTCTGTATTTTGAAAAATCATTCATAGATAGGATTTTGAGATTTACAGTGACGCCAGTATTCTCTTTCACTAATTAAAATTCCCAGAGCAAGAATGTGGGAAGGTGAATAAGAACAGATGCAGTCCCTAAATATATATGAAGGATATGCAGAAGTTGGAATTGGACTTTTTTATTTCCTCCTGTTCTTGACCCTGTTTAGACCATTCATGGAAAACAGTTCAGATGCCTAACTTTTAAACAGAAACTTAAAAAGTGAAAAAGGTTCAGGAAAGAGCACAAATATTATTCTGGAATGAGAAGGTTGAATCACAGGAAGAGATTGCAAAGTCAAAGTCTTTTTAGTTTAAGCAAGAAGTTTAACATAAATATTTTGCATCATTTCACTTTGGTAAAGGTGATGCAGTATGATTAGAAGAGGGAAAACAATAAAACAATATAAATATGAACAGCAGATTTCTGATGATGGAAAGATACTAAATTTATGAGACATAGGTATAACAAGATGTATGATCTAGAAGTAGAAGCTAAATGAATTCATATGAGAAGAGAGGAGCTTTAACTCTATAAATACCCACTCAGTAAAACAATTTACCTAGAGTTATGGATATTCCATCTCTTTAGGACTTCTACACATAAGTGGGTTGTTTTCAAAGAGATAAGTAGAAGCTCCACCAGAAGCTGAAAATGTACTCAGTGAAACTCAAAGGACTGTGCTATTCAGAAGATTAAACTAGGCAAACACAATGGGCTCTCATAGTACTTAACAAGGAGTACTTATATCTCAGGCAACAAATAGGTAATTTTCAACAGAGGAGTATATAGCAAGTATAAAGCAGAAATTGCCATAGCATTTCAAGAAGTAACTTTGACTTCTGTACTGTCTCCCAGAATAACACTGGCCTATTCTCTCTCTCAGCAGAAGTTACCATTTTAATGATTTATTTCAGCAGAGACCCTATTTGATGATGCAAAGTAGGACTAAATGAAGAGAATTTCCCATTAGAAAACACTGGAAAATCATGAATATGATTCATGTCCTGGTAAGACCAGTCATACCATTTTACTAAATGGTGTTACTAAAATATGTTAGTAAAATATTTCAAAATGGGTTACTAAAATATGTTATCTTTACAATAATAATAAAATATAATCCTATATCCCTCTTACTTAAGAATATATTATAGGTCTTTATTTCTTTCTTCATTTTTACATTACAAGATTTCTACAATAACAAATGAACGGTGAAAGTATTGTTACGTGTTTTGTACATACTGAAAGACATTGCAAGATCATCTATTAGCATCATCAGTTTATAGTTATTGATATTCTCACTTTAAACTATGTCATTTAAAATGTACAAGCCCCCTCAAAAGGCAATATATATATATAATGACCACATTTAATAATCATATATTTTATGCTCATAAGCACAAAGCTGTACCTCATATTCTGTTGATTTTTTTTGTGTGATCTTCAAGTTGAAAAGAAGAAGATAGAATATTTGCTTTTTACATCTCGTATATATATATGTACTACAACCACAGCTCTAAAGATGTGGTCCTGGAATTGCAAAAGACTTTAAATAACAGGGTTCTTTTTTATTTATTTCCTGAATGATTTCTAGAAGAAAGAATAAAGAATCCCCAAATTTGGTTTAGCATCTGAGAGCAAAAGGTAGTTTCTTCTATCATGCCACTGTTGATGTAAAGATTTAATGTGATAAATTATGTCCTTTATAGCTTCCCATTGTGGATGTAAATGTGTCTCAAGAATAGCTTCAAATCACCTTCAAGTGCAACTCATTAAATAGTTCCAATGATGAGGTAAAGGAAAGACTTAGAAATCTGTCTACTTGTTCATATCTGTAGCAACAGGGTAATCATGGGGCACTAAAAAAGAACAAATGCTGCTTTTTGGCCATAAATAGGCATGCTCAAAACCAGCACAGCTGTTGAGGAAGGAGAGTTCTTTTTTTTTACCCTGGTGATTTTCTGAGTAGAACCATTTTTGTTCTTTCTTTTTTTCTTTTTTGCCTTGGGCCCACCGCTCACATACTAGGTGTGCAGGTGTTCATACCCTGGGAGTCACCCCATGCCCGACCACGCAGTGCCCTCCTGCACGATGGACAGAGCTCTCCTGCATCCCCCAGAGAAGTTTCTACAGTTAGCTGTTAAAAAATCGTCAATCAAATAAACAAACAAAAACCCCCTCAATCTTATATCCACTATTTGAACTGCTTAGAAATGCGTCTAAAGCAAAGAGAGGAAAGTCTTTATTAGAGGACTTGTTCTTTTTTTTAAAAAAAACCTAATTACGGAATGTTCCAGAACTTTGTCAAGTTGGTCATTAAGATGAAATATTGGTTATGAGATACTATCCTCTCTAGAAACATTTATTGTGCATTTAAAAGTACCAATCTGAAAGTAGAAAGTCACATAATATTTCATTTACATGGAAATCTATTCAATGGACTTGCAAATATTGCACATATTTATTACCAAAAATATTATTTTGTCTAAAGTGCTAAAAACTTATGTGCCATGAAAAGGCAAACTTTAAATGTTAACCATCAAATCAGTTCTCTGACAATATTTAGATATTTTTAGTGTTGAGCTATTAATCTGAAAATATTTTATTCTTCTATTTTGCATATGTCAAGAAGATTTCTAGCAGTCCAACACATTACTAACAATTACCACTAAGATGCAGACGTTTTTTTCAAATACTGCAGCATTTAAATGTTATAGCCCAAATCAGCAGAGGAAGAATCCTTTTATCTTCTGCCATCATAAGTGCATTTCATATTGCAGAGTCGGAACAAAGCCATGAAATAACCTATTCTAAGCCAAGCACGGTAAATGCAGTTTTTGATGATCTTTTTTATATGATGCCCCCAAGAATATACATTACAGTATTTTAACACTTAATTTAAGATCTAATTAGTCATCATTGGTGCCTTTTTAAAATAGTAAAAMCAGCATTTTCTCCTGAAAAAAAATAGTGTCACTTAGTAGAATTTTCCTTTCCCARTGTAATATTTATTTTATATGCAATTCCTGTAAAGGTAATAAAGACAGAAAATATTCCTCCTTTCAGTATTTTCTGAATTCTGCCTTCACTAGTTATTTTTTTTCCACGTTTCAATGGGATTATAAAAAAATGAGATTTCTCCTTAAACAGCCTACAATATATATATAGTCTAAGCATTTCATATGTTGAAAGCCATTAGTAAAAAAAAAAAAAAAAAAAGCACACTTGAAAAATGGACTGGTAAAAGGAAGATATCTCATTACTCCTAGCAATCATTCCATGGCGAGACTGAATGCTCTCTGTCACTCTAGATTATCATTCCCTCATCTTCTACACTATACCCCACATATCAACAGGTTTCTTGCAATGTGGCTACATTTTCTTAGACTGTAATCATATATCATTGAAGGAAGAACTGCACAAAATGAACTTAAAAAGGGAAGTAAAGGGTAATCACGCAATCTCTCCTCACCTCCAAGTTTCAATATTGAGAGCAGCTACTGCAATAAGTTGTGTTAATGACTATGGAGACAATAATCTTTAAGGGCAGGAAAGCACACCTCAATCTGTTGGCATCAGTTCCCAGAATGTTATCTCGCAATGGTGTTTCAAAGTACATACAATTGTGTTCAAAGACTGGCTCTCGAAAAAATAGTGCATTCACTCTCTGTCAGAGAAATGGATAAAGACCAGTATTTCCAAATTGTGACTACCACAGAGGGAACACTAAGCTCTAACACACAACTCTCAGTTTAAAATCATCTGTATGAGGCAGTCTGGAAACAGAAGTAGGTAGTGATAGATGCATTAGTGGGATTTTTTTTCCCCCCAGTTTTCCACTGCAGCCATCTGCCTGGACTAGGGACAGAAAATAAGAGTAGGAAAAATGAAAAAAAATAGAAAACTACCCATAAATTGACTTTTTTTTTCCACAAATCTTTTTTATTGCTTGCAGTGCTATACATGAAAGATCTAGAAAACAACTGCAGTTTGCTGTTTTTACATATTTTTAAAAAATCATATTCTTTGGACTCAGTGATAGAATGGTGTAGACTCTTGTTCTATGGGAATGAAAAAATTCTACGCAAAGACATTTCTTAAATTATAAACCTGGCATATTTGGAAGAAGTGAGTTAAAATAGCTTGCAATCATCAAATCAATTTCCTATTTCAAGCATGATGTATTAATTACATTATTTTCACTAAGGTAAGAAACAAGCTTGAATTGTCATCACAGCAATTTAAATATTTATAGATCTGGGGGAGAAACACAAAATGCTCTTTCTGCTATCTTTTTGTTGCCTAAAAAATCAGTATGTCTTTTCAAGGACTGTTTTCAATGAAATTGAAATGCTAAAAGATTAGAATCCATTAAAAGCAGAAATATTTCACAAGCAATATTATACCAGTTTCATTTACTGGAATATATATTTATTAAGATTTTATGGTGGTTGTAATGCTGATCATTACAAATATTTCATCTGGATTAGAACATAAATTTCCTAAAATTGCCCTTCTTTCCCAAGAAAACACAATACGTGTTGTTTTGGTTCAGCTTTAACTGAACAGAGGCTCACTTAAATTAGTATAAACTAATGATAAACCCAATTAAGTGTGTTCATACCACTGCAGTAGAATATTGGAACTGATTTWAAAAATGGCTTCTGGTTAACTTGATGCTGTTATTGTTCCTATATTAGCTTTCAGACAGAAACAAAAATATGGATATTACTGTRTATTCAACAAGGCTCTGAATTGTTTCAGTGTGCATGCAGAAACTCTCACTCCTTTAGAGAAGTTTCACTGTGCTAATCCCCTTGGAATGCAGCATTTATCACCTACCAAACAAGTGTAAAATATTTCAGTCCAAGAGGATTATCACCGCTGTCTTCCTCTCTGCTCTACTGGAGCAAAAGAGGAGAGGGAGGGAAGGTAAGCAGGGTGATTCACCAGCTACAAAAGGAAAAACAAGCAAATACAGATAATTCCTAAATAATTTTGGCCATCTGTGTTTTTCCTTCAGTTTGTTGGCTTTTTTTTCCTTATCTTTTTCTTTCTTTTTTTTTTTTTAACACCAGATTTAAGAGGACAATATTTACCAGCAACAAATCAAAATCTGTCACATCTCCTAAAAACAAAGATCAGAGGAACTACAGGTGAAGMTGAAGCCTCAGCCCTGATACTGTGAATATAACACAGATACTACAAGAAAATATTATTTACTCCAGGAAGCTGTGCAAATCATTCAGCCTCCCATATAACTATACAGGCAMCTCTGTTTCTTTCTCTTGAACAACTTTATTCATTCTTTTTAATGTAGATGAGGAGAACTAAACACAGCAGTTAATATTGGGGTGCACTGTGGATTTTTGACAGTAATATAATGGTATTCTCTGCTTGGTGCATATCTTTCCTAGCATATTTTAACATTCTGCTTGTTTTTTCAGAGTTGATGAGCACTGAGCAATGCTTTCAGAGAACTATCCAAAAATAGATTTTTTTCCTAAGTGGCGAGAGCTAATTTAAAGCCTATCATTGTATATTTATCATTGGGGTCAAATTGTCCTATTGGCACCACTCTGTATTTATCGACATTTAATTCCCTCTGCCAGTTTATTGTTCAGTGTTGCAAGATTTGCCTGCAATCCTACTGCGTCTCTTTTAGCTTTGACTAACTTGAATCATTTTGTATACTCTGCCAGTGCTGTCACCTCTCTCTATCTATCAGTTTTCCTTGACCAAYTTCGAACATTATCAACAGCAAAGGCTCCTGCACAACTGCTACTAGGATCTATTAGTAAGTTCTCCCACTGTGAAATATTATCTTTTTGTTTTCTTTTTTTCCTATAAATTTATTGATTATCAGGCAACATCCTATTATAAAAAAAGAAGAAAAAGTAAGTTAGGACATGATACTGACAGAACATTGAAGTAAAATCTCTGCCTTTCTCTCCAGTGGAGGACATTTGCACCCCTAGAAGCAGCATCACACTTTTACTGTKTAGTTCTATACCAAGAAGCCCTGTTGTCTTCTAGAGGGGTGCTTGTAAATGTAGGTCGCAACGGGTTGAAATAGAATTCTGTCTTCTTGGGTTTTTTTCTGTCATTTTACTGCTACTTGTAAAGAGTCAATTAATGATTAAATTTTTGTAATTGATAAAGGTCCCATACCCTTTCTGTTACAACAGATGGGCTCTGCATAACAGTAAATGCCCAGAATGATAAAACAACTTTGTGCATATCTAAATTGTTCTTTTTACATAGCATATTCTTCTCTTCCTGATGTCCTAAAWGTGGTTATGCATGCTTCCATCATCAGTTATTGCTATGTTTCAGCTATGGCTGAGTTGCTTTCTACATCTACTGTCCACAAATTTCCTTGGAATAATTCCAAATGGAAAGTAACGGCTCACCTTGGACAGCTTTTCTTGAAAAGAACCCAGGTAGACTTCATTTCACGACATAGAAATGAATGTTAAAATTTCTTTACACAAAGTGATTCCCAATAGATTTTTTTTCAGGGACAGTCACCTTTTCTATGGAAGAATCTGCCTCTTCAAAATATGACACTTTCAGTGTATTTTCCTTTAACTGCATTTTAGTTTACACTTAGTCATCATGACTTAAGCCGGAATATTTGCTTCAGGAGTCTAAAATTTAGATAGCTTGCATAGATAGATAGCTTGCATAAAATTCAATGTAAATATAATTTAAGAGATAAATGTAAATTCTTTAAGCAATAGTGACACAAGTTCTAAAAGATAGAGGTTTAATTTATGATCTTCCTTTTCCCCATTTCATCTGGGCCAAAAGAAATGAAACACAGACAAAAGAATTCATTTAGATTGGCAAGCTCCAGCTTGACCAGTTTTTATCTTTCAGTAGATAAAAATACTCTATTTCCAGAAAAATGTTGATCAATAACTTGGACACATTGAAGCATTAATTCTTCTGGTGGCACAAAGCCAATATTCAGGTTATCCTTTCCTACTGACTTCTATGAGCTTGCTATCCTCTGAAACATCTTGCCATCATTGATCTTCTTATAAAAAGAACTGGAAGCATTATGGAAAGATCTCAAGCCTCCATTTCTCTATCCATCTTCCAAGCTTCTTCCCTACATCTAACCTGAAGATGGTATTTTGCCGTCTCATTTCAATTTGACAATGACTAGCAAAAGCAAGAAAGCTTCAGATCTCATTTCACTTACTGAATGACTCCCTCTTGAATTGCTTAGGTGAAGAGGGCTTATAACCCTGAAATAATTTATTTTTTATTGGTGATTTTACATGTGGATACCTCTTTCAAATGATAAGGGAAGAAGTAAAAGTAATGAATCTTGTCTTTGCTTTCCCCTTATCTTTGTTCTCATCAGCTTCCTAAGGAAAGCAAATGCTGAGTAGTATGACAAATTCAATATACTCATCTAATTCAATAGTATTCAACTAATCAGTAAAAAGAAAAACATGGACCTACGAATAGAAAAACATGAAACCTATGGACCAAACAGACTTCCAGTCAGTCACTGAGATGAACAATTCCTAAAGAGAGTTTGACCTAGAAGAGGAGTTCATCTTATAGGATTTTATAAATACCTAAAGGTTAGGAGAAGAAAGGTTAACAGCTATTGACTAGCTGTCTTGTTACCTATAGCCTGTAGTTTCACTGAGGCAGGGAACAGTTCATGTATTCAACAGCTTAAAGGGACCCATTTCTGTGAAGAAGGCTTCTAGCAATGGAGCAATGTGAACAAGAGGACTACATATGGTGATACTGTCAGAATAAGGTATCTATCTCSACTTCTACCGGGAAGCACTTGTGAAATATTGTGTTAAACCTTCCTGTGTTGCTGTCCTCATGCAGACAACTGCAGTTACCTTTCCTTCACAGCAGTAAGAACTGAGAGGCAGAAGTTGAGGCAGAAGCCTCTATTTCCGACACAAAGGAATTCTTTGTCAGAGCTGAAAAATGGACCCAAATTCTCTTAAAGGTTCAGGTCAGTGATTTGAACTAGAGAGCCAGGTTCCTCTTCTGCTGTTAAATAACTGGCTAATTGAGTGAGCAGATGATATCTAACAGATTAATAAATGTTTACTTCATGTACAGTTTCACAGCTCCTAACACTTGCACATCTTTTATATTCCAAGTTCACTGACATATGAAAGGCAAAAAGCAAAAAAGAACCTATCCAGTTACTCATATGCTTATCCATGTTTTGTGATGATAAATTCCAAGTATGTCTTTTCTTCTAAATCTAATTTAACAACATTTTGGTGAGAAATGCAATTATCTATGCATGCCTTACAGGCTGCTGGTTTAGACATTGAATGCTTATATGATGCACGCTCCATAGCATGATTTCCATATCAATGAAACTACAATCTTCTTGTCTATTATGAAATTGTTTTTGATGTKCAGTATTCTCAAGACATCATCATGCTTTTAGGGAAAAGACTTGACACATTGAGAAGTGCTTGAAAAGTCTATGTCAGCTCCTGGCCTCATTTTAGTCTATCAAAAAACATGCATTGACTTCAATGGAGACATGATTGCACCTGAAAGGTCAGAACTAATTAAAAAGCTGAAATAACAACCACAGAAATTCAGAAAGACAGACTCTTCATTTTTTAATGTTTTAGAGTAACATGCCTGTGTTCAGTCCTCAGGGTCTGTAACAAAATTGCTAATGCATCAATTCCTGTGTTCTCCTAAGAGAGTATGATGGAAGACACTGTGTTTGCCAGAAGAAATTCTACTAAATCAACTTTCCTTCTTTGACAAGTCATTGGCTGTGGTGGTTTTGAGAAGGTGGAAAAGTACGTGGGACATACCTGATTTTTTTCAGGCTTCTGACACTGAGCCAAGTGACAGCACTTATATACAAATTAAGAAATTCAGAATGGATGTACATCTCCATGCAACAAATGCAAACTGTKTTTAAAACAAGCTCTCAAAAAGCATTTATCACTGGCTGTTAATTTGAGAAAGTGTTTGAAGTGGAATCAAGGTGTCCCTTCCAGTTCCAAACCTACTAAGTATTTTCATTAATAATATTGCCAATAGAAGAGAATACTTCAACAAGGTGAATAAAATAATGCCAAGAGCAAAGTGCTACCTGTAGACAGGAGAAATCAAACATAGAAAGTGAGTAAAGTTGGGCACGGTAGCAAAACAGAATTGCAGTTTATAATAGTCACTTAGAAATGAGAATCAACACTACTGTAAAACAGGAAATATGTAAGTAAGTAAGCTTAATAAGTAAGTAAGTTTTAATAACAGCTTTATAGATAAAATACTGTAGGTCTTTATTCTTCTCTATTTGGTGCTTGTGCGACCTCAGCCAGAATTTGATTTTGTATACTACAAGTTAAAAAAGGTACAAACAACATGAGAAGAACGTATAGGAAAACAAGAAGAATAAGACATTTGGAAAATGTGATTAATAAGAAAAGGTGAATGAAATGGATTTGCCCTGCCTATAAAAAGGAGAAAAATGAAAAGCCAGCATATTAATGGTCTTTCAACACCTAGATGGTAGAATAAAGAACCGATTTTTCATGTCTAGTCAAGACAGGTCAAAGAAATTCAGTAAAATCATTTTGGTTAGATATTAGGAAGAACTTTCTGCATGTAAAAACAGGATACCTGGTAATGATGCACAATCCATTTTATTAGTTTCAGGAGAATCATTTATCTAGTCATTCAACCTTAAGACCAGGTTAAATATTCTTATTCTTTTCTATACACAAGCAGTATTATGGGGAGACCTCTTCCCACTTTAACTTTCTATGGTTCTACTACAGGGACTTTAGGATCACCTAAGTAGGGGAATAAAACAGGCAAGATTCTGAACAGTAGATATATTTTTCTAAATAAGTCAGTGGCATATGAATAAATAATTTAGTTATTAGCTTAGTCATAATGATAAATTGTAATCTCAGAGGTTTTTAAACTTAAAACAGTGTCACAGGATATTCTGTGTATGATACAAGATTTCCATATTTTTACAGATACTATGTAATTCTGAATAATTCAGAATTCTGAAATTCTGCAAAATTCATAATAAAATACTTGCTCTTAGATTCATGCATTCAGCAGGTTGCCTTTTCATCCTTTTTGCCTTATCTAACATGTACCATGCAGCCTATCACAAAAAAAAATGGCATGAAAGGAACAGCCATTAATAAAAATATACACTAAATTTGTAAAGTAGGTTTAATATATATTCCATGCTTAACATGGTATCCAGATCTTTTACTTTGAATTGTTCATGCAATCTATCCATTTTTATTGAGTGTCTTCTATAGCATTGATGAATATAGAGCCACAAATTCTTGACACTTCTCTTTAATTTTGAAACATGAACTTATTTCATTTGCCTTTTTAAGAACCTCCATTTTTGAAATTCAACCACTCCATGGTTGAAAAGCTATCTGCTTGTATGTTGGCATTTGGTATGACTTTCTGTATGAGGTTTCCAAACAGAGCCCATGTTTCATGGACATGGTAAGTAGTTTTTCAACTTATTTCATGCACAGCATCACTAGCTTACTAGTATGATAAATAAAAATATAAATAAAATATAAATAAATAAAATATAATATGAAATACAATATAAAATATAAATAAAATTATAATCAATGAGGTAGGAGAATCATATAAACTATGCAACCTTCAAGTTAAAACATGAAGCAGTTTGTATGTTTCTAAATGAAAACTCTACCATTGCCATTCTTTTTTTCTTTTCTTTTCTTTTTCTTTTTTTTCTGATGATAAATCTTTTGAAAATCAGAGGATTCAGGATTTGCAAAAAGGCATATGAAATTTTTGCTAGAACTTAAACCCCACTTTGAGAAATGACTGAAAGACTTGACACTCAAATGCCAATTTAAAGGCAATTTAGACTGCATGGCACAGGTTTCTAAGTATATAAGAAACCTTGGTGTAAAAGGAAGTGTGCTTAACTAGCAAGAATTCACTGGCTGATAGGCACTTAGGGTGAGATTCATCTCATTTACTTGAGTGGTCTAAAAGTCAGGTATCTACTCTAAGCAACGTAGGCCAAGAAGTAGTWCTCTCCAAAGAGTCATTCAGTCCATCATCAGATAGCTGTCTAGAAAAACTGTGTAAAAAGGAGGAATGAGAGGGAAAGAATGAAGAATTACACATGGAAAGGAGCATGTTACACTGGTTTCAGAGGAAGGCTGCACACAGCTGGATGTTCTGCTGAGAAGGCCTTGGAGTTGACAAGGAGYATGCTGGTTTCCATGTAACTTCATGCCTGTAGCCCTCCATCTTAAACCAAGAGCAGATAATCTGAATATTATTTAGAAAGAACTTCATTTTTATAGTGTGGTCCATCTTACAGTGTGGTTTGTAAGGCCCAAATTATATGTGAGATAATATTTTTAGTTATATACAAATTGCCACTAATATTTTGAACATTTTGCTCTGTTCCATTATGAGACAGAGAGGAGGCAATACTTGAGACTTATCAACTTTGAATTTGTGTTTCTTTATGATGGGAAACAAGGGAGCATTTTCTTACATAGACACAATGATACCAGCATAAAAATGGTATTACTTTTTATCTATTCTTTTAGCTGGATACATTTTTGTGCTTGTGAAAAGTAGAACTGACAACATTGCCTAAAGCTAAAAAGAGTGGGTACAGAAATCAAACAAATTCTCCATGGAAAGTTTTTCAGTAAATGTTTCATATACTCTCAGCATTATACATTTCATACTTCTCAAAATCTACCATTAATTCCATGTACTGTGTAGTATAGACAAATGTCTTCTAATGGCAAATTAGAGATCATTAGACTTATTTGCCCTTTGAGACCTGGATCAAAAGTACAATTACTTCCTGCAGATGCCTTGCCAGAAATTTAACTTTAAAATTAAGGTCTTCAAAGTCTGTTTTAAAGTTCCTGGTTTYGCAGCGTAGCAAAGAGAGATTTTTTGAAAGAAATCCCAATTATTTCAGATTTGTATTTTACACTGTCTCTAAATGTGAAAACCCAGGAGTCTGGCAATTATCATTATATTATCATTTTTGTAGCAGGTTGTATATACTAAGGAAGATGAAAAAAAATCTCATTATATAGTATCATTGTCTGTTGTTAGTAAACTCTTTTTCCAAACAGCTGAGATCATAACTTCTTCCTTTATTAAAAATTAAATCCAAAATATCCAAGAAGGCAAATGCAAGAGACAGAAGTTGTCATTTTAGGAAACATCTAATTCTAAACGCCMTCATTGTTTGTCAGCCATAAAAAATGCACCATTAGAAGCACACAGCTTTCGAATTTTATATAAATTATGCTAGACTCTACATCCTGTGTTGAGCTGRAATTACTCATGTGATTGAAAATACTTCCATGCCATCCCCGAAGGCAATGATAGTATTTGGCAAGAAGGATAGGAACTACTCGAAACAGACTAATGAGAAGAATAAAGGATATGTGTATACAATGAAAAGCAAGGCATCCATAACACAAGAAAACATCTGATGAAACCAAAGAAATAAAAAAGGCTAAGAATAATGTTTGTTGTTCTGTAAAATTCATGCTTAGAATGATAAGAAAGGAATGAAAAAATATTAAAGAATCAGATACAGAATGGCTTATATATGTTATTAAACAAAATAGAAAAACACTGATCAAATATACATGTGCATTGATCAAATATATGTGTATATTTTCTTTTCAATAAAAGACCAAAGTTTTTAAACTCAAAGGCTTAGGAAGAAACTTTAGGAAGAAACTTTTCCAGTGGAGGAATTTCTTTTAGTAATACTCATAGCAATGGTACTTATACAACTATACAAACACCTGGAATTAATTATAGCTTGGCAAGGGGCAATATTCTAGTAAAGCTTAGTGTAACCCACTAGGCCAATTTTTACTTTTTTTATGTAAGAACTTGTAGTTTTCATACTTTACACACCTAGATTATACCTGAAATATGTTTAATGATGCTTAATTAATATATCAATTATGATGTCGCATGCAGCATATGACAGAAAAAATGCACCCACAAAAACATGACACTGAATGTTTTAATGAGAGAGAGAGGAAAAAAAAAAAAGAGGAGTTAAAAAAAAAAGTCAAACACTTAGAGAAACAAATATGTTCCAACTGCTTCACTTCCTCACCAAATAACCCCCCATCTTTGCTGGTAGAACTTTTTTAGTTGGATTTTTAGAACATCTGTGGGAGCAAGTGGGAACACTATGAATCAGATGCATGTGGTTACAATGGGCAGGGAACTCAGTTTTACAACATTTGGTGCATTCTGAACTGGCAGTTAAAAATAAATACATAAATGAATGTACTTTAATAAAATGTTTTATTACACCTACAAAGCAAAGTAAAACCCATCAGTTTAGCCAAAACCCACTAGAATACATTTGAATGCCTCAAAATCAGCTTCTGAAGAATGGGCCAGTGATACAAGTGCATTACCACGACTACAAAGAGTGTCCAGCTTTAATAGTCTGACTGAGGAAAATATTGGAGAGACAAATATAAAATTCTTGAAGAAAGAAAGAGACAGACAGAATTTGCTAGTCTAAATCTGTTTGGAAGCCCCAGATATTGTTCTATGTGGACAAGAGGAGACTTTTCTGTTTAACATATGGCTAAAAGACTGACAAATCCAACATTTTTTTTTTCTTTTCAAGTGAGTAGTAAGATTTTTTAAATTACCTTTACAGGAGGAAACTTTTGTTTCATATATTTTTAAGCTTAGATAAGTACTCTGATCTTACCCTCTCTCTACATTAAAACCAGCAGTTTTTCTATAAAAGGGTTCACTGGGAGTTTACAGATACTGTGTGTGAGATACTCAGACACAGCACGTTACTGATCACCTCATTATTGCTGAATTAGACAAGTATTGTCAGCTGGAAKAAAAATAGCCTGTGTTACACTGTGGCCTGTTGAAGAGCAGGCTTTTAGACTGAAACCCACAATAAACCACACACACTTCTGTTCATTTCATAAAGTTACTCAGTCAAATCCAACCCTCAAAACAAAGAATCCAACTTCTTTTGCATAGATGTTCATGGAAGTGGCATATAATGCCATAGTACTGCAGCCTACTGCTGAATAGACAGAAYGCCCCTTAAAATTAGTGTAATGGGAATAGCAGCAGTAAGTTTTGAAAGCACAAACAGCAGAAAGAATTTGGACTCTCGGGATAAATTCACAAAGGTAATCATTGAGTTTAATAGGTTATTAGAAAAGAAGATCAAATATTTTTCACAGCTAGCTTTCATTCTGAGCACACGCAGTCAACAAAACAAAACAAGCCGGGTGTGCTGTCAGCTGTCGTGTGACAACACTGAAGTCAATGGGATTCTGACAGAGAGTATTTTTTCTGATTTATTGAGGACAATTAATAGAAATTCATCATCGAATCCTACAGAATTCTCAAAGATGACAACAATTAATTTACTTATCTGTATATTACCGATCACTGCCTTTCAGTAGCAGTTTTGGAAATGCTCATTTCATTGGAAAGAAGAAAGGAAGAAAATAACAAAAACSCCCACTAATATCTGGGACAAATTTAGTAGACTGCATAGTGCATCTGCATGCAGGCTGCATAGCAGGGCTCTGAGGCTGGGGCAGACATGCACTTTCCAACTTTTGCGASAGTTTAAAGATATTCCTGCCTCTTAGTCACTGGCCAGTGTCATCTGTAGGAGCTCACCTGTTTCATTGCAAAGGTCCCCACCAGGATGTGAATATATTTTAGGTGGCTGATAGAAGGTCTCAAGGAACTCCTCTGTCTTTTAACCCAGAGACACATTGTGAATGTTCAAAGGCTTCAGTGCATTGTGAGGAAGAACTTGCAGAAGAGAGGGGTACAAGATAATGAATTGCTAAAAGGAGYGAGAGGCCATTGCTGTCACTCCTAGCATATGACCTTATTTTGTGTGAGCTCATTGATACCACTACAGTGGTGAGAAAGCGTCAAAACAACCCTGTRCTGCTCTTTGGCTGCATGAACATTGCTCTGTGGGATGGTGATAATGTTGAGCAGAATCAGAAAGAGGAGCTTGCTTCATAGCTCATGGTGCTTTCCTTATTTTAATAAATATGAAAAGATGTTGAAGGTAACATAGAATTCTTATTTCCTACTTGTTTAAAACTGGTGTAAATTTCAGTAGAGCTATTTTGAGTGGCATAAGGATCTGAATGGTTTCCTTTAAAAATYCCCATTAATAGAAAGCTCCCAAGAAACTGCATGAACTTAATGTTGTTAAGAAATTTCTGGGAGACCCTGGTGCACAAGATGGAGCTCCTCTGATGTATTATAATCCAAACGTCAATATTTACTTATATTTAGTGGGAGATGTAAATGAGGAGAAAGTATATTCCAACTATTGTGCCTACATTTCAATCAACAAATTGTTAAGGATTATTTTACAGCACTGCATGTGTAACCAAAAAGAATAACTAATGAAACAAAAAGATGACACCAYGACTCAGGGAAACTGAACTTAGCTCAGACAGCAGAAAAGCAGAGCATACTTTCATCACTGCTGTAAGACAACCACTGTGAAGGGAAACAGTTTTTTTCTTTAAAATGTGCATGACGAAGATGAGATTTTTCTTGCATCAACATYGAATTGCCTTCCCTGTGAGTCTGGCCCCAGCAGGGCAGTGCCCGCTGGTGGGGGCGTTGGTGCCAGGGGAGCAATCTTGGCAGTGAATTGCAGGTTGTCGCACAGTACCTGGCTTTTATTTGGAGGTGTCTCACGATAAATATGGGCTTGCATGAGACTCGTTCTTGCCTTAACTTAGATTGTCTGAAGGYTAAATGAGTTGCTTCCTCCTCCTCATTTTTATCACATAGTAAGGATGTTTTCATATGCTTCTCAACAGAGGAGCAGGTGCTCTGGCAGCCTCTCCAGCTCTCTACTGTGGTAAATCACCCTTATGCCCTCTTCCCTAGCTGCTTCTGCAGCCTGATTTATATATCCATAGGGAAAGTGCCGGCTACGAGAGGCATAGAAAGAGGCATAGAAAGGCTGTAGAAAGAAACAGGCTTGAGGTAGCTATGCGTCTCTGGGCATCTCCCTCATTGGAAATACTTTTTTTCTCCCCCTAATTTTCCATTTTTGTACTTTAAATAAATCTTGAAATTCTGACAATGGTACATTACAGCATTTGAAAGTGATTACCTTCAAAAGGAATACCAGGAAATGCCACCCAAATAGGGCCTTATGTCACTTGGCTTTCTACCCTAATCCATGCTGACTACTCCTGATCACCTTCTTTTTCTTTATATATATAGAGAGGGTCTCTAGGATGATCCGCTCCATCACCTTTCCAGGGACAGAGGTGAGGCTGACCAGTCTGTAGTTCTCGTGTCCTCCCTCTTGCCCTTTTTGAAGACTGGAGTGACGGTGACTTTCTTTCAGTCCTCTGGCACCTCCCGTGCTCTCCATGATCCCTCCACGATGATGGAGAGCAGCTGAGCAATAACCTCTGCCAGTTGCCTCAGCACTCTTGGGTGCATCTCATCCGGGACCATAGATTTATGGGTGTCCAGTTTGTCTAAATAATCCCCAACCCAGCCCTCCTTAACCAGCAGAAAGTCCTCCTCTCTCCTGGTTATCTCTCTTGTCTCCAGGCTCTGCATTTCATGGGGACCAGCCTTAGCAGTCAAGACAGAAGCAAAGAAGGCGTTTAGTAACTCTGCCTTCTCTGCATCCTCTGTCACCTAGGCACCCGCCCCATTCAGCAGAGGACTAATGTTTTCCCTAGATGGAGAAAAAGATCACCTCTTGCTGCTGATGTATTTATAGAAGCCCCTCCTGTTCTCCCTGACATCTCTTGTTAATTCTAATTCCAAGTGGGCCTTGTCCTTCCTCGCTGCATSTCTACATTCTCTGACAATGTCCAATGTTCCTATGCTCTTCCCATGTGGTCAAGATATATTGCTGTGGGTTTTTTTCTTTCTTTCTCTCTGCATTCTCTTGTTTGATGAATCCCTTTTCTCATTCTTTCTCACCACAAGCTATAAGACTATAAACGCACCAGGCAGGATAGTTCCCTTTTTTTTTTATACTGGTCTAGGACACATAGTATAATGGCACCCTGATATCAACTCAGGGCCACTAGATGGTACTGCAATATAATTAATAAATATTAAAAAGTAATCTCATAAATACATATGTGTGTATATATTTCTGCAAAGTTGTGGCTGTGGTGTTTGAAAGACTTGCATAAATTTCCACAGTACTGCCTTTAGATATCTACCAAACAGTTAAGCTGTTAATTAAGCTGTTAATAAAACCACTAAGGTATTTAATACATATATACATACATACAGTATTTATACAATATGTACAAATCCATGTTAACCATCATAAATAAATATCATCTGCTCAGTCACTATTCCTCATTTTTCAGTTTCTTCTATATTGGTACAGTAACTATTACATATATGGAAAAAGTTTGTGTATATAAATAATAATATATATGTATGTTTRTTTGTGAAATCCAACATAAAACATATACCAGAATTTTAAGACATATTTTTTTTACAAGAAGCAAAACTCATTTCATATTTTTTCATAGTTTGAATGATTTTCTACTGCTATTTACTTCACCATCAAAGATATGAAAAAACTAGTTTTGTCTAAATGTCTTCTACCATATGCTATGTCTAGAGTAATAAACAGTTCAAATTTTGTCATCAGTTATCTTCTAGCCGGTAAAGAGGTTGAGGTTAAAAAATCGCTTTAAAGCTAAATTATCTGAAACCATAAGCATGCTTAATAGTATCTACCCATGAAACTACCCTCAGAATAACCTAACACTGCTGGTTGCCAGTGCTATTTTCAATTTTCATCTGCTAGATACATGATCAAGCATGTCAAATCTGCCCTSAGTAATAGAAGTGAAAAAATAAAGTCATTTACTTAAAACATTCTGATAGCTATTTATCCAAAARCCCTGGTCAGATTTACTGCTCAAAGGCATTTACCTACAAAGTTAACCAGATGCTTYGAGTTGAAAACTAATTTAATTTCTCTGTTATCTTAACAGGACATCTGTTAAAACAACATCCAAGGAAGGTAATATGTTCAAAATTAAACATCCTGCAGGTTGTTTTATTAGAGAACATGCAACATTGACATTTAACTGTTAACAACCACTGCCTTACAAAAATAATTAGTAAATGTGAAATCAAAACAGTAAAATGATTATACTAATGGAGATGAACTTATGAAGAATGAATCTCTGCCTCGTGCAAGTTCAAGCTTGTTGCCAAGTTTATTGCTTTGTTACTACTGGGTAAGACTAAGATGAACGATCCATATCTTTCATTTCCTTCTTTTGTCAGCTTCTTCCAGGTTCCAAATTGTCCTTTTAAATAACTGACTATATCAGCTGCTTAAAGTGTGCAGCAGCCACAGCCCCTATATCTTTTAGCATCATGAAGAACTGCAAATCATATCCTGAAGTAATTTGCATTATTGCAGTCAATTTGCATATGGATATAAACTGTACTTTGCAGTTAATAAATATCACTCCAAGCAATGGCATGTGAAAGAGTGAAAGTCAGGTGCATAAATGAAWAAGTGCAAGCCAGTGGTGGGTTATTTAAGTTAGAAAATACTAGCAGATGCCTATTACCGATGGGCCCTTATAATATTTCTGGAGAAGACACTGKGAATGAAGTGACTGGTGGAAAGAAACATGGTCCCACATATCCTCCCACCCATCTCATTTATCCCTATCAGCAAAGCAGGGTTGACTTCATTTCTCTGTTAGCAAGAACCGTTCACAACGGCTGCCACCTCTTTTTCCTTTCCTCTCTTTCATTTACATCCAGTGGAAAAGAAAAAGAGTAGAGATGACACTAAAAGTCACTCAGATGCCTCTGGTCTTGCTAGTACCTCAAGTTCCCAGTGAAAATATGGGCTTATCAGTGGTAGAAAGTTGTTAATACGTGAAATATCAACTATGGATGTATTTCTAAACTGCTTAGTTCCTCTTTAAGATCCCTCCTGTYAGATGGTATGCTGTAGTGCATGTTGGTTGCTGGCTGGAGGCAGGAGAAGGGATTAGCAATATCCTGAAGCCTTACTTTGCTATGAACTATGACCATGACTATGAAATCACTGATTTTAATCCCAATGTAAATCAGGAGCTAGGGGATCCCACTTTAATCTTTTTGATTTACATTTGTGTGTATTACTCTGCTTTCATGACCTAGAAAACAGTCAGGCTTGCAGTTTAGCTACAGGGTGGGTAATACCTGGAGGTAATAAAACGGCAGCAAATTCTCTCTCTGACCCTCTCTTTCTTCAATGGTACCTCCTGCCTCTGAGCTGTATCCTTGCCCTGAGCTGTCTCCCAGCAAAGCCACTTCCTTCTGATCCCCATTAGTTCCCTCAGAGCCTTCACTGAGATTTGCTTAATCTTTCTTATTCATGACTACCTGTTCTGGAGAGGGGAAAGAGTTACACATTTTCAGCATTTTATATGGGTGTGAGAATTATATGCAATATTTTCAGTATTTCCCTAAATACATTATTAGGCAACTTGAAGGTTGATGTACTTTGAAATTGGTTGATAGTTGATGAAGTTTGATGTTTCTTTGAACCAAACATTCTAATTTTTTGGAATATGTTATTACCTCTTCCAGACAACCAAGGTAACCTTCATCTTTCTACATTTTACTTAAGCTAATAAATACCTTAACATATGTATGAAAATTCATTTGTCTTCCTTAATAAAACATGCAAAATTGTGAAAAGTGAACTAATTATGTATTACATGATAATTACTTTTTTTTTTCCCTTGTGATCTGCACCATGCTGTGTGGGGTTGGAAATAGGAATTCAAGCACAGTAAGGACAAAAAAAAAAAAAAAGAAAAACAAATTAAACAAATAAACAAAAAACTAGATATTTTTAATTTTAGTGAAAAAAAACAGAGYGGGAGTTATAGAAAAGATGGAACATAACTGTTCTCAGAAACACACAATGAAAGGACAAGAAACAAYTGTTACAGCAAAGGAAATTTGAACTGTATGTCAGGAAAAAAAGTTTTACAATATGAACTGGAAAATGTTGCTTAGAGAGATTGTGAAATTTCCATCTCCAGAGATTTTCAAAACTCGCTTGAGTGAAAGTCTGAGCAACCTGATCTATCTTTGAAGTTAACCTTGCTCTGAGCGTTGGACAGGGAGGCTGGACAGGGTGACCTAAAAAGGTGCCTAACAACCTGAACTTGCCTGTGGTTCTGTTATAATACTGTTGTTATTATTATGTTATTATGTTCTTGTAAATACAAGATAACTTGTATTTGCCCTGTATTTGTGAGGTGGAGCTGGGAAGAGTAAATTAATTAAGAAACGTTTGACTTTTCTAAAAACTTCTAAAAACTTTTTTTTTTTTAAAAAAATTTTCGTGGGCATTATTTTCACTGCTTTCTTGCCCAGATCTTTCTTGCTCCTCCTATTGGGACTCAGGACAATACAGTAAAAGAAGCAAAGTAAGTTGAATGCATATAGGAACAACTGTTACTTGGAAGAGTACTATAGCTTGCAATGTGAAACAGAAGACAATGAAAATGAGGAAGGCCAAGACACAGAAAAAGGAGTGAAGAATCTGGAGGAAGGACTACAGTTGGCTAGACAAAGAAAAGCTCTGTGGACGGTCACTGTGAATACAGAGAAGGAGCAGCAACAGTGAAAGGCTGAATGGGATGGACCAGCCGGTGTGTGTTGTCTAYACAGTCATCTACACAGAGTTGCTCCCTCTCAAACAGGAACAGGACTCAAAGAGACCATAGACCCATGGTAAGGTTACCCAAACCACCATGTTTCTGCACCAGCCTCTGCTATAGAGTTCTTACTTCATGCTAGATAAATCACTGCAAGTAAATTTCAAAACTGATTACAAATTGTTTCTTGTATTCTTGATGTTCTGCTCAGGACCAGAAAATCACTTCTGTAGAATGACTATTAAAACCAAGAAGAACTGCAGTTTGACATAGTGGTGAGCTCCATGCTTATTACCACTGCCATGCTCAAGGTCCTTAAGTGAAACGGTACTGGCACATACAATATTACCACATCTGTTATCAGAGCAGAGTTGGAGTACAGGTTTTACTTGTATGAAATATGGAAATAAATCACATACTGACCAGTAAGGGGAACATAAAATATGGAATGGGCATACACAATAAGAAACATGCGATACTTTTTTCCTGTCCCTTTATCAAGTCTTTTCCAACTTCTGCAATACATGAAGCAGGCTCTTGAATGAAAGCCTTGTTCACTACCCAACTCTAATTCATCTTTAAAATAGGCCATGCTGTACAGAGACTAAAGCAATGACTGTGGAAAAAAGAATATAGTTATGACTACATAATTAAAGAGYGTATAAAAATGAACACACAGAGAGAACTAAATTATGCTTATACAAGCAACCTTAATTCTGGCATTTCTTGCTCCGGGAGCGTTTGATTTTCAAACACCTAACTTTTGTGTCAAAAGACATATAAGCACAATCTTATGATTTAATACATTAAATGTAACCTTCCTATGTTATTTGGTTAAAATAAAAAGTCAGAAATATAAACTCAGTTGATTGGTTAAAATGCATTTTTTTAAGTGTGCTTTTGCTCATAACACCGTAGGGACTCCAGCAAGATCCAGCAAGACTATACCAGAGCTCAACCAGGAGGCAGTGAGAGGAGACCTCTGTCTGGTATCACGTTGGGTAGATAGGGTCACATGCAAGGTAGGCAGGGTCACATACAAGGAAACCCAAAAGCACTGGGAAGAGGCKAGGAGTGTGTGTGTCAGCATCTGCTTTGCACCTGAAGCCCTTGCTGGTCCTCATCCTCCAGCACCATGAGTCYGGCCTTCACCTTGACTCCAGCTAACTGACAGCAGTGTCTGACGGGCCTCACTCGGGATGGGGCCAGTGCAACCGCTGCCAGACATCAGTAATTTTTTATTGCAGAAAATGTCTGTACATTTTAAAACTAAATTAGAAGCCTGGTAGTTCTTATTCTGCTACTTTTCAGCTTGGGAGGATCTATAGACATATATATGAACATTCACAGCACTTTTTTTACTGRGGGTCTTCATTCAGAGGTCATATCTCACAGAAGCAAATGGGAGCTTTGCCTGAAGAAGAAAATCAAAAGARCTAGACAAGCTGTTAATTTTTGTTGATGTTGCTCCAGGATAGCTGAAGCTTGTTTTCTACTGGTAAATATTTCTCGGTATTTTTAAAGAAATAATTGAAATATTACWATTTCTCTCAGTTGCTTTCTCTCATTATTTTCCTTTTTCTGCTTGACTAGTGCACTTCCAATGTGCCTCATTCAAGACAAGAGGTCATGTGTATAGTATGCTACGTGTTTGCTCACTGGTCAAAATAAACATTACTACTCGGAGATCCTGAAAGCTAGAAGTCCTGCTTCTTACATTGAGTACAACAATTACCTGCAAGCAAAGAACAAGGAGACTAATTATATATTTCTGAAGAGTAAAACTGATAAGTAACAGCCCGAGAAGTGGGTTTTCTAGACATTCATTCATAGATCTACATCAGAAATCRGGGAGAAGAGCAACGTTTTGCACTTCCTTTTTGTTACTGACCTTCTGAGCCATAAATATTCTGACTTGCTGTGACAGTGTCAGCAAAAGCATTAACCATGCCTCAAGGACAAAAAATACTTAGAGTGTGGTGCCATTTTCTAGAACATATAGAAGAGTGTATCATGTTGTTTAATGTAAACAGATTTGCATGGCTGTTCACTAATAATCTTTCAGACTTCTCACTCTCTCCAGAGATGATTATCCCATTGTCTGAGTCTTTACAGGGCCATTTCACTGTAATAAGGAAAAGTTGTAAAAATGTCATGAYCTCTGCCCCCCAAAACCAATTTAAGAAGGGATGAAGCTTGCATGTCTTTTGTATTATGATATATCAGCAATTGAAATATGTCATCTCCACTACATTAGCAAGTCATGCCGGAAAAAGAGAGGAACATACATATAGAATAAAAGCTGCTCTCAAAACTTTCAAAAGAAAAGCCTTTCTTTTATTTTATTTGGTAGAAAGCTATAAATTATACATATAAAAATAAACTATACCCAGCTGGACTATTATTAGGCTGTAATTTTAACCTATCAATTCCTAAAGCCATGCTGTGCAGTATCCTCTCTCATGGTTTACAACCTCAGAGGCATCCCTCTGGTACTCACCTAAAGGTTATTTTTTATTATCTATTTAGAACCGATTTAGACCTAGAGCTTTTCTTTCAAGATTCTTCATGCCATTCCAAAGACACACACAMAAAAATACACTATGGTATCATTATAAATGTGAATTTGTGCTTATTCACTGAGAAAATATAAATTATAAAGAAGATTCAGCTCAAGATACGTGTAAGTGAATGACAGACAGAAAACTACATATGACCCATTTTCTAACATATCAACCTCTGTAAAACAGTTGAAACCTCTGAAAGACCTGGAATATAGGAATAAAATCTATCCATACTAACAGTTGGGTAATTTTCCAATATATATATATTTCTAGACTCTAGTCTAGGAATTTAAGGCAGAAGATTTGMGTATCTGGGGAATGCACCACATTCTTGAGGTATCATACTCAGAAGAAAGAGAGCAGAGGGAAGTTCTATGTGATTTGGTTATGCCTATTGCAGCTGATGAGTTACTGTGTTATGGTATAAGACCCTTGGAAGGAATCCAGCTAAGTAAAAGCAAGSTAAATGGTACAAAAGAAAGATGTGTTTACTCTTGAGATGACAATTGTCTATATTTATAAAATCATTAATTAATTAATAAAATCGCTAATCGATTCATTAATTGCTAATGAAAATTGCTTTGCAGAATTACTGAGGGGGAAAATGTGTAATTTTCCTTTAAAAGGTATATATCATTATTGTTGTGGGCATCAGAATATAATTGAAGTTCTAAAAAGGGTTTGAACACACCCAGAATATTCAAAATTTCCGTCATATTATCCCCATTTTAACAGCATCAAGAGGATGAGTAAAATAGTAGTCTTTGCCTTTGAACTGGGGCATGTTAACATAGCACTCATGGCTTAAATGTATCAGATGGTAAATTACCTTTGAAAGGTCCCCAGCCTCCAAATAGAAGCAGATAACAAACACGTTCCATGTAACCCAGAGGACTAGCCAGACAGCATACTGTAGGAGACAAAGAGAGAAACAATACATTATTAATTTTGCAATCAGCTGAGTTGAACTTACTTAATTAGACCATCAGTTTAATCCAAGACAGAAACAGACTATAAATATGGTATATACGAATCTTACATATAATAGAAAATCAAGAATAAATTCTTCTCTTTCATAAATGCAATCTAATATAACTTGGTAAGTGCTCAGTCACACCAGAAAATGTACATCTGAGAAAACAGATGATGGACCTGAAATTCAAATTTGAAATTAATCTGGATCTCTCATTACTGCTCACAGGGGTAACACTGCAATATCAAGAGAGATACGTAATATCAATTATATGTGAGAAGTGCAGAGCTATTTATTCAAATGGTTATTCTAATATAACTTATCAAATAACAAACTTATTGGAGTAGGTATGGACTCTCCAACATTTGGGATTTAATCTCAAAAATATACTTTTTTCTTCATTATTCTACAGTTTTTCTAGAAAATATGGATGGTTTTCCCTGGGTCATGACAGCTGCCTCTGTAATATATTAGTGACATTCAAGAGCATCATCCAAAATTATTCAACACCCTGAGGGCTAGACTGTATTTTAAATTGCTATTTTCTTTGACTTTTTTTTTTAATTACAGTGTATAGCAGAAGTATTCATGCTTAAGCAATATCTGTTTACTGATGGTTGTCTAATTTCTTATTTGCATATCTGATGCATGTAATGGAGTACATTTGTTTTCTCTCCTTCTGTCCACATATATGCCTATAGCTACTTTTTTGTATTCACGAGACCTTAAGTGCCAGGCCTAGAAAAWACATTTCCCTGTTGTAATGCTGGCGGATCCTCTACAATAAAATCTGACCGACTGCTGTTGCTAGTCTTGCATAATGTTTATTCTTAAAAACTTCCCTTGATAAATTATTCCATCATCTAATAAACTTTAGAATCTACAACTGCTTTCTAATGACTGATGTTGCTATTCTCTAGTTATTCATGATTAAATTTTGTATGTTTTCTAATTTCATTTCATAGGCCCATGGCACTGCATATCTGTGAAATGAGAAAAGAGGGGGAAAAAAAAGAGACAAAACAATATTCCCTATCTATTTTATACCTGTTTTAGCTGAAGTCTATTTCCTCATTGTATATCAACATTACCCTTTGAATTAATTATTTATATATGACTTCTTGTTTTGTTGCCTTTTCTTCAAGTTGTAATAACCTAATTCTGTTAGATTACCTCTCCAAACCATATTTAGCCTAGTAAAAGTAATTTTTTTTTTTTTTTTTTTTACTTCTCTGTATTTATATCACCTTCTGAAAAAGGAAACAGAATCACAGAATGGTTATGGTTGGAAGGGACGTCTAGAGATCATCTAGTCTAACGCTGTACAGGTCCATGTCCAGACAACTTTTGAATATCTTCAAGGAAGGAGACTCTACAACCTCTATGGGCAACGATCCTTCAGTGCTCAATCACCTTCACAATAAAAAAGTCTTTTTCTTTTAGACAAAACTTGCTGTTTTTTTCAATGTGTGTCCACTCCCTCTTGTCCCATAATGGGGCACCACTGAGAAGAGTCTCGTCTCATCCTCTTTATGCCCTCCCACCAGACACTTATTAATAACATCCTCGCTCAGCCTTCTGTTCTCCAGGCTGAACAGCTCCCTCAGCTTCTCATTTTATAGAAGACGCTCCAGACCCTTAATCACCTTAGTAGTTCTTTATTGGACTCGCTCGAGTAGCTCCATATCTCTGTTGCACTGGTGAGGCCAGAACTGGGCATGGCACTCCAGATGTGGCCTTCCCAGCATAATACGGGTAAAATTTAGGCCTATTCCTCTTTTTTTTTTTTTTTTTTTTGGCATTCATCAAGTTATTATCAAGCAGTCTGACTGCTACATATCCAGTATATTGTTACATACCCAATATATAGATTTTAAACAATTATGCTATGCTAAATATTGTTTTTATCTGATACGAAATAATTCATTTTTTAAGGTTCAAATTGCTTTAGCCAGAAGTAATTTTAGGCAGTGTAGAGCATACAGATTACATATTCTTTAAGGGCCCAACTTCCATAGACAACCATAGATCAGGCCCAGAGATGAAAGATTCGCCTAGACTGGAAGGGACCTCTGGAGGTCATTGGTGMTACTTTCTGCTCAGAGCAGGGCCAGCATAGATCAGGTTGCACAGGAAATGGTCCATTTGAGTTCTGGATATATCCAGGCATGTAGATTTCACAGACTTCCTAATGCATATCTACTCTTTAAAGACAGGACACTAATCGGCCTTAAAAACACAGGAACTTAGCTCAGATTCACCGTCTTAACTCACTTATGCTGTTTTTAAAAGCCCAACCCTGAGCGACTAAGCACACTGAATATTGCAATTTCCTCTAGTTTGCTATTCATACTATACCTGATTTTGCATGCAACACAGAGAGTCAGAAATATGAAGAGACAGAAACATTTAATTTGGAGACAATAACCTTAATTAGGCATTGTAAAACTTTTTGGCATTTGAACTTTACCTTTTTTTTAGTATTTTACTACTTTAATATTATTTACAAGAACAAGCACACACTGACTGAGCAAATACAAGTGTTTCTTCTGATGGACAAAGACAACTGTGTTTCTTAAAAATGAAAATTCTAAACACTGCATTTAGATCAGGGTCCCAAAGAAATGAGACATAAGCAGTAATGATGCATCTGTACTATCTGTTTCCTTGACACAACTTCTGAGCTCCTGAACAATTCTAACCAAACAGGACAAAAGCTCAGAAGTTTTAAAGATATTATTTATCAAAAGTTTCAGGAAAATAGGTGTACAAATGTGGAGAGAAGCTCTACTAATATCTCCCTAGAGAGAAAGGCTTAGAAGTTCATCTTTTATAAGTCAACACAAGGGGGAATAAAACATGGGAAAAAGCCACAGGAACTAGCTTCATTAGATGGTGCAACTTGCTACATTGCATGTAAGCAAGAGCTGATTAAAAAGCTCCCTATGCACAGCACATCCAGCAGAATACTCCAAGGCACTTTAGAGCTGCTTGTCCCAGCAGCAAGTCTTATGTTCACAGGAAGAAATGAAACTTCTCTGTTCAGCTGTATAGTCAGTCTATCACTGAAAAATTACTAAATTATTAGACTTTCAGAAATATTCTTTTAATGAGCATCTGCTGTTACTGGACCACAGAAAACATTTTAAAACTGTGTTTTAAAGCGGCTTCTTTTGAAATTTTATATTAAAGTGTTGCTGTCTGAATTCTGCAGATAAACCTTGTGTATAATTATCTTGAAAAATAAGGATGCTTCTGCTTCCCACTGGTTCTTATTTCAGATGCTTCAGATCTGGCATATCTCTTATCTCTGGATCACATGCAGTCATAAATGCCTCTTGTTGTCTATGTGCTTCAGCAAATTGTTGGGAAAATTCATCTCTGAAGGTCTGTGACAATGAATAAATTTATCTGGTACTCTCTATTATATGTATCTAATTAGAAACAGATTTCATAAGAGTTCTTCAAAGGGCTATAGCTGTATATTTTTCTCTTATGTGGAAGTTCAAGATTGATACATCATTTGGCAGAASCCACCACAAAGCTACAGCAGTCACATATTAACAAGACAAGAATGTTGATGGACACACACTTGACCAACCGAGAGCTCTGACAGGAGAAAATGACTCCAGTATAGACTTATTATCTTCATGGAAGCCATGCTGGAAAGAGATATAGCTAAAAGTAAAAGTGGGGAGATTTGGATACTTACTGTTTTGCAAAGCTGTACCAATCAATAAAAGCCATCTTCTTTCATAAACTAAATCATACAAATAAAGTTCTCATGTGGTGGAATATATTTGCCACTTTTTAGGGTACTGCATTTTTATAATCATCTATAAAAATCTGAGWGAATGATCTGCTACCTATGTAGCAGAAGAAGACGTACATCCCCCAATTCACTCAAATTCAACTAAATTGCATTAACTAAACGGGAAACTGTATGTCAAAGAAATTAAGTTACTAGATTTAATTCCACAACTCCATTAAAAAAAAATGACCACAGAATCCAAAGCCAAGGTAGCCCACTACTCTGTCTTTAATGCAAAGCGGGTCACCAGAACTCATGCCTATTACCCTTGTCTCTTAGTCTGAAGGAAAAATATGTCACTTATCTTCCAAGCATAGGCACTGATAGAAACTCACAGTTTAGCTTAGCTTAGCTGAGTATGTCTGGAAAGAAGTGTTTCTTTTCAGTAATACAGCAACAACTGCCCACAATTATCATTATCTTTGCTTCTAAAGTTACTTTCCCCTAATTTCCTGTGTCAAAGAAGAATAATCACTTAGAAATACAATTTCCAGAATTTAACTTTTTTGTTTTCCCCACGAAACCTGAAAATATATGAATTCCATGTACTTAACATCAATGCACTAAACAAACTTTTTGATAACATTCAGCTTATCTCTGAGGTGCCTGCAACTTTTTTCACTGTTGAAAGGCCCTTCTGAAATAGAAGGAACTAGTGCTCTGGTGGGACAGCTGTTCCTGAAGAGGCGGGACTGCATATGGCTGCTTCCTTTCCATGCCCTATACTGATATAGGACCTGAGGATTGGGGCTGTGGGATGTAGTYGTTACAGGACAGTTCTGGGAACCAGCAATGACATGGCCCAGAGCGCTCCAAAGCAGARCAGGATCAGAAATTGGACTCCAAACCAGAATCAGGAGTCAAGTCTATGACCAGGAGAAGTGCAGTTATTGAATATGTGAGAATGAACTGCTTTAAACAGTCCTACTGCTATCAGTAACCAGACACA
Source organism: Eudromia elegans (assembly GCA_003342815.1). NCBI lineage: Eukaryota > Metazoa > Chordata > Aves > Tinamiformes > Tinamidae > Eudromia > Eudromia elegans. Next base: position 2,446,923 of record PTEX01000033.1, read on the forward strand.
TAAAGCAACCATGAGCTTCTAATGATCCAGATGAGTCTTCCTTGCCCAACAGCTTCCTTGCTACATGCTTCCAGTAGACAGCTTAGGGCCAAAATCTGTAGCTTTGACAACATAGAACAATATTTCTGGCAACAGAAGGCTTTATGGCAAGTCCAACTTCAATAAATTAGCCATTCCCTTCCTTGAACAGACATGGGAGCTCTTGCAGAATGACATGATCTTTTGGATTTTTTATTCTGTTCTTTGTACTGCTAGTTCTTAAATCTCTCTTTTTTCTTTTTTTTTTCTTTTTTTTTTTTTTTTTGACTTTTAATCATGGCAGTAGTTTCAGAGCACTGTCCATCACCCTGAGCTTCTGTTTTTAAGTGAATGTGAGTTGATTTGGTATAAGTCATTACTGAATAAACTCCATTTGGACTCTTCCAGCTCAGATTTCAATGGCATTCTATTTATTTATTTTTATCAGGAGGGATCTTCCTAACCCCTTGGACAGCAAGGCTGTCCCTTCACGCTTTCATCAATCACAAATAGTTTCACTTTCTCTTTGCGCTCTCAGTTTGAACTTTTCTCCTTATTTTATCCCATTCACATTCACATTAGTGTCCTCTGCCAAAACTGACTGAAAGCTGCTGAACTGTCAAGCACTACAGAACTGGCCACTGCCAAAAAGAAAACGACTATTGGATTGGTTTCTTACTCTTTGGCAACCACTGCTTGCAAATACAGGCAAGCATTGCCTGAAATGCCTTCCTGGAAGCTTCTATATATCCAGTGGCTATGTTTAAACTTTCAGGCTCTTTGGGCTTAGTTGTATGTCCTGATTTTATGTAACACTGTAGTACAGTTTCCTTCAATCTTTGCAGGAAGGTTATATAGCATAAGTGAAAGAATTCTCATCGGAAGGCTGAARAGAAATCCCAGGGCCCCACGAGCATGTTGTGATGTGTACTGACAACCCAGTCTACACATGGCCAGGGAGTTTTAGCTTGAGYAGAACCCACCTGCCTCATTGTTACTTTTGGTTTGTCTTTTTGGTTTCCATTTACTTAAGTGCAAGGATCCTGTGGGACCCAGAATGCACRGAGGAGATTCATCTTTTCTGAAGCTCCAACTTCAGTGCTGGATTTCCCCAGCACTCATTATTGYAGGAGTGGTATCCACCTACCCACATGAAGATGTTTGCAGCACAGATACCTTCYTCTGAGCACTGTTTAGATTCCCATTAAAGTCAATTGAGAGAGAGAAAAAAAAAWAGCATAGYATTTCCATGGCTCAATTAATTTCTAGGGCACCAGATCTCTCCACCCCTGATGTCTGGAAAGCTAAACGCCTTGGAGGTAAAATTCTTAATGTCAGAGAGCTCATTCAAAAATCTTATACCTGTGACATGAAAAATGAGACAGTAACACTGTGCAGATATGCACTCCCTTTTTTTCAATGTAAACAAGAAAAAAAAAAAAAAGAAACAAAGAAAAAAGAGTCACTGGTATCAAATGTCCCAAAAAGCCTATTGAAGAGAYATCTTCTGAGAACTACTGTCTGTTGCATTCTAACATTTACTAATGCTCCATCACTTCCTATACTCCAGTCATTCATCTGTTCGTTCTTTTCACTCTGAGTTTCATGCCATTTTAAATTTCAGAGGAAGAGCATGAAAAAAAATCTCTAAAACAACAATTCTTTCTGTATGAGGCCTCTTTTTTATTTATTTTTATTTTCAGGTGTTGTTTCAGTGTCAGACTATACAACCTTAAGATMTTATCAGAAGAACTAAATGCCAAATCTCCATATCAAGAACCTGCAAAAGACTTAGTTGATGTATTAGACACTTCATATTGTCTGCACAAGAAAAAGACATTCTCTCAATGTAGTCACTCTATTCTTGATAAACAGTGTTACCTTTTAAAGTATGATGCTCGAACACAGTCCCCAAAGTATGAAAATAAGCAGATATAAACAGAGTTTACAGACTAGCATTCTTCAGTCAATCTATTATGTCAGAATAGGGTATAACAGATATAACAGTATTCTGTAAATATAATAAAAGTATTTTTAATGAAAAAGCAAAGCATGCTTTTATCTAAAATAAAATATTTCTGACRTTTTTCTTACAAGTCAGGAGCAGGGAAAATTTATCCTTCCTATTCTTCCTTTTTTTTTTCATTTTATAAAAACTTTTCTTCTGAAACCATATGTTAAAGCTCATGGCCCTTTTAACCAAGGTGTATTTTATATACTAAAGCAAGGCAATGCAGAAATTTTAATGGGACTTTTTTTTTTTAATCTTTTTGACTTAGAAGTAGAGATATAATTGGTTTGACTTCACTCATCATTCAATTCCTATATCTCCTTTGATCAAATCTTTGTTGTGAAACATTTATCAGCAGGAAGYAACTTCAAATATGTGAATATTCATTTTACTGTAATGCAATACATATCCACCCAACCACACACATATACAAATAAATGCGTATGTGCACTGATGGTCTGATATTTTTTCTTTTTATGAGCCTTTCCTGTTCTTCAACATGTTTTTCTTTTGTTTGTATAAGACATTACAAAGTCTACATGGATAAAAATGACAAGTAATTAAAGATAGGTAACATGAAAATAACTTACAGATAATTCTCACTTAAATAGGAAATGGTTGATTTATATCAGAATTCCAGTATATTTCTGTTTTTCAAGACATAACTTGAGCAGATCAGGGAATATTGAATCTTAAAATAGTACTGTTTTGATCCTCTTCTATCCTCCTACTTCAGTTCTAACATGAATCTGCCAGGCTCTACCTCAAGAGGTACCAGCACTAGAAATCAATGCTCTACAAGATCTAAAAACCTTAAAACCTGGCTTTGAAATAGTATGAAACATTAATCTATCTCTAGCAATTTTTTTCCTAGCAGTTCTTATCTGCTGTTAAAATCATGTTATAGTTGTCATGGAAAAAAAAAAAAAAAAAGAAGGACAGAAATCAAAATGATGTTAATTTGGAGGTCAATTGGATCTCCAAKAGGGACGAYTATAAAATTTGAAAGCGAKKTTTTTTTAAAAAAAAAAGTGTAATCAGTTTTCTACAGAATTCATGAAGAACATCCCCACCTCCCCTTAGAGTTGTTGCCCCTTCCTTGTCATTGCCCACTTGGGAACCACCAGCGCTTCTACCATGCTGAGGCTCTGCCAGGATCCATGTGAGAGTGTGAACACTCATTGCTCCCCTTCTCCATCGAGCTGCTCCCCTTGYCATCTGTGCCATGCTCACCCTATCGAATGCTTGCATTTCACCCACCTCAAACCAGCCTCACCAGCTGAGGGCCACTTCTCTGTGTCCTTTCCAACCCCAAGCAGTCCCAGGAGGATCCCACCTGTTCAGCTGTGCAGCAAGACCTGGGTGGGAACACCCTCCCTTCCTCCTGCTTGGACCAGGCCATTGCACAGCCAGGAAGGCAAGGGTGATTTGGCCAGATAAAATGGAGAAATGTATCTTTGCTATAATCTAATGAGAAGGGCTTCTCACTGAAAAGGCTTCAGATGCTCATCRCTCTTATTTGCTTCAGACATTTGAATATTGAGCAATAAGTCCGTTGAGCATTTTCTTGGTGCTTATAGCTGTTTCAGAAACATATAAAAAGAAAAATCATGCTTATAATTTAGTCATTGAACAGTTTATTTTAATGGCGTTTTTAGCAGCTGTGCCCATTTAAATTTTCTATTAAAAACACAAATCAGGACACTCAGAATTTGTTCAGTGTTCATTTTTAACAGAATGCAAAAAACAAAATCAATAGATACTGTTGCTAGGGACAAAACTCTACTGGCATTTATCTAGATTCTTTTATTGATGCCTCAGTATTTGAGTGCCAATTGTAACTATTTATAAAGGGAATCCATCTTCCCCAGTGAATACATCAAAAAATCTTGCTAAAACTAAGCAATGTATAATAAGAACATTTGACAAATTGAGAGGTCTGTAGTATCCAGCTTCCTGGGCATTGTTTCCTTTCTTCCCTTTTCTCCTGCCGAAGGCTTTAATAGTGAAGGGGAGCCTGCCACTGAGTGCACAGGGCTTTGAGTTTGGACCTTGCTGTTTGTATTCCAAGGAAATACTTTATTGTAGGAATATAATAAAGTAAATATACCTTTAGGTTCCTTTAGCTAAATGATGCTAAAGAGATATTTATTTTATTGTAAGAAAGGAAAAAAAAAAAGAAGAAAAGTCCAACTGAGGCATATTTATCTCTCTTTGCAGTGTTTTCTAAGTATTAGTTGTCAAAAATTCCTAAGACCTCTCCAAAATTTTGTAAAAAATCGGTTTAGTGATCAGCAGGAGCTCACTAAGATGTAGGACAGTTGGTATTTTGGGATTAGGGAACAGAGCATTCAGAAATTCAAATCATTGCCTGGCAGCTCTGCATTGGGAGGTTATTGGCTGTTTCAAAAGCCACAATCGACTGCAAAGGTCACATGCTATTCTTTGGAGAAGGCAAGCATACAGTCACTGGCTCTGCACATTGTTTGGCTTTAAGGGCACCCCGGCTGGCACAGCTATTTAGAGCCAATCATATGAGGGAGCCAGACTGATTTTTTGTTTGCTGTGGAGGATGCTAAGGTGGCTGCGGTGGATGGTGTAAAAACCTAGAGGCACAAAAGTCAGCTTCAGTAAACTGCATGGATATTGCAAGTGCTGCATACCCATTCATCACAGAATTCCACACAGAATCACAGGATGGTTGAGGTTGGAAGGGACCTCTAGAGATCATCCAGTCCAACCCCCCTGCTCCAGCAGGGACCCCTAGAGCACGGGGCACAGGGTGGCATCCAGGCAGTTTGGAAGGTCTCCAGAGAAGGAGACTCCACAGCCTCTCTGGGCAGCCTCTTCTGGGGCTCTGGCACCCTCCCAGGAAAGAAGTTCTTCCTCACATGGACATGGAACTTACTGTATTTCAACTTGTACCCATTACCCCTTGTCCTATCTTCAGTTACCACTGAGAAGAGTTTCCCCTCTCCTTCCTACATTCTCCCCTCACAWACTCATACATATTGATAAAAACCTCTCTCACTCTTCTCCAGGCTAAGCAGGCCCAGCTTGCTAAGTCTTTCCTCATACGATAGATGCTCCAGTCCCTTAATCCTCTTTGTCACTTGTTGCTGGACTCTCTCTGGAAGCTCCACATCCCTCCTGTACTGGGGAGCCCAGAACTGCACTCAATACTTCAGGTGTGGCCTCACTAGAGCTGAGGAGAGGGGCAGGATCCCCTCCCTCGTCCTGCTTGCAGGATCCTGCGCTTGTCCTCCCTGAATCTTATGAGGTTCCTCTTCATCTGACACTATATCTATGAGTGTGAAAGTCCCACTGAGTGATGCAGATGAGCAATGGGGATGGGAGCGAGAAGAGGAAGAATCACAGTCCCTTATTGCTTTCTGGTATATCTGCAACTGATTTGGCAGGATCAATATGTGCAGTATAACTCTATTTATTTAGTTAGTTTTGAAAGCATTGAAGGAGATTAATAGAGAATTTGGAAACTATAACAACACAGAAAAAGCAAGTCAAGAATAACCTCTCTCTTATCGAGCATAAAGTGTAAAATGGATGCAATTTCTTAATTTCTTGAGGGAATTTCAATATCATGCTTGTCTAAAAAGCATTCATTTCACACTAAAAACCAACTGCACTTATTCAAAGGAAGTAATATTCTAAAAATACATTCCTCATTAATCAATCAATCAATATTTGACTTTTCTCAAATGCACAAGAATACATTACAGTCTGCTTGCTTATTGWATGAGTTATGGCCTTCTTCAGGAAAGTTTGTATATGGCTCTGTTCACATATTTGGCTCTGCATTATTCAGGAAGTGAAAAAAATCTTCTTTTAGCTATGTGAGGATTTTTCTTTCTCTCACTTGCAACCTGTATCAAAAATGTCATTAGCTCACTGAAACCTCATTAGCTACTGCATCCCATAGATTCTTTGTGTTCTAAGGAGAAACTGATGATGCACTCTACTAATTTTRGGATGCAGTGCTATTAATCTTCATAGAATGGCCAAACTGCATTTCCCTAAGCAGGAGTACAAAGAATAGCATACTTTTCAATGGCATCTGATTTTCTTGCTCTGAGGGTAACTGTCACTTCTCTCCACAGTGTGTTTTGAATACCCTGAAAAGAATGCTTCATCTCTCTTTCTTCTTGAACTGCAATTTACATTTAARTTTTGGGGGAGAGCATGTGTCTGTTTTGGACTGAGCAAGATCGTCATTACTATTTCCTTTTCTGTTAACCTTCTTGTCTCAAGTATAGATCAAGCACCCTCTGAAGGTTCTTTATGACTGAAAATTAAAACAAGAGAGATTTTCAAAGACCATCCAGGAGCAACGTTGGCATCTCTGTAACTACAGATGCAAAGAACTCAGGACATTTAATCGTTAAGACATCACTAACTGGGAAGCCTGCCACCAACATCCACACTTGATGCACATACATTGTCTTTTGGCTCTGTACAGCTATGCCCATCTGTTTCAGTGGCATGGTGCCCACTTATCAGCTTGTTGGACAGTTTTGCTATGCAGAGGTGCCAAATAAAGGTTTTACATGGGTAGCCTGTATAACCCTGCAAGTGCCATTTCTTTTGTAGAAACTGTGAGTTCTGAGATGCCAACGAACTGTGCCTTTGTGTATTTTTTTTAACCCACTGAAAGTAGATTTTGCCAAAGCAATCTTTAAATCCCGTCTACAGACAAAGAAAAATCTGGCACTGATGGTCAAAGAAAAGAAAGCACTATCTACAGGTATGACACTGATGCACAAAGATACTAGGAGACAAATCACAATATATGATAGAGGACAAAAAGTCCAGCTTAAAATAAAAGTAAGAGAGTACTTCAGTATAGGAGTATAGAGGAGTATAGGAGTAGAGTATAGGTATTGTGAACTATCTACCACTAACTCARTGGAGAAAAACATGCAATTATATAGTCTCATCTCATTTTAAGCATTTCAAAACATTAAAAACAAAGARAGGCTTGAAAATGGAGGAATCGGATCACACTGAGAAGAATTCAGAGAGATTAATATATGGAAAGCTTTAGCTGAGATGTTCTAAATAGCTTTACTTTGCCCTACAGGGATGACATGCCATGCTTGCAGAAATTTAATGAACATTCTTTTTCTGTTTGTATCTTCACTTTATAGTGGTACATTCAGTTGCTTATCCAAAGACTCTTTAAGTTAAAGAAAAAAAAATCTCCTCATTGCAAAAGTCAGGGTCATTTATGGAGTGACCTATGGAGACCAAACTTCCATGGAGACAAAAACTGCACTAGAAATAACAATTACATTAGGATAAAACTGGATCTAGATATAAAGATAAAAGACATTGCAGCTATATGAGATCTGAATCATTAATCATTCAGTAGTCGCTAGTGAAAATATCACATTTATTTCTTTAGGTCTAARAGAATGTCTATCATTTTCACATTCATGGGAGCAATTTAATGGAAAATAGTTTGTAAATGTATTATTTATTGCCTGTGACGAGACMAAAAAAATGTATACAGTACTAAAAGCAGATTGTTAAAATAGTTTTGGCAAGAAACATTTACAGCTTTGGTAACATTACTTTCTACAACAAACTGGTGATTAATGAAAGACCTGAAGGCTGAGGATCAGKGTTAGAAAAGATTGAAAGAAAAAAAATAACTGGAAAATTATATTCTAGTGCTCTTGTAAAGCCATCATTAAAATATGTGGATAGTGTAGAATTCAAATCAAAATATAGTTGCAGTTGTTTTCAGATGTACCACCCAAAAACAATCACTCTTCAGTGTAGATAATAATATAAGTTAAGTTTATACTACACATTCTTTTTGTCACAATCCTAATCCAGTGAATTTGGAACCAGACATTCTGTAACCTTTAAATAATGTATTTCTTTAAAAAAATTATTGAGGATTATATGCTGAGGATATTAAAATGACTTACTTACAAGATAAAATATACACATGAATTCATATTTGTCATGTACCACTAATAAAATCTATTAAAGTAAGATTTTTGATATAAGAACATTAGGGGATATAGCAAATGCAGTTGAGAGACCTAGGAACAAGCCTGCCTTTTTCCAAAGGATGGAGTGAAGCCAAAGCACAGCTTTGCTACTTGGAGAGGACGTTGTACCAGGTGGCTTCCAGGTCTTCATCTCACCTAACCTAATCTATGATTCTCTGATTATTACAAATCTTTCTTAGCATCATGATCCCATACATGGCTCAAACAGAAAATCATACCTATTATGCTGATAAATACCCAGTGTGACACAGACCTTTTCCCTGCACTTATCAGGGGAAAAAAAAAAAAAAAAATCAGGTTGCTGAAAAGATGATAGCTCCAGAAATTGTAAGAGGTAAGTAAGGTCAGTAGTAAGGAATACACAGTTGACAGTTTAAATGGAGTGAGAATATATCCAGATGTCAAGATGTATTTGATGGCAGTAGTAACGAAATCTCCCACACTGTGGTAAAAGAGCCATGTTACTTCCATGGCAGCAACCTGTCTCACTATGCAAAATCCCAGACCACTGAGCCAAGACGCTTCGCCAATAACCCCAGCGTTGCCACATCAGAAGGGCTGTGATGACAGTTTTATGATGGGAGACAACAGCATGACAGACTGATAACTCTGCTTGGAAAAGGGATGATTTTTGAGATGACTGGGTTTGAACTATTCCAAATTCTGTAAGGTATAATGAAAACTGTACAGGTTTCTCCCACTCTCCAACTCCCTTTCAGAGTGCCAGAGCAAGTGCATACTCCTCCCTGCAAAGTGGAAATAAGTGAAATCATGCATGAGGAAAGCACTGTCAGTTTTTAACTGTTATTGCCTTAGTAACAACAGGATAGTTGTGTGACCATCATAAAAATTTGCAACTGTGCAAGCTAAAGTTCATGCTTACATTTTATGCTTAAATTAAATTAGAATTTGCTTCGGGGTACTACTGATTGCCCAGATGATTCAAAAAGAATTTCCTCAGATCACCCCATCTGAGTATAATAATATATTTTTGATGAAGAGAGGAAAAGATGTTTCAAGCATCCCAAGGAAATTAAAGCAAAAACCTGAGAAATTAGGAAAACTGAGAATTGTAGTTCACCCTTGTTAATCTACATCGACATCCCAGTATGTTTCTACATATCATAGTAGATGATGTTCACTGTGTGCTGCTATTGAATGTGTCTTTTTACTTTCATCAATCAGCGCAGACTTGTGCTTTATTTACTGAGTATCATCCACGTTCTATTTCTCACAGGATTTTCTTAGCTAGCTTACTGCAGCTTCTGAGTATTTCTCAGGCATGGATTACCTTCATAAGACCCTGGCTGGGCAAGGTAATAGCTATTAGTCCCATGCTAGAGATGAGAAATTTCTACCATAAATGAGTCTGGGGCGCTGAAGGCAACCACATTATTCATCACCACTAAGAAGCCCATGTTGTGCACTAATAAGGAGATGCTCACTTTGATCATGCAATTAAAGACTGTAGCATAATTCAGAAACACAGGTGGCTAAATAAAGGTCATGTAGGCAGCATTAATTCTGGAACTTTCTCAGTTTTAGATGCAGTATTTGTAGCTTTAATCATCTTGTGCTATGGTATGCATAAAGGGGTGTGGAGGCGTATTTACAACTGTGCTTACACTGCGGTCCTGGGCATTAGGCAGTCAGGTAGCCACAATTAATAACATGTGATGAGCAGCATCTTCTGTGTGGACTGATGATAACAGGACAATATAGGTGTTTTAGCTCTTAGGTAAGTCTTCTCTTAATGCTTAAGGTATAAATACTTCCATCTCATTTAAAGAAAATGTTGTGAAAGAAAAAAAAGCATGTGCTATCAGCAAAGCCAAAAGCTTTAGCCTTTTAAAGCAGACATACAACACTCAAGGCAATGAAACCGCAGGGCTCAGCACCAAACTAGTCACATCTATAGGCACTACAGGCTCCTCTGATCTGCTTCTCTCTCTTTTCCTCTCTTTTGAAATCACTGACCAGTCCAACAAAAATAGATGAATTCCCACTGAATAAATGAATGGACGAAACAACCAATAGAAACTTTATTTTTTCTCACTGATTTCCTGTTTCTAATTCCATTGATCTAACTGATGAGAATGCCTGATTTGTTTTAACTGAAAAATAATAAATAGCTTTAAGCACAAGTTTAGTTTAAAGGGCTTTACAATAGCCAGCTCATAAAAGTGCTTAAGGTTCTGTAATGGAAAAATGCTAGACAACTTTATGTGCAAAGACTTATTGCCAAACCCGACTATCGTTATGTAAATCAATAAATAGATCCCGTCATTTCTTATTCCCCACCATCCTTTTGAACTTCAGATATTAAGTAAATGCACTGCTGGGATTTCAGTAATATCTACCCATTAAGTCCCCTTCTGTTGTAATACTTCAAAAGAAACAGAGTTCCATAGAAAAGCTGTGCAGTCCTTTTGTCTATTAAACTAGAACTTTCTGTGGATTACCCAAATCTTGCTGATTTTTGCTGGTCTTCTCACCATTGGAAATTCCTTGTACCCTCATTCCTTTAGCATAGACAACACATAGCAATGGTAATGCAAGGAATAGGCAGAAGAGATTCAAAAGCAAGGAAAGGGCAGATGTCAATATTAATACTGAGAAGGCAAAAATAAATCTTAAAAGAGTGAGGAGTGAGTAAAAGGTTAAGTAACGAAGACAGTGTTCAAATACACAAGCTGCAAGAGGTCACTGGAGAATACAGTCATATCTTGAATGCATGAAAAGGGTAATTTCATTGACAGAAGAAACGGATAATGCTAAAATGTAGACAAGATCTGTGCCTCACACAGATGCATGGGAACAAATGCCAGAAAAATAAAACTCCAAGGGGAAAAAAAAAAAAAAAAAAAAGGCAGAGTATAGTATCATTATTGGGCCAATACTGGTCAGCAAGAAACTAGTCTGAGGGTTAAGAAACCTTCAGTGGCAGCTGGAGTCTATCCCAGAGCACTAATGAAATGGCGAGAGAGATAAAAGAACAATTAGCTTATGCTTGCAATCTCTTAGCTGCACTTCCACAGAAAAGCAATGACAGCAACATCTGTATTTAACACGAAAAGATGGAAAATCTAGAACACCCACAGACTTGTCACATAAAGCTAGCAATAAAATCAGAAACCCAAGACCCCTGCTGTCCAACGCCACTGATTGGTCCAAAAGTCTTCGGCTAAATTAGTTCTGTGGCAAACTCCTCCACTTCCAAGTTTAAGTGAGGACCTATTGCCATGATAATATTCCCATGGTGCTCATTTTGGAACAAAATGCTGCAGAAAGCAGGCAAAGCATCACAAGAGGCAGCTGTGCAGCTGGGATAGCTAACTCACACCCCCTATTTACCCTYAGGGCTGTTCTTCTAAGTGTGCTGATGCTTTTGACTGCTGAAGGTGTATTAGGAAGCAACGAAGTGAATCTTTTCTTAGTTATCCCGTGGGATATTCTTGCAGCACATTCAAACTAATAAATGGCAACTCTTACAGAAGGTCTCAAGTGCAGATTGCAAATGTGATCCCATAACTCTCCCTGGAAAGAAGCCAGAAGCTGGTTGGTACAATTGTTTTGTTTCAGCAGGGATTCCTATCTTAATACCTTATTTTGTTGTGAAACTGAAAGACCACTATATATAAAGCTGCAGGAATTAAGCCTAAAACAACCTAACATATGATGTTTTTTTATTGATGAAGGAAAGGGAAGAGAGTATATGGAAAACTATAGGAAAGTCCTGAATCTTTATCTTAAGAAATATATTAGCCCTTAAATTTTTGAGTCTGGCATGAATTTTACGATTCAGAATCCCTCCTCAAAATGAACTGTAGCCAGCCGGTATAAATGGCTCCTATGACAGACTAGGGGAGAATATCTCTTCAACATGGCAGCTCCTTACAGTATGTTTTTTTGATACCCGACTTACTCCAAATAATGATGTTTACCATAACGATAGAGATCACAAGAACTCAAGGGACATGGACAATGTGCAGCTGTCCATCAGTTTAAGGATCTTTAATAGAGTTAGTTTTTTAATTGCTCACTCTTCCTATGAGGAAGCAAGGCAGAGTATAGGGGCCGCAAACTGGGTATATAATGCATAAGTATAGCATGTCTGGGACACAAATATATAGTTAATGGAACCAGTGTGATTTGGAATTATGGGTAATTTTAGTACTTTGTATTGATTATTAGCAGTTAGAAATCAGACAGAAGCTATGGGATCATTCAGTTTCACAAAGGAAACAGTGAGATTGGTTATCACCTAGTTATTTTTTTCAAGAGGACTTCCAATGTATCACTAGGTTGTGGCATCACAGACACACATTTATTAAAGAACAGCGATGACATCCATCATATTTCTAAATGGCAGCTCATCATTGACTGGGAGAAGAATATAACCATTGTAGATACCTCCATAGGAGAAGGAATCCTGTTTTACTCAAGGAATCCTCAAATATTAACGTAAGTCCTATGACAGCATTTTAGGTTGTGATTAGTTCTTTTTTAGACAGAAGAACACACTTCAAAATATTAATGTATTTTAAATATGCATACAGTAGTGCAAGAATGAAAAAAGAAAACCAGAATTTTATCTTTATAACAGTAACAGAGAATGATTTTAGCTTCACTGTTCAAATAAAGGTTCACTTCTGTTCTTAACTGAAATCTCTGAGAGTGGAGGTGGAGAAGATATCTAACTTTATTTACATGACTGCTGTTACRTCATTAGGATAAAAATGCTACTTCATTACTATGTTGTCTTCCTTTTCAGTTAATCTGACACATATGCGCCAAAAAAATCTCATACTAATAGTAATTTCCAATTCTCCTCTTATTTATATCTCTGTTTTACATCAGTTTCTTTTTAAAAAAATTCTATGAAAACCATGCAAATATACAAGTGGAGTATTCCAGATATCATCTGAGCAGTCAGTAAAATCCACATATCAACCTAACATCATTTTTGTCCAACACTGAGACATTACAACTGAATTCACATCTTTAATTCTTTGCCTCTGTTGTCAGACATAGTGTTGAAATATTTTTTTAGCTTGTTTGTAGCTTTGCTTTACTCCAGGAATAGCTTTACACATGTCAGTTGCTTCTGGCATATTAAGAGTTTCCCCAGTGGTTTGAGATTTTTCTGCCTTGTGCTGCTATCCTAAGAAAGATCAGGTAAGCAGCTTTCAATGCTTTCCCTGGCATGGTAACTACTATTTTTTTTTCCCTCATAAGTGATATCTGCTTATTTTCTTCTTGTAATTTCTTTACGAAAAATCTATAGCCTTATCTTTAAACTCCTCTCACTTTGTGGCCAAGTGTCTGAGAAGCTTTGATGGCTTTATTGATTAATTTGCAAGCACAAGTGCAGAACTTTTCTGCAGATTCCACAAAATTTWWAAAAAAAAGAAACCACAACATCATCTTATCATAGTTTCTGAAAAGCCTTTTCTAAAGCCAGCAAAGGTTATTCATCTGAAAGGATTTTYGAAGAGCATTAAAATGTTCACTACTATTTCAGCTTATGTACTTGCATTAACTGAGGCCAAAGAATTTCAATCTGTGGCAGCCATTCTATTTCTAAAGTACAAGACTAAGTAAAATACCAATTTCACAGATTCTTAAGAAACAGAGATGTACATATCCACTGTATTTTCCCTTGCAGGTAAATTTGGATAGCTGCAAACTGTGAACTCCACAATGTTTTTTTCCACACATTTACCTTTCTTTTTCATTCATTTTTAGTAATATTGTCACATAGTGGTTGACTTTCTTTGGACTGTTTGGCTCCAGATCAGCTCTCTCTGTATCTATGACAACTGCTTCTACTTTCATAATAGAAACACTGCTGTTTTTCATTACCCATACAAACAATCATTGGTTTTATTTAATTTCTCATCCCTCTCTATTTTCCCCTTTGTCACCCAAATGTGCTAATAATTAAACCTGACTCACAGTTTCGTGGATTATATGACTCAAAATTAGAGCTACAATGCCAGAATTCAGCACAACTTTGCAAAGTTCTCATTCCTCAATGAGCTATACAGGAGTTGCAGCAGCACACGTTTACTAATGTTTATACCCTCTCTTTCTGTGCATGCTATATGTTATTCCTTCATGTCCATTTGCTTTCACCCTTTAGCAAGCTCCACACCATGCAAAAGCCAATAGTACATTAACTATCTATCTGATAAGTATAATGGAAAAATATGAAATTTGTGCTGAAATTATTTTCTCAGCACACTCAGGAATTTCACGTTACTTTCTAAATCTGTGTTCAAACTTAGAGATTTCAGGATGCCAATCCAAAGATACTTCAGCCATTTCTCTTTCTTCTATGACAGCTCTAACCAACTGAACATCCTTTAAGAGGAATAAATGATGGGTTCACAAACATGCTGTGGCCCTCACCAATCAAAACCTTCTGCACAAACAGAAATCTTCCACTGTTCTTGCAGGTCTAATGGTCTTATTCAGCAAGCTTAATTCAATCYCCATTCAAAAAACAAACAAGAAAAGCAAACATATAGGCTTAGCTTCAAACAAATCTCTAAAGTTGACTGTAGTTAACATAAGATACTTGGCTGAACAAAATGCAGTGTTAAATTTGATCCTACTGAGAAAGGATCTTTATGTTTTGGTTTTATTAAATGTAATAGATATCTAACAGAAATTCTGCAACTCAGGAAGGAAGGAAGGAAGGAAGGAAGGAAGGAAGGAAGGAAGGAAGGAAGGAAGGAAGGAAGTAATGGAGGGAGGGAGGGAGGGTATTAACACAATATGTACTGACTGTTTTCAGGTTCTAGTGCATCCACTCTTACAATTATACTGCAGGTTTTTGCTGTTGTTATTTTTGTTCATTTACCACAGGAAAAAATGCATCCACTAAGTGTTGCATTCAGTCCTTAGCACCAAATTCTCAGCTGGAACATTCAGTGGATTTCCAATGGTGTGCCATGTATTTATATGAGGACCATAATCCAGGCAAGGATTTAAAATCCTCCTGTCTGCTGGCCTRTGATAACTGTGTGATCTTTTTGTGATGCTCTGTATCTGATACAGGGCAGACATTTAATAACTTCTATGGCATTTAATGTCTCATCTTGTTAGAAAAAGAGACAAAGCTGAAGACTCTTATCTGTAAGTTCTTATTTCAAGATAATCAATATACTTTTCCATAAGAATAACATCCTSGCAACAACCAAACAGTAGACACTAGTCTGTGGACAGCAGAGCTGCARCAATGGGTCTTCTCCATGTTTTCCCAAAGGAAATAAGAAAAAAAACTGAGAGTGATACTCYTACCCTATGCAATTGTAGAAACAATCCAGACATGGAGACTCGCGGAGAGTCTTCCTGTGAGCATTAGGCTGCTTGATACAAATGAGGAGCACCCTTCWAAATGGGAACCTGGCCACCATGTCAGTGCCAAAGCAGAACAAGTGTCTCCAGTTCAGCTTTAATCTTACCCTTGACACTACCTTTAACACTCTCTTGTCTCCTTCCTACTTTATTTTTCTTCCTTGAAGTTGCTGTCTTATCMCACTACCCCTGCATTCCTACACTGTTCAGTACAATAGAGCTCATTCTTGGTTGTTTCTTAGAAAACACTTAGCAAAAGTGATTAATAATAATATAAACAGTAACAGCTTTTCAGAGCATGCATTTTACTGGGTGATATTTCAGATCCCAGCRTTCTGCCAAGAAAGCTTAGTTAAACTAAAAGGTGTGAAATTAGTCTGCAATTTTCCAGAAAGCATATAATTTATTACTTGCATAAGCATGTGATAATGCTCACAAATGCATTTTCAAAATTGCAAATGCATAGAAATCAAACTTTGAAAACTGGACCTTTTTAGTCCACAATTAATCAAAAGATAGTTATGTAAATACATTATTTCTCAAAAGTTTGGCTCTATTATCATAGAAACAAACTTCTTCATGCATTGGTTATTTGATACTAAGTATAATAGCAATATTTTAATCTCTTTGTCTATAGTAAATATAGCACATGTTTTATGAACTTGTTTCATAAATAGGGAGGAATAGTTTGTGTGAATGGTTGCTCTACTCTCTTGAATAATCAATACAGTGAACTACGAATACTGTACAACCCTCTCAGATTTGYGTTTAACTTCGACAAATATTCAAACACCCACAATTATAATAGTCTTTTTTTCCTCTCAGAAGCCTCAGAACTGAGGTTTCATGCTTCTGAAGCTCATTCATGAGATTATTGTCAGGAAGTGAAGACATAAGGAGCAGTGCAAATTCATTTGATATGTTGTATAAATATTTTCCAAAGCGTTTTGCAAGGTTGACCAGGCATGTTTACTTGGTGAAACTTCTTCAAAAATCCTTTCGCWAGTGCTCAGTCTACATAAATCTGAAATGCAAAGTCATCATTGTGTTTATGAAGAAGGCTGATATTATTCGGGGGGTTAAAAAGCTCAGTAGGTAAAAATCCTGTCACRTAGTAGATTTGCATTTAAATTTAGCTTAATTTTTATGTTGTTTTTGTTATTGAATTTTATGTCTGGATCAAATTCCACTGGAAATACCCTTCTCATTAAAACATAATGTGGATCAGAAATTATAGCCACAATTCCTTAAATGTATTCACATTTATCTTTATGCCAAAGCAGCCCTGCTGGTTTCAGTGTTTTGCTGATATTTAAAAAGGTAAAACATCGGCACCTAGGTGCCTGCAGGATTGATTCCTTAGGTGCCTGCACACTTTTGTTCACTTTAGCAAACCTCTCATGACTCTACACAGTAGTCTATTCACAGAAAATGAAAGAACAGGTAGCTTAAATACTTTAATGAATGAGTGATATAGAAAACTTGTAATTAAACCTTAAATTAGCACCAACACCAACCTCTTTTTCTTTTTATCCTGAACAGACTCACTGCCTTTTCACAGTATTTGTGATATTTATCATAGTTTCTGTAAAAAATAATGAAATAGTGCTATTTTGTAACCATTTTTTTTGCATTTAGATGGGTCTTTAAAATTTGTAAGAAAAAGCTAGCAGTGAATGTTTTGTTATGAGTGGCATTTTGAGGACTGAGTGACTAAATCTTGGGGKTTTTTTTTCAGAATCAAGCTGAGATCATATATAATTTAGCTTCAGCTAACCTCTCTTCATTTGTTAAAAGCTGATGGAAATATTTGGATGGTTTATTCTGGAAGGACATATGGAATTACCTAAATAGGTAGGAGGAAACTTACAATTGGATAAGCRTTTTTAAATATTTAGCCAAAATGCAGTTCTTTATACAATATATTTTTAATTCAGTTTATTCCTTAGATTACTGAGAGAAAAGAATGAGAATTTAAATTATAATTTTCAGTCTTTATGGATATTAAAAGCCTTTCATTTCTACTGGTGATAACAGCGTGCATGTAACTTGACTCAGACATTTACAAAGGATGGATTAACTATTTCTTCATCTTGTAGATAGAAATATTTCATCTATAACTCAGGAAGGCTTCAAGTAATTCAACTGTTTAACAATATCCTTGGATTTTTGTTTTCAAAATTCTATTAGGCCATAAGCCATGACACAACAAGATTCAGTTGACAAAAAAAAAAAAAAAACCACTGGAGCACTTTCTGAGTTGACTCACTGCAAAGGGAAAATTTGGACCATAAAATTTAAAAGAAATGTGATGATACTGCATTGCTCCACGACATAATGCCTTATCTGCTCTAGACTGACAAACCAACTATTTTGAATGGGTGCTCTATCTTTGAACATGAATTGAAAAAAATATTTTACTAGAGCACTATTAAAAAAAAAAATCCCCTTCCTTTGTACCTTGGCCAGTAAGAGTTCATAAATGTAAATATTTCCTAGTAAGTGAGTAGAAGTACTGCCAAAAAGCAGAGAACAGTAGCAGAAAACTATTCACAGGCATATTCATGAATATTCCTGGCTGGCTTAACCCAGCTGTCATCAGCATTCAATACTCACCACTCACCGTGGAGCTTCAGATAGATTGCATAAAATAGATGGAGAGAGAGACGATAGATTATTCATTGAGAGTCAGCCCCTACAGGGAGCGGGCTTACATATCTCTGATTTTTGTACTCCCTCATGATAAAGGTTATACTGTAAAGCAATGCAAACTGTCCTCCCATTCAAGTAATAGCAGGGTCTGACTGTGACTACTTTGATAGATTTAAATGAGATGGGAAGCATTAAAGGTTATAGTTATCTAGTCTAAGACTTCACTGATTAAAAAAAAAAAAAAAAAAGAAAATCCCCCACAGAATACTTAATAGAGATGCCCAGAAARGAACTGTCCCATTATGCTAAATGATTTAACTTTTAAAATTTGTTTTCAAAATGTAAGAGAAAAAAAAAAGACACTTCAAAAGTTAACATTAAAACAGAAGTAATCAGGAAAAGCCACTGACCTTACAGTGAAGAACCAGCATATAATATTTAAGAGCAATTCAAATTGTAAATCAGTCCTTGAATTGATCTTATTATTTCAGCTGAGTAGTCACTAATGTATTAAGTTATTTTGTGATAAAAAATATTTTCACCTCACCTTTCCCCCCAGATAGATAGGTTTGAAATATCTTGGCACTAGATTTGAAATATCACTGTCCAAACAAATACATTTATATGTCAAATTTAATTTGTAATAAATGTAGGCTTCTAGCAACAATAATAATAAATCCTTTGAAAGATGCAAGTGAACACAAGCTATTTTATTTTCATCATAAAGTAAACTTATTGTTGGCTTGGTAAAGTCAGTCACAGTTTGAAATGTTCCTGCCTCTACCAGGATTTTACATAAAGGGCAATTTCCTAATGTTAGTAAATGTTAGAGGATAGTGTTAGTAAATAATTGTCCCTGTAAAGATGTATAGTTCTGATAGTGAAAATAAATCCTCAGATCGAGTGGACTAACCCTGGGTAGTTGCTACATATTAAATTTGGTATTCTACATCTTAGGTAGTGCAGTGCATGCACAGAAGCTTTACARAATATTTCTCATTCAAGTAATAAAATCTTGATGTACTCTTAGGCATCTCATTCAAACACATTGTCAGTCCAACATACTGTGCTCTTTAATGTACCCTTAACTCCCTGAGAGTCTCTGAGTGAAGCACTCCAGATCTCTCATCATTATGTTCTTACTTTGCAGCACATCAGTACAGCTTTAATGGTCTGAAGAATATGTATATATAAAAATTAGGAAACCTGGCTATTTGGAATATATGTAAAACTATATCCAGAGGTGGAACAGGAATCAGTCAAACCAACATGCACACAAGCCTGTCTAGACAGAGCTCCAAGTAAATTAAAGACARTGTTAGCAGGGAATGACTTAGCCTTAGAAAGCAATAAATACCCTAAGGAGACAGCAAAGCTTAAAAAAAAAAAAAAGTTATACCTTTTTGTTTGTGATGTAGGAATAAACTTGAATCTCCCATACAGAAAAGAAGATAAGAAAATGGTTGGAAAAAAAACAAACGTTTTTCTTACAGACTATTTTTTTTTCTTATAGATCCAGTAAGACAGACAGACAAGTAGCACATTCAGTGAGAAAGACAGAGGTATTATTGCTGATAAAAGGGCTTTAGAAACACAGAAGACATTGACTAAAGACTCAGAAGGCTCTCAGAAAGAACATAGGAGGAATAATTTTTAGAGATAGGTTTAAATAAATCATGAGGCCAAGAACAGCAGACTTGTGCTCTCTCCAATCCTGAGAAAGGGTGTGAAGGACAGAATTTGTACCACAGAGGTAAAYCTGAAGCCTAAAGACAGCAGAGTGCCTATATTGCCTGGACTTACAAACATGTATGGATGCCTACAGACACAGAAAATAGCTGCTGATAACAATAAATATTTTAGGAAAATATTYATATATTTTACAGTAAACAACATASACAAGTTGCTGAATTGGCACTTATTTGCACCTCTTTACCAAGATTTTTAAAATACTGCTCTTATGATTTAAATATTTTACTCTCCTATCTGATAAGGTATCTCTTAAACAGAGGACCTAATACAAAGTCTACATGTTAGCCCTACTCACTTTTTTAGCATTTTAATTTCCCTACAGAATGAATTTCTCACACACGAGTTTCTTATTCTGAAAGATCATCTGAATATTTTTTAAGTTCTTATGAACTCTTTACTGATCCTACATTATTATCTTCATAGCCATTTTTCAATTTTTTAGTTTGTACTTTACTGCAAAATAGTTTGTCCCATTTTAAGATGAAAAGCTCGAATACGAACTCTCCACTCCATGCATCAAGGTAAAGAGAGAACAGTGAAAAAAAACAGGGAGTAACTTTGGTCTCTTCCRGGAGATGCATAGCCCACTCAGTATAATCAAACTAAGTAGGATAAGTTTTTAAARCAGATAAATATATATATTTCCAAATATATTGGATAATTTATGAAAAAGAATAATTTTGAAGAGAGGAGAGTTTTAGTTTGTCAATGTATAATTGCCAGGCTGTTCTTATACAAACACATTCAAAAGTTCTGAGAACTCGTATAATAATCAGTCTGTCCAGATGATGTTTCCATAGGTCATGCTAATGTAACCACAAATATAAACCCCTGATCCTCCTTGAGTAAGGTGAACAAACAGCAAGTTTGCATTGTGTTGCTGTTAGCTTTTTGCCTGAAAACAAAACACTTTACAAAATGATTTTGTTTCTTTTGAAAGGTARAATTCTGCGTATTCTTGTATGAGCACATACGGCAGAGATTGAATTTCTGGGAGCCCTATTGAATGCTTTGGCCATGACCAGAATTGTCCAGGTACTTGGCACCATGAAAATAAGTGATAGCACAGGCTGCATCTCTCTAATGATAGAAGGAAAATGCAAACTCTTAGAAGACTATTAAAAAAAAAAAAAATTATTTCAATTTTTTTTTTTAAGTTACATGTGACTTTACATATGTAAGTTGAGAGTAGACTGGATATCTATTTCCCACTCTTATTTGCTTTGACAATTGACATTTGTCCACTTTGATTTCAGCATGCACCTTAAATATTGATTCCTGAATTTGTTTGGTAAATCTAAAAATTTAGGTAATTCTAGGATTACCTAAATCCTTAGGAGTACCTAAACTTTTAGGCCTCTGAAAGCTATATGAAATATATAAATATTGTTTATTCATAATTTTAACTGCATCTGAGCTGAAATGTATAGAGCTATTTACCAAGCCCCTCTCCTTTTTTTTTTTTTTTTTTGTAGGCACAAATTAAGCTACATTTTACAGAAAGAGTAACAATAAAATTTGACTGAATTATTGAATGGTTAAGAGTCAGTCTCAATTAAGTCATCTCAAAGAATCTTCTGACACAGAAACAGCAATGTATCACTGAAACAGACACATGTCACAAAAGGCTGCTTGTTCATACTGTCTATACTTATGTGACTTTAAAAGTGACATCTTCAGAAGGGCAAAGAACTGTCAATCAGTCAGAGAGGCACAGGCAAAAACACTAATATTATAGTAATTAAAGTTATTATAATGTAAGTCTCTTAGGACACAAGTTGGATTTAAATTTTACAAAAGACACATGAAGACAAAATCTTAAATTGGTCTACCACRATAAACAGTGTAGAACCCAAAACATTTGTATCCTTACACTTTTATATCAACAAACACATTTGAAATCTATGAATAAATATTTCAAATTATTTGAAGACTAATGAGAGAATATTGCTTCCTGATTCTCAGAAAGTAAAGCTGTAGTTAAGAAAGACAATGTCACTCTGGTCTTCAAAAATGGCGAGAAGGAGGACCCAGGCAACTACAGGCCAGTCAGCCTGACATCCGTCCCTGGAAAAGTGATGGAATAGCTCATTCTGGCTGCTGTCTCCAGACATATGGAGGAAAAGAAGGTGCTCAGCAGTAGTCAGCATGGGTTCACCAAGGGGAAATGATGCTTAAAACAAACCTGACAGCCTACTGTGATGGAAARACTWGATGGATAGATGAGGGCAGAGCGGTRGATGTCATCTATMTGGATTTCAGSAAGGCTTGTGATACCACCCCTCAAAGCATTCTCCTAGGGAATCTCCAGAAGTGTGGRTGAGATGAGYRGACAGYGAGGYGGATTAGGAATTGGCTARATGRCAGGKCTCAGAGGGTGGTGATCAGTGGTGCAGASTCTAGTTGGAAGCCTGTAGCTAGTGCTGTCTGCCAGRGTCAGTCCTTGGCCCAGYCTTGTTCAATTTATTCATCAAAAACCTGGATGAAGGGACAGAGTGGCTTCTCAGCAAGATGATACCAAACTGGGAGTAGCTGATAGCCCTGAGGGCTGTGCTGCCATSCAGAGGGACCTGGACAGACTGGACAACTGGACAATGAGAAACATCATAAAGTTCAACAAGGGCAAGTGCAGGGTCCTGCACCTGGGCGGGAATAACCCCAGACACCTGTACAAGCTGAGGATCAACCTTCTAGAGAGCAGCTCTTCAGAGACAGACCTGGGCGTCATGATGGATGACAAGTTGACCATGAGGCAGCAGTGTGCCCTCGTGGCCAAGAAGGCCAATGGCATGCTGGGCTGCATTAAGAAGAGCATCTCCAGCAGGTCGAGGGAGATGATCGTCCCCCTCTACCTAGCCCTGGTGAGGTCGCACCTCGAGTACTGCATGCAGTTCTGGGCTCCCCAGTGCAGGAGGGATGTGGAGCTGCTGGAGAGAGTCCAGTGGAGGCCTACGAGGATGATCAGGGGCCTGCAACATATGCCGTACGAGGAAAGGCTGGGAGGCCTGTTCAGCCTAAAGAGGACAAGGCTGAAAGGGGACCCGATCAGTGTCTATAAGTATCTCAAGGGAGGGAGTGAGGAGGATGGGACCAGCCTCTTCTCAGTGGTGGGCAACCATAGGACTAGAGGAAACGGCCACAAATTAAGGCACCATAAGTTCCACAGAAACTTGAGAAAGAATTTCTTAACAGTGAGGTTGACAGAGCACTGGAACAGGCTGCCCAGAGAGGTGGTGGAGTCTCCTTCTCTGGAGATCTTCAAAACCTGCTTGGACACCACCCTGTGCCACATGCTGTAGGTGACCCTGCGTGTGCAGGGAGGTTGGACTAGATGACCTCTAGAGGTCCCTTCCAATTCTATGATTCTATGAAGAAAATGAGAAGCAGCTCCCTTACACTTAGTCCAGAGCTTAACATGAGTTAACATGCACTGACCAGAGCCACTGCAGTYGGTTACTGTCTTCCTRGGACTTTTGATTATCCARTTTCCAGAATCCAGCGCAGGGCTACAAAGATGATTAAGGGCCTGGAACATCTGCCCTATGAGGAAAAGGCTGAGAGAGCTGGGCCTCTTCAGCCTGGAGAAGAGAAGGCTGAGAGGAGACCTGATTAGTGTCTATAAGTACCTTAAGAAAAGGAGTGAGGAGGATGGGGCCAGCCTCTTTTCAGTGGTGGCCAGCAATAGGACTAGAGGAAACAGTGACAAACTAAAGCATTAAAAGTTCCATAGGAACTTAAGGAAAAATTTCTTAACAGTGAGGGTGACAGAGCACTGGAACAGACTGCCAAGAGAGGTTGTGGAATCTCCTTCTCTGGAGATATTCAAGACTCACTGGGATGCAGTCCTGTGCCACATGCTCTAGGTGRCCTATGATTCTAGTGAGCAAGGAAAACCACTCATACAATTTTTTAACACAAAATTTCAAATGGGAAACTGTTCTTCAGAAAAAGCTATGTATTCAAAGTGCCTAATAAGGCTATAAGTTTTTTTTTTGTTTGTTTTAAATATATGCGAGGACAGCTTTGCAGCTGATTATGCTAGCTGATTGCCTAGACAAGGAAAGCCTGAATTGGTTCATAGTATGCATTTTTAAGTTAACAGAAACTATGATATCTGAAAATTTGTGTTTTTCCATTTAGATTTACCTCTCAAAAAATTGTATAACAAGAGAGAGACAACTGAATGATGAAAGAGGTGTTCATGGACCAAATATTTATTTTCTATACACTCCACTACCTTTTTATCTCTTCTTTTCTACTCTTCCTTACCTTCTTCCAAAAGTTGGTTTCAGCTAAACGTTAATATCTGTTTAATCTGAAAATCAAGGAAAAGTAACAACAGAGAYATCCATTAGTCTCAGAGCAGAAGCATCTTGGAAGCTTGTTGGGTGAATATAACAGCAGGAAAACCAGAGCTGGTTATTTCTACACTCACCCAAAGATGACACTGAAATCAGTGAGAACAGCTATAGGCTTCATGGAACAAAAATGTAATAGTGGAAAACAGCTAGGAGACTGCAGCTTGTGATCAAACTGAGCATCATCTGCTTTGGTATCCCAAGGTGGTATAGAGGGAGGTAAAGATAAAATTAGAAGATTATTACGCTAGAGTTGCATAGAAACAAAATTTATATTGGTACCAGGTAAACTGGAAGCATTCTGTTCTTAGAGGCATTTATAATTCAAAGTATATCTGCTGAGGTCATAGCTGCCACACTATGATCWTTATTATTTTCAATTTAAGATTATTTATTATTTATACCCAGTTTATCCAACATGAATGTATGTCACATAAATATCTATGCCAAAGCATAGACAATAACCCATAAAGACAATCTCCAAATAAATAGAGCCCTTGGCAACTAAATTATGGAAATAGTGAGCAATGGAAATTTTGGAACATCTTTAGAACTGCATTTTACAGCTCTTCACATTGTTTATCTTGCCTTTCAGTGTCAGCAAGAAAATGTTTCTTCCTTGGTAATTGTGTTCATGACAACAGGCAAAGCTTGAAAAAGTAGTGTGTCCCTTTTCCTGTGAAGTTTCAGGAACTGAAAATAGAAATGAAAACATTACAAATTGAAAAAAAAAAAGTACAGATGGGAAGTGAAAAACATCTCTAAAGTTCTGCAGTGGAGATTT
Source organism: Eudromia elegans (assembly GCA_003342815.1). NCBI lineage: Eukaryota > Metazoa > Chordata > Aves > Tinamiformes > Tinamidae > Eudromia > Eudromia elegans. The sequence goes on from PTEX01000033.1 coordinate 2,471,904, forward strand.
GTGACAAGAAAATTAATAGAAAGATTTTTATGCGATTCTTTTTCGGAAGGCAAGAAAAAAAGCTACATTGAAATATGACTGAAGAAAGTAATCTCGAGTTTCTATCAATATTGAAAATGATGATTTGTAAATGAATGATACAGTAAAGTTCTGTGTGATTCTCAATGCATCTTTCCTGAGGCATAAACTCAGGGTAACATTGAAACTCACAAAAGAAGAGGATTAGTCACATTTCCTAGAAACAAATCTCCTGAAAATAGGTTAAGAAAGGACTCCAGCTACTGGTAGGAGATTCTCTGTATAGATGTGAARTGACTGCATGACTTCATCTGGCTGKACTTGAATATCTTAGATTGCTTAAGAAGACCRAAATAGGTTGTCTGAACATTAATCACTTGGCTAAAATATGAACTGGGTTTCAATGGTAATGTATTGCTATTTGGTTTACTGGTAATTATTTGCTGATCAGGCTTCAAGTTCATTTAAAATAGACAGCTTAGTTCTAGCTACTTGAACTACAATGAGATTTTAAATGTGTATTTCTAAATGAGTGGCTGAATGGAGCTGAAGAGACTAGAGAAAAACATGGACAAGACAGAAGGAAAATGAATAGAAAAAGGAATGACAGCAGAGCCATCATCATGGGACCATGCTCCAGAGTTGACTTCAAACCTGCAATCATGACAATGACAGACAGCAGAGCAGAGGAATAGATGACTTGGATAGGTAGTTTGGACAACAGGCARTATTTCCTATTATTTTGTAATGCTTATCTCATTGTGGTATAAGTTGTTAATCAAAGCATATTAAATTGCTAGGAATGCCTCCACAGGTCCCAGACACTGTCAACACAACCGCTCAGTCTGACAAAGAGTTATCACAATGCAGCCTGAGGTATCAGCAGACTTTTCCCTTGGTGAAAAATGTACTGTCCAGAGACTGTTTTATTATTTTTTTTCTTACAGAATTGTTCCATACTGTTAAATAGCTGTTATTCCAATCTTCATTTCTAGACTGCAGAGAGTTTGGGTAAGAGTTKGGGTGATAATGAGTTGGGAAATAATGTGTTGATCTTTCACAACCTTTTCCTTAGGCAATTGATTCACTCTTTCTGTGCTTCAGTGCCCACCAGTGGTGAGGAGTACTTCAGTATTGCGTCATAGGAACTGAGACAGTAGAAGCTGTAAGGCAGACAGAGTGCTATGCAAGATAACAACATCAGAGGTATAACCTCCTAGATGAACAAATCCCAGAGCCATTTATGTGCTAACTCTCTGAAGATTGCTCCGAGAATTTATCAGCCAAAATTGATATGCATCAGTTAGGGGGGGGGGGAAAAAAAGAATATGTGACACAGAAATGCATAGCAACTACTATGGAAACAAGTGTTGGAAATAAAAAGAACTATTACTCTAGATAGAGAAGTGCTTGGTACTGAACTATAGAGGTGGTCAGCTCAGACCAGTGAAAATATTAATTAAAAATAAAGTAAGGATAAAGTATCTGGTCAGTGCCATTGGTCATTTGAGAGAATTTTAATGCTTGCAACTGTAGTTTAGGTGACACTAACAAAAACCATGGATTTTCTCTCTAATCCCTTGCTCTGTATATCTGTTAACCACATCGTCAGCTAAGTTTTTCATTCTCCATGCTTTTTATAGTATTTCAACTACAAAGTGCCAATTAGACATTATTTTAACAGAAAGGGTTGCTTCTTCTAAGAAAAAAAGATCTGTAGAGTAAAACCCACTTGTCATTATTCTGACAAGCTGGAGGATCTATTCTAAAAAGAAAGAGAAAATGAAAAYGTGGAGGAACTTCATGTTTTGGAATCATTCCAGGGATGCTGTTAGTGAGCTCTCTGTTTTGAATTGGAACAAAATACCATATTCATTGTATGTTACTAGCAGTTCTGCATTGAACTGTACTGCTCAATGGGGATTCCATGGAAAGTCATCTTTCTGTTCTTGTGGAGTGGATTAAAGACAGACRTTCTGACTGGCATTTTTTTTCTCTCTTTTTTTTTTTTTTTTAACGTGAATATCATTCATCGAATGGAAATAAAACCTTGAAAAGATGACTGTAGATGAATTTTGCACCAATTAAACCTATTATGAATCTCATAARTAGGGATTAAGTTGCAAATACCAGAAAGCTTCATACACTGAACAAGCTCTGGATAAAATTTACTGGAAATTGATGTTATCATCTTCTAATACTCCAAACGCATTATTTTTTTWAAAAAAAATAGTAGCTAAGTATCTTTAAAAGTGTTTATTATAACAGAAACTAAAATACATTCTGAAAATAATTGAAAATCCATCTCAGTCTAAAAGAAAACTCAAAACAGGATGATATTGAAGCAAACTGTCCTGGAGTTTCCCAAATTTCCTTTCACCACAGTTTCTGAAAACATTCCAAATTAGGATTTCAAGACTTATTTCAAGATTCTGCAGCCATAAGAACTTGATAGAAGAAGTCTCAAATTTTAAAAAAAAAAAAAAAGGATACATTTTCAAAATGTTCATTAAGGCCTTTTGGAGAGTGAGAGGTTCTCACTCATGTACAGCAAATCTCCACAGGGTTAATACAGCTTTCATCTGTAGAACGCTTTTCTGACAATAGGGGACTTCTGAAAAAGTAATGTCTTGGTCAAGAACTGCAGAAAACAAAGAGTTCAGATTTCTTAAATGGGATTGTTTTCTTTCTATATCCARCCTAAATGTCTGATCAACATTTTTTTTTCCATTGTGCTCCCTGGAGTTGGGATATTCACTGTCTGAGGACTCTTTAATCTGAAGAAAATATATGACACTTTTGTTAACAAGAAGTTGGGTCAGGTCTACTGATTAGAGAAGAAAGTCCCTTTTCATAATTTCTCTTAGATTAATCCCTTTTTACCTTAGTGCATCACGCCTAAATATCTTCCAACAAATAGATGAAAGTAATCAAACTACTCAGACAATCTTCATATACTTGAAAAAAAAWTATTTTTGTGGTATTTATTTTAAAGGGTATCAAAATTTTAAACCTCAGAGTCAAGAAAGACAGCAATTCGTATTATGGGTTACCTTCTTTCRTCTGATAAGATGGACACATTCTGTATACTATAAAGAACGCTGTATACTCTACAGAATGTGACTCTGACATTGTTACCCAACGGTCAGATGAATCTCAGGGCTGAAAAATTTGGAGATCCGTTGCAAGTTATTCAAAATCGTCAAAAAAATGATGTCTTTGGTTTTGACTACTTAGAAGTGCTTAGAGTAGCAGTCTGAACTGATTAACAGCTAAAATAGCAGTCCATCTTGCTAAAGCTTGGTTTTATAGCCCACCAACAAACTAACAAGTAAATATAAAGAAAAAAAGGACTTTTCATCACTGAAATACTTAAGCTTTTCTTTGCTGACATTCTGTATGTGTGTAAGACGCTACATGAAAGTGAGCATATTTCTTCATCCTTTGGCCTTAAGAGTGAAATTTTGGATTAGTCACACCAGTTCAGCTATGACACTGACCCACTATTGACTAACTTCTACTCCCCTTACATTCATACCGCTACTAAAATATAGATCCAGTTTCAAAAGTAAAATGCTGAGCCTATCCTTTTAAACATAAATGAAAGCACATTTAAATCCACAGCATACTAAAATCTAATCTTTTAACACAATAGCAGCAAAAAGCAGTCTATTAGATAGTGTACCTCTGTGTGAATTGAAATCCCTTTCAGCAAATGTTATTTCAAGTCCAAAGGGCAGTCTTCTGCCTACATCCCTACCAATTTTTTCACAGCATCTGCCAAAAGTGAGGAAAACTCTCAAATAAAATAGCAGATAGCAAAGTTTACAGAGGTCATTCTTACGGAGGTAGTATCCAGTAGTGAAAGGAGAGGATATAAAAAGATGCCCAAAGGCCACCCTCCTATGACATTCAAATTCTTATCAGTAATCTTCCATAAGAGTCTTTAAGAGAAAAATTTGTAATAATATGTTCTTGCTCCAGAYGTTTTTGAACATAGAGATGTTTCAGAAAATACTGATGAGATCTGCAGAGAGGATTACTCAAAAAGTAGCCAGGACAAAGAATCTTTTTTAGCAAGGTGAAGCTGGACAGACAGTAAACATCCCTGAAGAAAAACTATTTAGTATAAACTTTTTAGTTTATAAACTTTTAGTTTCATACATTTTGCTCTTCATACTTTTACTTGCTCTTATATATTCTATACTAGATTTTACTTTTCAGTGGGTTTCTCTTTTATTTAACTTCAACAGACACCAGCTTTCACAAATACGCTTACTTTGATCAACAGTCTCTACTAACCAGCCTAAAGAGCATGTTGCTTCTCCTTTGTCTCCKTTTCAATTTATGAATCTCTTGGCCTTCTACACTATGGCAAGATTTTATTCCCTCTTCTTACCATGAGGAAGAAACAGACCCTTCTTTCTTGGTATTTCTTGAGGTCATTAATATTGTGGTCACTATTATCTAATGACTCAGATATAATTTTTTTGGCAAACTCCTTTTACTTACTTTCAACTGAACTAGCAGCAAAATTTGTGTGTGTCTAACTTTTAAGCAACAACTCCATGAATAAATTGTGCAAGCACCAAGAAGTTTTTTTGTTAAAGGTTGACCTGACCTACTGTTCGTTCTATTTAGATGCAAAGTTTCCCATAATGATAATTTTGTGGATGCTATCATCCCCTTGATCTAGTATGTTCTGTATCTTCTGAATCTTTTTGATCTTTCTGATCAAAAAATGCAATGGTAGCTTACTTATATTCCTKCAGCTTGAAAGAACTGGATGAGTACCTTCACTTACCTTTTTTCCCAACTGTAACTTAGGGAACTGTAACCGTATTCCAAATGTATACACATGACATTCTCAAATAAAATAGACATTTGTGGTACAAATGGATTATATGGTACTTAATTAGTGGCGTTTCTTTTCATCTCCTTCAGTGGGTATATAGACAGTTTAAGTACTTCAGACTTTTTAGCTCTTCCTTAATTTTTTACTGTCAGAGATTTTTCCTCTAATGTGAAAATATGATCACTGTGATCAAATACATCCCAGTTTAGATCTGGCATGTAAGTAGCCAGCTACAAATCAAATGAATTGCCTCATGTTATTTTCATCCTAACTGAAATCAATAAATCCTGGAAATTTTGCAGTGAGAACTACTGAAGGATGGAAAATGTTTCCTACASATAACTTTTCTAGTTTAAAGTGTATTTGCTCCAGTCAGGTTCAGCATACTTTCACGATTACATTCAATGGAGATTTTAGCAAATACAATGTCAAAATATCCAAGAAACAATCATTCTGCTGCTTYTATTACAAATAGTTGCAGAAAATAYATTATTTATTTTCTAACTTATTTGTATCAGGAGTGCAAGTTTAAGAGGCTGGTCTTAGAAAAATGAATAGGTATAATATCTGTATCTGATTATTTATATAGCTAATAATTGTATTTCTTGTTTCAGTTTTAAATTTGACATAAATCTGTGTTAAATTTTGCCAATAGTTTACTCAATAACTGAAAACATTGAAAATTGCATAAATACAAACTACAGAACATATATTCACACATTGTTTTCCATGGCAGACTTGTGAATCAAGGAACAAACCAAGGAAAATTATGTGTCTTTGAAAAATATGTTAGCAAACAAAAATCTTGCCAATGTTACACTTGAAACAGAATCAGTATCCTGAATCATAGTCTCCTGGGACAGACAACAGCAAAGCTGTTACTATATGTTCAGGGTCCGCATTTATTTAATGGTATGATTGGGAGTTAGCTCAAAATTATTACACAGAAGATCACTACTTATGTCCACAAAAGAATATTTGCTCAAAAAGAGTTCTGGAGTACCTAAGCATTTCTATTTGCCCTCTTCTATATTTCTACATTTTAGTTGCAATGCAGTAAACCATCATACAATCAGAACTCAGGTAAAGCCTTGAACAATTTGTCTTAGTACAGAGACAAAAGTACCTCCTGAGGACCYACCTTTATGGGTAGTCTTATAGGAACCTGACTTCATGGACTACAAGAGCTTTATACCTTACAGGATGTTCTGAATCTATAATGGTCACTCCATTTCATCTTCCTTTTTAATAAATAATAGATTTTTTAATTATTATTATAATTTTGGGGAATAGTCTGAAGTCAGAGAAGTGTTTTTTTTTCTAATAATAATAATTACTGTACTGATTTTGAGTATATTCATGTCCTCACTTTAAAGACAACAAAAATCTGGACAATAAACTGGATTAAGTCAACAAAGCCAGTCAATCTCAAAAAAATTGTTATTAAATATTTTTAAGAAACCTTTTCTTTTACTGTGAATGACTGTTTCCTCAGGAAAAAGAATTAAAAMCTCATCATCTCACAAGATTTAATGACACAGCTTCATTAAATGTTTCCTCACCAAAAAGTGTTGCCAAATCCTTAGGTGTACTAAGCCTGACTTTAAAATTTAAAGAAGTAGCTAAGAGAACACAGTTCCAGAACTGTAGCTTGGCTTTACACGTTTCTAAGCTATGGCTGATGTTTTCTGATAAAATTCTCATATGGACATAAAGCAGACAAACTACTGCACACTTTTATGCATTGCTTTGAATGCTTTGAATTTTAAAAAACATAGAAAATACTAAATTGCAGTATGGAATTGAAATATTTCAATACAGACTTCATGATTTCAGGGCTACTTGTCATATATAGCATTAAGCAGATCCCACTAGGGCTGTCGAAGCCATTGGCAATTTCTAGTCTTAAAAAAGGTATAGATTAACTCATCTGTACTCTCTGGGGCCTAATGGTTTGGCAGACTAATGATGCTGCAAGACTCTCAGACATAAGGTAATTGCCTCTTTCTCTTTTTTAATATATATCAGCAATTATGTGTTAAGTAATGTACCAGTAATAATCTATCCTTTTCTCACAGACTTAATGTGTCCAGGTATTATCCTGTACAAGATTCTCTTTGCTCTTAAAGGTTGCAGATTTGCTTTATGTCGAACTGACATCCTTACTCTTTTCAGTTAATATACTGTGTTCTGTAGTAGGCCCATATGAGTCCCTACTATGTTCACTATTAGTCATTTTTTACACTTATGTGTAAGAGRAAACGCTATAACAGACTATAATAATTTGAGGGAAAATATTAATAAAACCATTGTTGTCCATAATTTTGCTTTCTGTGCAACAAAAGTCTGCTTTAAGAGTACAATGAATCACAGAATGGTTGAGGTTGGAAGGGACCTCGAGAGATCATCTAGTCCAACCCCCCTGCTCCAGCAGGGACYCCTAGAGCACGGRGCACAGGGGGGCATCCGGGGGGTTTTTTAAGATCTCCAGAGCAGGAGAAGGAGATGGAACTTCCTGTGTTTCAATTTGTATCCACTGTCCTATAACTGGCCACCAATAGGTCCTTAAAGGAAAACTCTTTTTCACAGTGCAGTCTCCCACTATCACAGTCTGAAAAGAAACTAATCCTCTTCTGGATTAAAACTTTCTCTCATGGATTGAATCTTCCCTTTATGCTCAAGCCTAGAAAACTTGATTGTTCTTCAAAGTAGATACTTTTTTACTTTCCTTTGTCTACAAGATTGCCTAGTAAAACCTACAAAGCTACACAAAGATTCTCTCTTTCCTGGAACAAAGTATAGTAGAAGAAAATATAACAGGTCCAAAAGATCCAAATAAGCAAAGGAAATTACAGACATCTATCCTGCAGACATGACTTTCTTCAAGTTTCATAGACATAACTTTTCTTCAATTTCTTTTTTCTGTCTGTTTRTGTCACTGCCTAGCTCCGTTAGACATTCCTTTATCTTTTTACTGTAGCAATGAAGAAAAAAATATTGAATTTTAAGTGCCATCTCCGTGGCATCTGACTATCCCAGCTAGGCTTGATTTGTCTATTGGATTCCACTGCTGGGCAAAGATYGTAACAGAACAACTTTTTGTGCTTCTTATAGAGTCCATGAATGCTTTCTAAAGATGTCATGAAAATAGGAGAATATGATTATTGAGCTTTTCTAGAGATTACTGGGCTTTCCCAGAAAAGATTCATACATCCAATGGAAGTGTCTCTTCTTATTTCAAATCCATAGCAGAGTGAAGAATATGTGCTGAGTGTATGGACACACCTGGAGATCCTTTGTGGAAGGAACAGGGAGAAACTGGGCTTCAGGCAGAATCCATTCTAGAATACCTCCTCCTAGACTCTCTAGTTGGACAAACTGAGGGATATTTCCACTTCCCAAACTTATGATAGTACTGCTAAAAACACATTCACCTCTCAGCTAATTCACTGGTTAATCTTCGTTCCCACTGAAATCTCTAATTTTTTTTTTACTTTCAGCATAACACTCTTAAGCAGACCATTTATCAGTATTGTTTTCACTATGAAAATTCAGTTTATCTTTATGATCTTTTGAAGAGGTTCTGTCTATCCAGTTACTCATTGCCACCCTCCTAGGAGATGGTTTACCAGCTTAGTCACTGGTCATTGGTTTGTTGATTATTGGCTTAAGTCAATAAGCAAAAATGAATAAATATTCTTTCAAAAGTTTTGTTAATATTAATCCCTCTGGAGACCCTTTGTCTCTCCTCTGGAGATATTAAACTTCACTTGCCCATCCTCTGTCCACCTCACTTATGTGTCCCATATAATTTGAAAAATTTTCCAAGGCCTAAAGTCACACAGTCACCCTCTCTACCACCTTTACTACTACTGCCTCRGGTTCCCTGTAACTTTTCAGAGTTCAAGGACACTCATTCTCTTGTGGTTTCCCATCTATCTAAAACTGATTTCCTCTTCTCCCTGAGCCACTGCATCATTTCCTTAAATCTCACCTCAAAACCTCCCTGCTCTCTTTAACCTATGATTCACTATCCCTGGAAAACATTTTTGTGATATCCTTTATGAAGCATGCACTATAAAGATGAAATTTATTGTAGTCTTGCTGAAGCAAGCAATACCTGAGGAACTACTGTGACTAAGGATTAAGGATCCTACAGGGTCCACTCAAAATAGCTTGACCCTTGCAGAAACACTTGCAGTCTGAGTTTTCACATTCATTCACCTGTAAACCTCATAACTACATACTTGTAGGCTTATAGGCTATGGTCTTAACATTTTCTTTTGCCTTAGAACTTACTACTTAACTACAAATATGGGACAAAATCACTGAGTTTTGTTAGGTTTCATCAGGGTGCCTATTATGGGTCCATCAAATCTGAAAAGGAAAAATTTGCAATTTCCTTATGTCTCCCTCCAATTACTAATATCATTTCCCACATCTTGACTTCAGATATTCTCCAAAAAGAACAGTGGAATATGAAAATTTTGTCACTTTTTACTTATCTAATTAGTCTGTTATAGATAGGATTTTGTTTATTACAAAATCTTAGCGAGACCAACAATCCCATCCTAGACCAGTTATAACCAATTCAACAAAAGGATGCAGGGAGACAAWTTCACAGAGCCAGATGGGCTACACAGGGCGGGTGAGGGGGAGCTCTAAGAAAAGATATGTGTGAAATTAGTAGGATGGTGTGGTACAAATGGCATTATCCAGAAAACTCATGTGAACAGTACCTATTTATATGGTTAGYATTCCTCCTCATTCACGATGCACTCATCATTGTAGCACATAATTTTCTGTACTTTTATTGCAAAGGCCATTTAAACCTAGCTCTTTTGCTTAGCTCATCTAAGCAATTTATCATCATTTTCTTTAGAAAGGTCTTATATTCTCTAAAAACATAATAAAAAAAAAGCTTTTAATAGTCTTGAATTTGAAAATACAGATATTTCAAGATTTTACATAAAATATTTTTTAAACAATATTTTATATTCATTTGCTTGATTTGTTTATTTTTTTTAATGTTCAAGACTTCTGTAGTGGTCACAGCACTAGAAATGAAAGGAGTAAACTCACAGTTACATGACTCTTGAGAATTCAGCCTTAAAGATAATGCTCCAAATATTTAAGACTTGAAATAATTTTGCAATATATTTTCAAATCATTTGTGTATGCACAAACACACAATACATCTGAGCAAAGAATTTCTACATATAAAAGATTAAAGCAACAGAAACACAGACAAAAAAATATTAATATATTACCATTAACATCATACTACTAGACTACGCATAGTGTCACAAAGGTACAAGGGAAATCTTTATATTTCCCAAGTGATTATTTCATATAAGACGGTACACTATGCAAGGATGCAGACTTTGCAGAGGCAGGTATGGATTTAGTGGAATTAATTGATTACCATCTGCCATAAAAAAATGGTGGTGTATGGTCCAACTTTTGGACTGCTCTCTACGTTTAAGAAGTCTACAGACTTTACCTAAATTAGCAGTCAATACTAATGAAAATATTGCTATAGAAATCAATTTCTAACAAAAGGAGTTCTGAACAATGGCTTTGAGGTTTAATTGCTATTCTTTTTTTTTAGACCTAGTAAGGAGAAGAAAATAATCAAAAAACTCAGAGCATAATTGCAGTTCTGAGTCTCTTGGTGAGAGGCAGTTGGATGTAGAAAAGAAACATCAAAATATAAAKATCCATATATAAATCCTTATTTTTATTCTAGGGCTGTCAGTCTGTAACTGTCATAACCCCATTTCTTACCATACACCTATACTTCATTTTTAACTCAGATTATAATTTCCTGTATTGAGAAAGAAATGCCTTTTTGTTCATAACAAAGCACTCTACCAACACTGGTTAATAACAATGATGAATAAGCAAAACAAATTATGAATCTGTTGAGGAGGCCCAGTGTATCTATATTATGGTTAACATTCATTGTTGCTCTAGCTCTGTGTCGTTGAGAAATTTGTAATTCTTTAAAATTATTTCACATCTTTAAAATGCACATTTCCATGAAGTCTGTGATCATACTGATTTCTAACTGTTGTAGGTTGTTACCATTTAATGACTGAAGGTGTCCCAAAAGCATAAGTGGATATAAAATATGCAAAGAAGTAGCTTAAATCAAACTATGATTTCTATTCATAAGCAAAAAAGTAAAGAGTTTGGAAATCTTTTCTTTCCCCCATGCCATCAAAATAAATAAATAAAGTGAATACTCACTCCTGTTATGTATCGAGGTCTATACTGGATGGTTCCAAATAAGCCAAGTATGACTATAATAATGTGTATAAAATTTGCCAGGATGGGTGCCCACTGATAACCAAGGAAGTCAAATATCTGTCTCTCGAGCACAGAAACCTATAATTAAAAAGCAAAAGAATAAATAGATTAGTACAGACCAGAAGATATCTATTAGGACATTTCCCGAACCCATACCTAAGGCAATTGAATTAAAAATATATCCATATTTCAGTCAGCAATAGAATGATATGAGTTTGCAATGTTTCACCTTTTGTTTTAATGAAAGCAGCATTTCCCACTGAATATTCATGTGGTCAATTTACCAAGACAGTAAAGTCTATTCACTAAAATGCCACTCTTGTAGCAGAAGAAACACAAATCATTTTTTATATATGCCAACAAATGCTGCAGCCTCCTAGTGCTGAAAATAAGTGATGGACTTAGACATCTCCCCAGCTACTTTGCTTCCATCCACAAACGCCATCCTTCAGCCTATTCCTGTCTATCTGCTTTCATTAATTTCTTTACCTTTTGACTTTTCCCTCTACCCCAGCTATTCTGTCAGTAGGCTTTTAATTTTATCCAAATGCATACTACGTTTTTGAGTTTGTTCTACTGATAATGAGTTTGCCTCCTCAAGTTGCTGCAAACAACATTCCAAGTATAACTTATTATCCAATGCTAAAGATACTTCATTCTTAGATGTGAATTATGGTAAATCTTGGGCTGTGGAAGAGTCATTTCAAGAAGGACTGTTCCAAGCATATTTGAATATATATAAAAACTGTTCCAAGCAGAATATATATATATTTCTAATAGTGCCATTTGAAATCATTACAGAGTTGAAACAGTAGATTTTCCTTAACTGATACTCAGCTACTACACCAAAATGCAGTAACCAACTCAAAGGCAGAATGATATTTTTTTGGATCATGCTAATATTAAATAGGAAGATTAGAAGATGATTCAACWGTGAGGTGAAGTTAAGCAGAAAAGACAAGACATTTCTTTGTATTCCAATAACAATTTCACTAACTGGAACTATGAGCAAATGACTTTCATGAAAACACATAACAGCAATAATAATAATAAAGAACAGAGAAAAGAAAGCACGCTCTTTCTATATAAAGTATCACTAAATAGCATATGACTGTTTACCTCATTTATATTACACAACAGATCAATTAAATCAGGTGTATCTCTCACAGATTTCTTCATTCATTTAAAAGTTACYGCCTCTTCCGGAGATCAAGTACTAAATGGATAACTAACCACAAGTTCTCCACATGACACAGCTATGACATAATTTTTCAACTTCATGCAGCAGTCCACTGTCACACCAATAATTTCTTTTTGTATTTAACTAAGAATATTTGCCATTAAAAGCAGCCTACACTTGCACCATCATTGCAAATGCAAAACAAGACTGTTAATAATACTGTACTTTACTGGCATATGTTGCACTTTAAGATAAGGATGCTCAAAATAACCTAAGGAAGTTTGTCAGCCCTATCCTATTGACTTTCAGACAGATTGGAAACTTATAGTTTCACTTCAACCACTAAATTCTTTCTTCAAATAAAAATAAAAAGAAAAAGAAAAAAAAAAGATAGCTTTTATACAATATAGTCAGCTCAGGCTTGGTATTTTGCCTAGCTTTTCATTTGACAGATTTATTGACACAAAGAGATCCTTAGCTTACATCATCCAGGATCTTAATGAATTGACTTGTGATATCATATACTTCACCTTCAGGAATGCAACATTAGAGAGGAATTTCCCAAGCCCCAAGGCATAATACTATAACTGCAACAATGGGGTGAAGAAAGGGTAGAAAGGCTAAGCCGTATTCTGGGTTTCAGGAAAYCATAGTCTCCCTACAATTCTAACATTATTGTTAAAAATATCTCCTTTATCTCCTTAACTATTAACATARCCATTTATATATAAAATATATATACATATAAACAACAACAACCAACTGTGGCATAGACAGTTATGTAGGTTTATGTGAAGTCTTTTACAAGTATCAGCAAAATACTTGCTACATGTGCTGTTAAACGCCTAACAAAAGCAGAATTCTCACTCGGACCTCTTATTTTCATTAACTGAGCAAAAAGTAAATGAGAAGAGCAAAGCAGTAGCAAAGACAGTCTAGACTGYACAAGCCTCTGCTGTCTTAACAGTGGGAAGCTCATAAGCAAAAATGCAAGGGATGAAGCAAATCATTCAAACAGTAGGAAATCATGCAGCTAAGTGTGCCAGTTATAGAGGAAAATTGTGGTATGGTAGTTAATTATATAAAAAAGTGGGATACATAATATTCCTCCTGCAACTTTAGGCTAAAATGGTAGTGTCATGCATTAAGTTCGCTTTTGTTTTACTTTCTGTTAGTGTGCAATCCAATAGTTCCCTCAAAACTTGTTTGTGAGGCTGTGGGGGATAAATGGGTATTCTGTGTGAAATCTTCACCGCCTACATGTCCATGTACTTTTTTTATTTTTACTTTTTTTTTTCCCCTACTACCAGTGATTGCTTCGGAACCGCACGACGACTCCCCCAGACTCTGTGGATGTGTCAAAATGGGGGGATCAGGTGGAGGGGACAAACAGAGCACCCTGTCTACCCACTCTTATAATGTCCTGCTGGTAGAAAGCGGCAAGAGAGGGGGGAAAAATCTGCCATGCAGAACAAGGAGACGAGTCTGCACCACCTCTGTCCCCCTGAGTTGACCTCATGCTTGCCATAGGCAGAATTGCTCTTAGACTCGCTCCTGTCATCCAAAGGCATCGGCGGTGAGCGGGGCCGGCCACGTACGCGAAATGGCAGCGTTCTGGCAGGCTGCACAGAGATAAAATGCTGCTGAAATGCAGCTGCCGTTCCTTAGAAGATCAGACTCCCACAGCAAGGTGCATCACGGATTTATCAAACGGAAAATATAGGGCAGAACTAGATCTTTATTCCCACTTCCTGAGGAGATGAAGGTGGAGAGGAAAAATACCCACAAAAACAATATAGACTTACTGCATATCGTCACTCAAAAGAAAAAAAAAAAAAAAAACTCATTCGGTCTATCTCTATGTTTCCAAAGAGGGAAAAGCAAAAAGTAGGGCAAAGTGCTGACAAGAATCTATTAAAAACAGTATTATGTGGCTTCCTCCTCTTCCACAGATGCCAGATTCACAAGGGATTTCCTTACATAGCAATAGAAAATGAAGACTTGCTGTTAAAAGATTTTTTCCCTTTACTTTAGAAACTTTTAATTTTCTGTTAAGCCACAGTTCTTTCTCCAAATGAGACCCACCAGCTGCAAATATTTAATGATGTTTCAACCACATTACAAAGAAAAAGAAAAGGGCTGACAAAGAAATATTCTGATTTGAAGACTAGAAATAGGTAGAGAAATGCTCATTTTCTCTCATCCTCTTCTGGAAACCAGAGCTTAAAAATGAGAAAAAGAAACATGAAAAATGGATTCCTTGAATGGAAAAGTAGACCATGAGAAGACAAAAAGAAATGTCTTAATTCTGTTAAATTTTAATAAAGCGGTCAGGTATGAGACAATCCTATGATTCCAAAATACAGTATGGTGGAGTCTCAGTTCCTGAAGCTAGAAAATAAAAATCCACCACATTTGATTTCTAGCAAATAAAATATGATGTAGAGATTATTTTATCCAACTACTGATAAAATTATAGAAAGGTTAAGTATAACTACAGCGAAATGTTTTTCCTACTGCATAGGTTTTTTTCCATGCTACTGCTAAATATTTTAAAAATAAATACAAAATAAAATAAGCCTGTGTGCTGTCCACTTGGAACTGCTCAAGTTATTTCCAGATTCTTGTCAGAAGTGGGCTGTTAATAGGTTAACAGTGTTACTGACCTTGAGGGATCTAAGAATTGAATTTCCACGGCATAAAGGAAACCATTTTCAGACAATTCTTAAAGTATATGATTGGACTAAAATTTCAGACAGGAACCACAGAGGAGAGACCAGTCAGAAGATGATTTATAACACAAACTCCAAAATGGAATATGAGAAAGTACCTTTCCTCTGAAAGCTCCCTGGGATGAAACTCAACCAAGACTACCTCACAATAAAACCGAATCAAAACTTTGCATTAATATAAATTAAGCTGCATGTAGGTGCACATGCACACATGCACACACATGCAATTTGGTATATATCTATATGATCCCTTAAATTTAGGGCATACAGTGAAAACTCATGACCATTTTAGACACTGCTGTCAGCAAGACTGGTGGATGTTACTATATCAGGGGCAAGAAAGGATGAGCAAATGGCATCTGCCACTTGACTCCAAAACCTACAGCATCAAAACTCCCAAGAAACCGGCCAAATAACCTGCCAAAAGCATCTCAAAGTGGCTCCATAGGGGCTCTTGCTCTGGCCTGCCGACTGGGAGAAGACACAAGGCAGATGTGGGATCACATCAATTGATCCTGCACCCACGGGGTCCCAGCTGTGATGAACTCAGCAGCTAGCGCATGTCACGAGGCTTTCAGCCCACCCCAGACTGGGGGGGAAACAGTGTGAAATTACAGCAAAGGAGGTCTAAGCAACAGTGCTCTGGTTCACGACTAGTGCAGGCTGAGACTGAGCTGCAGAAATTAAGCTGTAATCAGTAACTCATTTTGTTACTGTAATCAGTAACTCAGTCCTCCCAGGTAAGTCACACCACATCAGGTGCGCATGGCTTATGATCATTGGCTTGTATCTTTAAGTTTATTTTTTTCCATGACTTTTGTTTTTTGGTTCTATGTCAAATGCAGCTGGACAATAAATAAATAAATAAATAAATAAATAAATAAATAAGCCCTGTGAATAAAAAATATTTGGGGCCTGTGGCTTCTGAAAGGAGGCCGATGCTTAAGGTTACTTGTATCATGCACAGATTCCATGTATTTACACCATTTCCTATATATGCTAATCTAAATTTTCATCAAAACTGCCAATATCAATTCCCTCTAAAAGACCTAGTTATACAATTCCTTCACAACCATTATCCACCTGAAAAACAGAATAAATAACAAAATTTGAAAGTCTAATCAAAGCTATATATACATGTGCCTGCTATGTATATTTATGTGTGGGTGAAGTCCTCCACTGTAAGACATAAGGGGAAAGAAAAAGAAGATTTAAACACTTTTTTTGTAGGGAGAAGGGCAACAGTAAAATAAAATTCTGTGAAGAGCTATGGACACAGTGGTGTTCTTGCCATATCCAATAAAAACTCATCACAAGTACAGGAAACTCAATAAACAACAAGGATTTAATTTCCTCTTGTCTATCAGTTCCTTATAGGAATCACAAATATAATACTAAAGCCGTGTCCTTAATCCCCTTGATGCTGCTGAGAGAAAGAATAGGCCTTCACTGCACTTGGTGGAGGGGCAATCACAGTTTTAAAAAATTATATATATGACCACATCCTGGCATCATGTTGTGCACATGTGGCTTTCTACTGTGACCTACTGAAGACAACAGGGCTATTCACGAGTACAGAGAATTTTCTAAATCTCAGCCGCTGCCTTCTCTGCCTGAATATAGTAATAATAAAAACCTAGTAAATACCAGTTTTCTACAGAGAGCTATCAGTTAGGTAGTAATGAGAAGCAAAATTGTTATCTAAATAACAATTCAGTTATTATTACTCATGACATGAAAATATGGAAGAATCAAGCTAAGGCTGAGTTTGTGAAGCTGACAATTGGTTTAAATAAAATGATTTACTGTACACTGAAAAAAATTTCATGATATTATGTTCATGACTTAAAGACATTTAGGCTCTTCCATATATATGGGTACTCAATGCCTCTAAGAACAACAAAATCCAAACCCTGTCTCCTAAGACCGCCCCTGAAAAATCTGCCCTCAGTGTGAGCAGCTGGAAATAGGAAAATTATTGAAAAAATTATGCCAAAATTCTTGATCAGCAAGTTCTATTCTCTACAATTTGTGTATCCACATGAGTTCTGAAACACCAATATCCATGAAAGAGATAAATGATGGAAAAAAATGTGAAAAAAATCCCTAATTTTATGTTGAATAATTTATTATTTTTATATTGTTTCCCCAAATGACTTTACTATAATCTTACAGGAATCATACTGCTTGAATGATTGTTTAAATACTTAAATAGCAGCGCTTTTGTATCTTCAAGTAGGACATGTAAAATTTGAAACTTGAAGCAAATACTGGAGTTCATAGGAACACTGTATGTAGTTACATAGAGTTTAGAGAGCAAATTATATCTCTAGCATCTACACTTTATTATTATTATTATTGTACAAAAACCAAATACACCTTTGATAATAACGTTAAGCAGAAGGAAAACAGGATACATGAAACATAGTAGATTTCAATACTATTATAACCAGAAAAGTGTTTCAGCTCATCTACGTCCTTTCAGAACAAAGTTTTATATATAAGCTTATTGTAAGTATAGACTTGGTCCCAAGACTTGCTTGCTTGAATGGAGTGGGGGTCTTAAATTCATGGTATAATTTAGATTAAAAATCTAAACAGCATCTGACAGCAGTTTTGTGTGTTTGTGTATGTGTGTGCGTATGATTGTTTTAAAACTACGTAGTTTTTTTCTTTCCAGCTTCCACATAGTAACAAGGCTTCAATATATATCGGAACCACATCATTTTGCATGCCTGAAAGAAAATTTGGAAAGTCAATCATGTGTAAATTGTGTTTTACGTTAATATATCATAAAGCTAATATTTCAACTAGAGAATTAATTTAAGGAATAATAACTTAGAGGTGCTATTCTAAAGAGAATTAATCCCTATACAGTATTTGATTTCCTGTTCATGAACACTTGTAATAACAATTCGTGCATGATTTTAATAATTTTACACCCCAGCAATAACAGGAATATAAAGACTGAATGTGCAGAAAAGTGGTTCAGACTCAAACTAATAAAGTAGGTCAAGGTACAAATTCCACTTCTACCTTAAGAACAAGACGATGTTGCAACACAGAATACCCAGCTGGCACGTCCAAGTTAGAAGTGCAATGTGTATTTAATAAAACCAGCACAGGTATTTTGGGGAACCACTAAAAGTCATATGCACTGCTTAAAAAATAGAGAAAAAAAAAAGTTAACAAAACATGAATCATAAGAGGATAGAATATATAAGAACAGTTTAAAATACTTGCTCAGCTGTGCTCTAAAGAGAACTGATTGCAGGCTTCAGTCCTTCCATCTGTGCTGGTGATTTTTATTTTTAGGTGGCCAGATTTCCAGGATTGGTGAGTTCAAGCCTACACCAYGGTGGCGGAGATGGGAGGGCTGCCTCTTCCTACTGTGGTTCTGAAAGCAGAGCGCGTGGGGATGCCCGGACGCTGAGCTCAGCCCGCGCGGCTCAGGCTTCGCAGCAGGATAGCTACGCTGTCCGCCCCTGCTGGAATTCAGCTGTGGGAATTTACTGGTGCATGCTTATGCTGCAGTTATGGATTAACAAAGCTACTTAAATACACTGGGAACACATGGTGGGAGGTAGTTCTATGCATCGTTATCTTCATATGACTGTAGGTCATAAACATGGTCTTGTCCTTGATGTATTCTTTGTTTGTATCTAGCTGCGACTGTGGCCAAAGAACAGATAAGAATGTATGGCTTGGTGTTCACTGGTGGGAGTTTGCAAACTCGTCTCCTCCCATCCTGCCGCTGAGAACAGGAAAATTAGGACAATTTCTCCCAGGGTTTCCGACCCTCTGTCTTAGGCCCCATTCCTTCCTCTGTCTCCTTTGCCTTTATCTGGCAGAAGCATTAAGGATCAGGATCCTGCAACTCATCTTTAAGGTAGAAAAATTCAATTTTACTGATAATGCTGGGAAGCCTTGAGTCAGTTTTGGACAGGAAAATACTGTTGCATTAAGCTTTAATAATATTTCATAATCGCACAATATGAATTTGCCTGCAGTAATGCCTGAAGGCAAAATCAAGTATTCAGAGAAGGGCATCACCTTATCTAATACTTTCAAATTGTTTCTGTCTTTATGGAAATATTTGACAATAAAACAGGTATCTCTCTCTCTCAAAGATTTGCCTAGTTTCTACACAGTGATCCAGATTATCATATATTACACTTGTAAATTCAGCATAGATCTGATAATATTGATTTGGAGTTGACAAGTGGTGACACCTACGGTGTGAAAGGCAATGAAATTATCCTTTGTATGTTTCTTCTGCCAGAAATAGTGGAAAAAAATATAAAAAAAATCTTCTCTACATTTTAACAGGAGAGACACCTCTGTAAGAAACCTCATTAGCCAAATAAATAATCTTGAGGAGTATTGGCAAGGATCATTCACTATCTCATCAGGACTGAGAGATGTGATAGTAACAGCAAGTGGGGATTCGGTATCAGAGGAGTGTAGCAAGTGAAAATAACCAGTCTACAGTCGTCACTGTGGTGGCTTTAGTTGTGTTCAGACACAGAAGAGTGCCCATAAAGCAAGGAAGATAAAGATAGCTAATCCATATCAGAACTGTAAGGCACAGGGGGCTTCTTAGTTTGTAGTCACTTGTTCTGCAACTAAACCTGTGTAAGCAGAATTTGATTTTGCCTGACCTTAGAAAAATATTTCTCTGTAATACACTCCTGCTGGAATATTCATTATTGTTAACAAACTATGTGAAGCACCTACTAGATTTTCATGCCTTTGCATAACCCGAAACCTGACATTTAAACTCTACAGACCACTTCATAGAAGAGAGATAACTGATGTCAGTTACAGGCTGGAAAGTTTGTAGCTGCTAAACATTGCCTCTTATTGTGGCATGAGACCATCAGTCCTCAGAGAACCCCAGCAGTGCTGAAGGCAGCAAAATGTCCTCTCGGTAACGTGGCCACCCTAAGAGTCAGACCTGTTGTCTGTTCCCTGCACCAGTGTCTCTGACAAGAGCAAGCGTAAGATCTCAGATCTCATCTTCAAGATACTCAATGACCCAGGACCAGCACCTCTGAATCAAACCATCGTTGAGGAATGGCATATGTTGTCTAGAGCCCATTTCCATAAACAGCAATTTCTGTCCTAAAGGTGAAGCTTTTCTTTCTAAAGTGAACTGAACATTTTCGAGGTTAGTCCAAGACAGTTTAAACTCAAGAACTATTAATTAGAGCCAGCTAATTTGCAGTAATTTGCAATATTTCACCATTTATTTTCATTCTGCTTTGCAAAAATTATAACAAGAAAAAAAAAAAGAGCATGTGAAGCTCTCTATACTGTTGTAGTCATAAAAGGAAAACTCTGGGACATCAGGCAATTGGGTGTGGAGGTCACCATCCCAAGTCTCTATGAGCAACTATATTCAGTCAGTCACTCAGCCATTGCTTTCAAAAAGATTTTATTAAACACTTAAAGAAACCCACAACATATTCTTGCTTTTACAAAACAGTATATTTTAATGAATGCGATCCTAAACATTCATCAAGAACACAAAGAAACACAAAACCCACCACCTACAAGTGGACAATGCAGCCTTAGTCTCTAATATAAGTACATAGCACAGATTTATAGTCTCATTCTCTCATGTTTTTTCAGCACTAAAAAATGTAAGTAAATAAAAAAGGGTAGACTGCTCATTCCTCTTCCCTAACCCTAATGACAAGTGTAAGTGAAAAGCAGCAACTCTGAAATGATTAATATATTAATACTGTATATTGGCATCTTTTTAGGATACTAATTTATGTAAATAAACATCTTAAGTGCATTTCTTCCTAAATATTAACTGCAATTCCCAAAGCAAAATGAGTAGCATCAACCTAAAATGTTAAAAATGGTGAAAAAGAGTACAGTAATAAAGTACCTGCGTAAAAGACGGCAGATCTTCAAGTCTAGTCACCAGCTGGTTAGACTGCAAAGTCAAGAATGGGAAGGACAAGGAAAGTGATAGATATGAACCTCTGACAAAAGAGTAAACACACAAGATGAATGTTTGCTACATCCCTTGCTGTACTGCTGAAAAGTGCTGCTGTATCCCAGTAATGAGGACAGTGTCAGGACACTGCACTTCTGCACAGGTAGATTTTGCAGAAAATGAAATGGGTTTAAAAGTAATATTGACAAAGTAAAGAGAGAAACAGGGAAGGAAAAATATGCTAAAGAAAGAGGGAAATCAGAATACTATTCTTTGTTGCATAATCTTTTTCTATTGTGGTCAATAGCTTTTCTCTGATTTACAATGAGGTAATTTACATCAACTAGTCTGAGGCAAAACTCTGATTTTTAGAGTGCTTATTTTGTGTTAATGTTGAACACACTGAATTAAACATATTTGTTTATCCAAAAAATGCACTCAAGCACAGTGCATGTCTCTCAGCGTGTGTTTGTAGTTTATCATCTGGAGGAAAAACACAGCAAGGCACAACCAACCCAGGAGGTTCCTGGAGAGCACTGATGAGAAATTTCTGACACAGGTGATGGAGAAGCCAAAGCCATCACTGACCTGGATGAAGGAACAGCGAGCACTCTCAGCAAGTTTGCAGATGATACAAAACTGGCGGGAATGTCTAATATGGTAGAGGAATGAAACATAATCTTATCAATAGGTATAAGTATCTGAAGTGAGGATGTAAAGAGGTGTAAGGAGGATGGTGCCCAGAGACAGGATGAGTGGCAAGAGGCACAAGCTCAAACACCTTGAAGTTTTGTCTGAATTTAAGAAGAAAACGTTTTTACTGTGGTGGTGACTGAGCCCTGGAATAGATGGTCCAGAGAGGTTGTGGAGTCTCCATTCTTGAAGATATTCAAAAACTGCCTGGACAGAGTCCTGGGTATCTTGTTCTATGAGGGAGAGTTGGACTAGATGATGTCCAGAGGTCCCTTCCAACCTCAACTGTTCTATTACTCTGTGATTTTAATGATTTTTAAGTACTTGTGATTTTTAAATACCTAAGATTTTTTTGCTTCTCTATTTCACACTATAAAATATTATTAACTAAAAGTAAATTTCTCTGTACTGGAACAAGAATGACCTCAATTTGCTGACACCACAATATACCTTAGTTATTTGATGAAAGCCAGAGAGGGCCACCTAACAAGTCCACATATCTTAAACTGCATTGTTTGCGGAACCTTGGTGCTTCATAAAAGAACCGAGCAAACACAGTAAAAAGAAAAAAATAAAATAAAAAAGTGTTCTCCTGTCACAAATCATCATCTCGCCTTCACCATTTGCCTTCAAATCTTCATTTTCTTCATCTTCCAATTTGCTTTCTTTACTTCAATGCTCACAGCAATTCTTGCAAGCAGCAAAAAACATAATCTAGAACTGCTGCAAACACTCCTCCAGCAGAGCTCTATCCCTGCCAATAGCTGCCATCATTCAAGTGGCACTTGCTGGCATGATAGCAGAGTTGCAGCAATTTCTTTCTGCTTTTCCATACCTGATGTTCCCAGCGGTTCCAAGGGGGTGATCACCTTGCTGGTTTGATGAGGTCTAGAAAACTCAGCAATAATTATTGTGCTGGCAGTGCTGAAGGCAGCCAGCATCACTAAGGCAGGAATTGGAATGCGGCCCAACGAACATAGGAGAATCTACTAATTTGTTGCACTGAATATTTTGTTGTAAGAAATAATCATGAAGCTTGTGATAGACTATGAAAGGCAAATTAAATTGCCTGAGCCAGACTCTTCTACAGTGCCTAGCAAAAAAAAAAAAAAAAAAAAAAAAAAGGCAAAGAAAAAAAGAGCTGACAATTTTAGGTTAGCTGCTGAAATCTAGCCATTTTAAATGCTCTGACTTGTTAGTAAATGACCTTTTCAAATTATACAAAAAACTATCATCTATCCAATCATGACCTGCCAGAAGAGAGGTGTTTATAATTGTTTTTGAGCAATTTACTGTGGATTAGACTAGGAGAAGAAGGCTAACAGTATTCAATTTAATTTCATAATGGATGCTATCTTAAACAAGATTGTAAAAAATCAAATGCGGGGCTTTTTTTCTTTTTCTATGATCATATTGCTCAGTGTTTCAAATGATGCATGTCTACTGACTTTCTAACCCTTGCTAGACAATAGCATTTAATAAAATGATTTGAGGGCAACTAAATGTATTTTTCAAAGTAGACTGCTAATATAAATGAAGCAACGGGAAAAAATAACATTTACATAGCATCAAATGCCTGTGTGATTCTTAGTGTTATAGGTGACCTTTCGAGAGAGTATTTTTAACTCAAGATAAGATAGTCTGATAATATTGAGTGTGCTGCTTCTCTGCTAAAGCAGGACCATACTTTTATACAATGCAGGCTGCAACAGCCCACCTGCTGATTCCTGTTTTGGGTTTTATGGCAGTGATTTGACTGGGGTAATGGTTTACCCTATGGTTTAACTGTACCCCAGCCACATACTGAGAAGAACTCAATTCCCAATGATATATGCAGATAACCCAATGCTGTGAAAAATCATAAGGTATCACGGAAAACAGTGCAGGTGGAAAAGGAATTTGCCTTACTGAGGACTGCCTTCTCGCTGGGAGGTAAAAAACAATCCCAGCAGAGAGACCTCTCTCACACCCGCTGCTCTGTTGCTGCAGCCAGGGAAAGAAAGGATCAATGCCCATTGAAAATGCCTCCTGTTGACAGGCAGCCCTACTTTGGAGTACAGAAGGGAATAGATAAAACTTTTGCATGTCTGGGAAAATATGAAAAAAAACAAAAACAAAAACCAAAAACGAGCTGGGATCACCAAATTCCTTCTTATCTCACTGAACAAAGTAAATTGTGCCAACAAGGAAAACTGGGGGATAAAGACAGCTTTGTGCTATGGGCAGCAGACCAAAATGCTTGTGGATGACTGACAGCTGCCCAGAGCTGCCAGGGACTGTYATTGTCCATGGTTTTAGAAGTGATATTCATGTTTTCTCTTTGTGATAATCTCAACTAAACCTGGCACTAACCTGTATATTTCATGCCACTTTTCATCACAGTCCTAACTTCCATGCCAAAAGCAGAGGCTAGATCCAATACACCAAAGACCTTATTTTCTGTTTACATTTCCAGAATTGAACCTCCACCCAATTTCTTTTTTTTTAGTTAATGAAAAGATATACCTCCAAAGACCTCAGTCTGGTCTGACAAATTGCAGGCATTCAATTGAAACAATCTGAATCCCATCCAACTCTCTTTTCACCTAAAAGAATTATAATTATTATCAAACTGACTGATAGCATTGTTAGCCTATGAACAAAATGCCAGGATGTATTATTTTCCAGAGCGTGCCACAGATTCACAGAATCACAAAAGTCACAGAAAGGTTGAGGTTGGAAGGGACCTCTAAGAATCATCTAATCAAACCCCCTTGCTCAAGCAGGGACACCTAGAGCACACGGCACAGGGTCACATCCAGGTGGATTTTGAAGTTCTCGAGAGGAGACTCTGTCCAGTCCAGTTTGCAGATGTCCAGTTTGCTTCAATAATCCCTGACCCAGCCCTCCTCAACCAGTGAAAAGTTTTCCTCTCTCTTGGTTATGTCTCTGGCCTCTGTAGTTCATGGGGACCAGCCTTAGCAGTGAAGACAGAAGCAACGGTGCCATTTAGTAACTGCCTTTTCTGCATCCTCCGTCATCAAGGCACCCTCCCCATTTTGCAGTGGACTAACATTTTCCCTAGTCTTCCACTTGCTGCTGATGGAAGCCCTTCCTGTTGACCCTCACATCTCTCGCTAACTCTAACTCCAAACAGGCCTTGGCCTTCCTTGTTGCATCTCTACATTCTCTGACAATATTCCTATATTCTTCCCATGTGATCTGGCCCTTCTTCCACATATGTATGTGCTCTTTATGTCACTGAGTTTACCCAATGGTTCCTTGCCCATCCTGCCCCCCTTGCTCGACTTCTTTCTTATAGGAATGCACCGATCCTGAGCTTGCAGAAAGTGGTGTTTGAATATTAGCCAGTTTCCTGAACCCTCTTTCCTTCTAAGATCCTGGCCCAGAGGATTTCTAAAAGAAGCTCCCTGCGGAGATCAAATTCAGCTCTCTCAAAGTCCAGGGTTGCAATCCTATTTCTTAGCCAGGTTCCTCCTTGCAGGTTAATGAATTCCAACATCTTGTGGTCACTGCAGCCAAGACTGCCCCCGACCCTCACACTTCCCACTAGACCCTCTCTGTTAGTAGAGGTCTAGCAGCGCCCCTTCCCTTGTTGGCTCATCAGCCACCTGCAGCAGAGAGTTATCTGCAGCACTCTACAGGAACCTCCTGCCCTGTCTGTTCCTAGCTGTCTGGGAGACAGTTGTCTATCCCAGCAGACATCAGGGTGGTTGAAGTTCTCCATAAGGACCAAGGCCTGTGACTGCGAAGCTTCTTCCAGCTGCCTGTAGAAGCTTCATCCTAGTCAGAGGCCTGTAGTCAACTCCCACTTGACTCTGTTTTTCTGCCCTTTAATCCTCACCCAGAGGCTCCAAGCCCACACTCTGTCCTCCCCTATGCCCAGCTCCATACACTCCAGCTGCTCTCTCATGCAAAGAGCGACTCCGCTGCCTCGCCCTCCTGGCCTGTCCCTCCTGAAGAGCCTAAAGCCCTCCATGGCCATGGCCCAGTCATGAGAGCTGTCCCACCACGTCTCAGTAATCGCAGTGAGATGGTGGCCCTGCAGTCACACACACATCTCCTATTCCCCATACAGTGTGTGTTTAAATAGAGGCATTTGAGTTGGGCTCCCCATGTGCCTCTCATTCTAACTGGGGCAGCTGCAGCCTGACTGTGTGGGCCTTCAGTAGTTAAGGTAGATTCCCCATTGGATTTGGACAAAAAGCTTTGAATCTCACAGAGTAAAAATCTCAGGCAGTATTAAATATCAAGTCCCTAGCTTATTTGAATATTTCCAAAGTTTAAAGTATCAGTTCAATCCGCAAATGAAAACTTGATAAATATAACTATAAGCACTCAGCACTATTATATAGTGGTCATTCTTTTCCTTCCTCATAAAAGAGGGTCCGGAACCAGAGGTGGCTCCAGCTAAGGTCACAGCAACAATCAATGTGGTCAGATATAAATTTGGGCAACTGATATTCTTGCTAAGCAGTTTATTCTTATTCTGTATTACAGAACACATGCATAATTCATTTCCTGAGACACACTCTTCTTCCTTTTATTTTTTTTAAGAGGACATTAAAATCAAGAACTAAAACAATTATTATAGAATTCACCAATACAGATTGTTAAACAAAACTAAGGAATAATCCTATAAATAGCGGTGACTTATTGAAGCAGTATTCATTAGCTTCTCATGAGATATTTATATATACCATTTTGCCATTCTTTTTTTACTTCTCCACCCTGTTTTCATTTGTTAAGTGTGAAGCTATTGGCTCTAAAGAGAGTGCCTCTGTTGTTTGCCCATACTGTTGAAACCAACAGATTCATTTAATCTGCAATTTATTTATACTGAGGCTAACAATTCATTATACAAATAAAAATAAAATTATTGAGCATCTTGAACTATTACATAAAGTATACCTTTACATTTATAAATCATCCTAATGCTGGCTTTCCCTGTAGAGAATACAAAATAAAAGCTGTTGGCTTTCTCTGTATTGGCCTGTGTAACCTTCATATCAGAGAAAATTTTCCATCAGAAGATTTTCAGTTCATTATTTAAGGCATATCTCATGAGGCAAATGGATAGTCTCTAATCTAATATCTAAACTAGATAATAGTCCAGTATATTTTAAAAGAGATTAGAATTAGAAGACACGTAGATAAATATAAATTTTGTGGAGGAATTAACTCTACTCTTGCTTGAGGATGTTAAGATTAGGAAAAAATTGGAAGAATTATTACTTCTAGGAATCAGTGACCTAACTTGAGTCTATCTGGATTTTTATAATGCTTTGGCAATGTCCCATGCTGAAGACCTGTAAGAACAGGTTATGTAGAGAAGCGCTGAAATTTGCTGATGATTCAAAATTTCAAAGACAAATAGATAACATTAAAATTAACTTGAAATTGTTGCAATGGATATTGCAACAATAAATGGCTATGCATAAAAATATGGGATGAAATGAAGTAAATTGCTGATAAATAATAATAAAAAAGTGTACTTGGAAAAGAATAATTCACATTTACAGTGAATGGTTCTAAATTAGCTAATATTACTACTCAAGAAAGCATGAAATCATTCAAGATAGTTATCCTAAAATGTTAGCTTGATAGTAAACAAGATCTAAATGTTAGGACTCATTAGGAAAGAGCAGACAATGTAGCAGAGAATTCCAGTGCTGGAGAAAGCACCATAACTGCAACTGCAGACCTCCGTCTACAAAAAAATAAATGAGGAAATGTACAGAAAAATAAATACAAGGATTATCAGGACAATGGAGAATTTCTACCCAGGACAAAACCAGCTAGGACTCCTGAAGGCAGAAAAGAGTCAGCTGTCTTGGATATGGAAGAAAAAATATCAAGAATGATATAAAATACAGAAGTAGGAAAAAAATATTATTTCTCCTAGTACTAGCAATAGAGGCAGCCAGCTGGAATGGTCAGAGAAGAGCTGACAATCACAAATCTAATTAAAATCTATGCACCAATGAACATATATTCCTACAAGAATATGTATACTTACGCCTAAGTCACAGAATATTAACATAGCTTCAGACCTTTGAAAATTTTAAGACATCCACACGGCTCATAAGCACACTCTGAAATCATATTGCCTAAATTGTCTATAAAATGACAGTTAAATATCACCATTTCAATGGCAGATCCCCTTTTAATTTCAGTAAGAGTGCAGGACAATAATCTTTTCTTGGGTACTATAAAAAGCTAGTCTCCAGTGCTAATGGGGAAGACTAAGAATTAGGAAAGTATAAAATGAATTCACTGCATTTTATTTGCCTATCTTTGCCTACTTGGTTTCAGTTAAATTTCATTGCACATGACACACAACCAGTGTTGAACAATAGTGCTAGTTCAAAAAGTTTTAAAACTATTATAAAAGGCCTATCAGTTACTTATATATCAACATAAGAAGGGGCAAATGGGCTGGAAAACACTGAGCCAGACCTAAACTATTAGTGTGTAAAATGAGACTACAGGAAAATTTGGGACTATATTGATTTATCCACCACGTACTATTCATTCCTCCCCTATTTATCCATGCTTTATCTATCCTAGGATAGATATTTCCTTTCTGATCCTACTCCACTGCTTCTCCTGAAGGGTTTTTGTGTTTTGTGATCACTAATAAGACATAGAAATAACAAACAAATAAATATAGAAGCCTAGTGCAGCCTTTTCATCCAAGGTTACTTGCAAAATGATATAAAACATGTCCAGTCTCATTTCAATATAAGAACCTGAAGAATGAGAAGGGTTTACTGGATTCCTTCCAGGCAGCACATGAGCATCCCAGCATGGGGCACAGCTGACGTTCTAAATCCCACTGGAAACCCTAATCACTAAACCATATAGCCTTTACTTACACTAAAGACAACTTTTAGATGAGACTTTCCTTATCAGCAATCTGATGCAGGCACCCATCTATCTATTGCTAATAAATGTCAGTTATAAGTATTATTACCTAGCTTTCATAATGTATGCCATGAAAAATGTGAGTCTCTGAGGTGCATTAATAATAAAGTGATGGTGTTCCTCATGTTTTAAAAGCATCCAAAACATAAACACTTTCTTATATTAATTAGCCTTTTGATAAGATGAACGGTAGCTGGCATAGCATCAAGAGGTGACACATCTGGTAATTCTGCAGGGTACACCCCTTCTCAAAACTGTCTCTGCAAAGGGAACAAATCACAAAGTGTACTTTCAAATGAAAAGGATACCGCTTAAACATGTCAGATTAGTGCAATATCATGCAAGCTGAAGCACAAGAAAGAGAAAGTCTTTTGGAATTTTGAAGTATGCTGTTTAAAGAGAAAATACAAGCCCTAGAAAGCCACCTGTCATACACTGAATGGTGGCTGATAACAAAGATACATCTTACTAGGTTACAAGAGGGAAGATGAAATTGGCATTACTGGTAAAGAGTGGAAGTTCAGGTTAATGATGTATAGCCTATGCTAAGTGTAAGTAATCTAAAATTATGAAAGGGACAGAGGCAAATGAAATACAGAGTTGTATACAAGACACATAAGGCTGTTTTTAAAATAACATTGCAAGTCTTCCTGTGCATTCAAACCTCTTCACTTCCTGCTTCCCACTTGTTGAGGTGCTTCAAAAATAACGAAACAGGAATGAATAGTGTTTAATTAATTGTAAATCTTCACTCTGAAGCTTTGCATAAGTAAACTTCCAGCATATTTGTCACAGAATCCAAATTAATACTGCAGCATGTTTGTGCCAGTGATGATGACAGCGAGGTTAAGGAGGTTTCATCTTTGTATTACCCAAGTGAGATTTTGCACAGTTTCAGA
Organism: Eudromia elegans; assembly: GCA_003342815.1. Classification (NCBI taxonomy): domain Eukaryota; kingdom Metazoa; phylum Chordata; class Aves; order Tinamiformes; family Tinamidae; genus Eudromia; species Eudromia elegans. The sequence continues at coordinate 2,501,470 of PTEX01000033.1, forward strand.
TGCAGGTAGTTATGGTAATTCTGGGCTCCTCAATTTTTTATGATTACATTATGCTATACAAGATACGTCTTTTTAGAAGAAGAACTAAAAAAACCAAGATTATTTCCAAGAGACCTCAAATCATGATAAAATCACTTTCTTCTTGTTGTGAATCCACATAGGGAAATGCCTACAGATAACAGAAAACACAAGCAACAGTGAGTATCAGAAGTCTATAGATTAACTATGCAGTATTGTAGGTATAATACCTCGTTTGAAAAGTAACAAAGATACAAATGGCAAACAAGCAATGGTTAAAAAAGACAGAGATGTGAAAATGAAAAATAAAAAGATACAGAATCAATGTCAATCTGCCAATCTGCCTTCCAAGCAGTTCAAAGCCAGCAGACATATATGTCAGTTAAGCAAGGTGGACGTTTAGTACTTGAGAAAAAGATGTGCTGCTGATGTGCAGACTTACAAACCTGAATTTGATATTTTCTACCCATTTGGACCATCAGTGCAGGCAACAACAGCAAATATTACCTGCATCTAAATATTACGACTCTACCATATCACAAAATCTAGTCATATTGTCTGAGGGATAACATCAGAACTATTTCAGCATACCCAAAATAATCAGAACCAGCATCCACGCACTGTATAAAAATATCTTTTGTTTTCTACAAACATTTCAGATGATATTAAGAACTTGTTAAAAAAAAAAAAAAGGGTTTTTTGTGTGTTTTAGTGTGGTATTTTCCATTCTCGTACTTCTTAATTTGTGCCAATTCCTCATTTCACTTGTGCTACCCACTCTCTTTCCCTGATGGCAATATATGCCATTTTGGTTTTTGATAGCCTGTGTKACAGGCCTACACTCATGTATGTTCTTGTATGATTATGGAATAGTGGAATACCTGCTAGGGCAGCATTTGATTCCTAAAGTCAATTAAACTGTTATAATTTTATGTATATATTTAGCAGAAAAAGTCTCAAAAAATAGAGAGAAGCCATATTACTCTATACTATTCACTTTTGTAGATTTTTTTTGAATTTTTTTTTAATAAGAACATAAAGTATTTTGTGCTTATCTCTTTTTTTCTTCTTTATTTAATTCAAGACTCTAAATTAAGACATTTATCAGCAGCTAAGAAATATAAACACCAGTCATGAACAAATCTTTAAAGAAATCATCAAATCATCTCTAACCTCTAACTCACACCATTTCCATCAGGAAATTGTCAATAAACACATTTTACATATAAACTAAAAGAGCAACCAACTTTTTAGACCGGAATTACTACTACAGGAGCTATTTACTGGATTGGAAATGTTGCTGTTAATGATTATGATTCCAATGAAAGATATATTTTGTCCGATTTTTTCTTTTTTTTAGAATTATTGACCATTTCAGCTCAAGTCCATAAAAACTTCGGATAGTGGTTCATCACCTTTGAATCCTCTATTGTTAAGTAACCTGACCATCGTTCAGAATATTCCCTGATATTCCCTGATTGTGGTTATGTGAATACACTGTGGTTTATATGGCTAGCACAACAGCCTATGTTAATAGAAAGCAATTTAACTGAGGATTTTTTTTAACAAAACAAAAACTATGGCCTTTGAAAATTTCATATGCTATTACTGCCTTACACACAAAACATTTTGCTTCGCTGCGAAGTTCACCACTATTGTCACTGGAATCTATTCTCTCTTGACTTACCTGACTTATTCCACGAAGCCTTCAATTATTTTGGTTGAGCATGCCTTGTCTTTCTGGCTGTTATAGAAAACAGAAGGCACAAAAGATAACTGATGTTTCCCCATCTGTTTCTTTAATAAATGCCCTCTGCTACAAAGGACTAGCGTGTGGACAAGAAAGCAGGACTCGCTTATCAAACCATACACCCAGTGCCATCAGAGATCCAAGCTGTGTTTTGATAAGGATTTCCTGGATGATATGACAAAATTCTGTCTGAATCTCAGAGGTATCTTGGGCATCTGGCAAAAGCACTTCATCCAGATCATGAAAACAAACCACTTTTAATTATTTCTCACCCCCATATCCTTGCCTCTTTCCTCTTGTGCCCCCCTCCAAGAAAAAAATCCAGCTGGGAAAAAAAAAAAAAGACTGACATTTAAAAACATGATGCCATGTTATCTCCTAGAGGCCTACTTGACAAGATTAAATACCAAAAGAAAAATACCAAAATCAAAATCTGACTTGTATGTAAACATAAAACAACCTTCAATTTGCAATCAGAAAAATCCGTACATGATTACTGTGTGCAAAGCTCAGGAATTATTAGTCTGCTTTTGAATTCTTTTAAGTAAGCGCAGCTGTACAGAATCATGAAATGTTTTCAAATACAGAGAAGAGAAAAGCTAACAGCATTTTTTTTCTGGTCAGATATTTTTGTTACAGATAAACCCTCCTATCTTTAAACATATCCCAAAGGAAGATGAGTCTGGACGTTTCTTTTCTTTAATCACTTTTAACTACAATGAATTTCAATGTGTAATTGGAAGGCAGTGGTGATCTTTAAAACCTAAATTGGCTAAAAGTGCTTTCCACACAAAGACTGTGTTTTTGTAGGATGCTGAAAAGGGCTGCCAGCTTCCCCCAGCCTCACACTCTAAGACAAGTCTCAGCTAGAATCTCGCCCCATATCTCGTCTCTCTCTCTTTCACCAGCATACCTGCCACAGCAGAGAGCCAGCTCCTCACTCTGTATATTTCCAGCAAAGGAGCTACAGCCAAGGGACTCCCAGTCATTCTGGCACAGATACACTCATTAAGAAAATAATTGATAGGAATATTCACATGCAAGTTGAATGAATCAATTCATCCTGCTTCATTCAGAATAACACAATTGTTCAGGTGCCACATGTATGATCTTCTGTTTGGCATCACCTGTTATAAGCCACTGCCAGAGGCAGAACATTCAACAAGATAAATCAATGAACGTTCCCATGTGCCAAACCAAGAAATCGTCAATAGTGTGAAGCATGTCTCAGTTTAAACGCCTGGAGCATCTTCCATATGTCTTAGTAAGGAGTAGGCCTCTCTGACTGGATTAGTCCTGATCTGCTAGGAAGGAAGCAATAAATTTCCTGGAGAGTTACCACTCTGGAGCAAGTAGGAAGGAGCAGAAAATGCTCTCTAGACTACAAAGCTCTTTGGCATAAAGGTCAAACTGTGTATGAGTATTACTCTTCAAGGAGATAAGATGAAGAGAGCTTGACAATGGTACTGTAAAACAAAACAAAACACAACATAAAAGCAAGCAGGAAAACTGATGAAAGAACAGAGATGAAAAGAAATCTGTGGCATAATAATCAGATAATTTTGTAGTGTTTTGCTTTACAGACTGAAGTTTCTGGATGTGCAATAGCTTCTTTGGAAAAAAAACCATTTTCTGAATAGGTTTTATAGCTTATTTCTTTGGATACAGATTGCTCTCTAACAACTTGTAAAACTGCAAGAATGAGGATAATTGTAATTCTGATACTGTGGTATTATTGTCTCTGCTCTTCCTCAATATGGAGCAACAAAATGAACCTAGCATCTGTAAAGGAAATGGAAGAAAGCTTGTGCTTTTCTTGTGAAGAAAACACAAATCCCTGCCCCATTGATGACAAAAATATCTCACAGTGAGGAAGGATTGATGCTTTGTTATGATGCATCATGGAAAGTCGTCTGAATTTCTTCTGAAATCAACAGATACAGGGCTCAGAAGAAAAATAAAAGGAAAAAAAAAAAGGAAAAAAAGAATGTGTGGGTCGTTATATTCCTGCTACCATTTGTATGAGGTACAAATGATCTTTGTAATAAACTATGTTGAAATAAAGTCATTGCATAATTATACTTTGGTGCCAACAAACTTTCAACTGAGCCTTCACCTGGCATTTCAGAAACAGCCCCTTAATTTGGAGGATCTACTTTGTTTCGTTGTATGTCTGAAAGTGATATCCAAAACATCACAGCCTTGGACTTTCCTAAAGAGTGCTAAAGCCCTCAATGCTTCCACAAGTGCAGAAGATGAATTAATTTATCCTGAGCCCACTGCTGTGGGTTACAGTGTAGATCTCTGTGCCCTGGGAAGTTCGGGGGCTTCTATAGGACTTCCCCTACCTGGAGCAAAAGAGCTTATTCCTGAACATTAAATCTGAAAGACTGAGTGACAGGCAGCTTGTTACATTCTTCCATGTTCAGTTTAAGCAATCTAAACTGCTCTATTTCTATCATGCATTACTAATACTATACTAAAGAAGTTGCTCACTGTGCAACAATTGTATGTGTCATAATTGTATCGAGTGGTACATGTGCCGAGGAGATATAGAAAAGCCAGTAGGCATTAAACTCATCTGCAAAATTTCCTTCAGTGGTGTCGCTAATACGGTTGYCTTTCTTATTTGACCACACTACAAAGCTTACAGTATTAAGAAGGGGAAAAAAAGGGGAAAAAAGCATATATTAGGAAATATGTAAGCAGAATATGTCATACATTGTAATACAGGAAATGTATGTATGAAGTAAGTGGAAGTTTTAGGAAGTCACGTTGACCAAATCCAATGCATCATATTCTATTTTATACACATAAGCTATTTAGTAAGCCCTGTACCATAAGATAACTGAAAGCACCTTATGTGCAGTTTTCCTCTGTTCTCCAGACTGTAACTATTGTGCAAAGGAGGATGATAGCGTATTAAGAAATATTAAAGGATCTCAGCAGGCTTTTTAAAGCTGTCACCTAAAGGCAAATGCCTCTTGTTCAGAGTCCTGGAGGGATGGGCATTTTGCCAAGCTGTATCACTCCAGTTTCAATCTCTCTCCCTGCTCTGTAACAATCTCTGGGCCAAAATTGTTTCCTCCCAGTCAGCCTTTGTTTTCACTTAGAAAGCTTTTTGGTGAGATAGGAGGCAGGTAGTTTTATGTTCTATTGGTAAGATGTTATATTTTTGTCATTACCTTTTCAAGGACACTTGCTGAAGAAGTCTTTGCTTCAGAAAGCCATAGTTAGCAGATCAAGACAGTGTCTGCATCTCAGACACAATTAAAAATCTTACATGCAGTGTCAGTTTTTATCCATTAAAAGATAATCTGTCACTTAAATAAACTTGTTCTAAGCCATTAAGAATATTAAATTGACTTAAGATTGCCTGTCTTGCAGTTTTCCTCATTTTACCTCTTCAAGATCTATACATTCTAAATAAAATTCTGAGTCTGGAAAGTCTGTAAAATTGAACTTCATTTTTAAAACTATTCCAAAGTGAAACTGGAATTAGATCAGACTTTTCTGCAGAGAATGGTAGCTTGTTCTGATTGACCAGTGATGGATACTTATTAAATAAAGTATTCAAATACATCTTACCCAAATCAGTGAAAAACATATTGATTTGAAAAATAGCTATATATCTAATAGGATGGAATTCATTCTGGCACAGATGGGTGGAATAATGTTGATACCTTAAGTAAAAACAGCTTACACTTAGAGATCATTCTCACAGCCAGAGATTTCTACTGTTTAAAGAAGTGTAACAGATTGTCACTCAGAAGACAGTTTCCATTTGCCAATCAAGATGTGCTTACTTTGCTTTTAAGAGCAAAGTAAGACTTAACATTAGCCTGAGAATTTTACCTAAATTTCACTTTTTTGAAACATTTGTCATAGTACAACTTCAAACAACTGCAGATAATTTTCTTTCATGTGTATACAAAAAATCTTTGCTCGGTATTCTAGGGATTTCGGAACAACAAAATTGGCTTTTGCTTAAAGTCAGTTGTCTGAAGACAATGCAGTTCTTGGAATTGCTTTGAATTGATTTTTTCTTTTTTTGGTACATCAGTGTGTAGTCTGGGAAAGTAAAGCTTGGAAATCAAGAAATGTCTGAGGAACTTCCAGCACAAGATTTGGCTTCCTCAAGTTCTGAATATTAGTGAGCTAAAACCAAATATGGTCCCCATGCAAAAGATCAAACATATCTGTTTTCTAGCATGGACTAACTCTTAGATTKTATAAAATAACTAGGTTCTCTTGTCCCTCTTAATGATCAAAAGCTTCATTGTGATCCAGAATCAGAAAGATAGATAGGAAGTTTGTTTATATTCTCAGAGAGCAAGCTTGCAAGGTTGGATTTGAAAAACACTGCTTGTATAGCAGCTTAGTGATTAAAGCATTCATTCAGAAAAAAGAATGATCTTAGTTCCAAGCTCGATACAACCTTTGGAGGTTATCAATTAAAGTCATCACATTCTCCAAAAAGTGCCCTAAATAGAGCAGGCTGTAAGATGGTATCTTGAATGTAAGAATTCTCTGTTCCCTGTTGAAGCCACGGTATAAAGAAAAGGAGTTGACAAGCCAAGTAGGATAGCCAGGAGGTACTTAATACTTTCTCCTGAATCCATAAACACTCAGTACAAGAAGAATACAATTAATTTAAGAAATCCAAGTTGCAGCTTTCCAAAGACCAAAAAAAGACAGAGCAGCCACTCTAGGTGCTAAACGATCCACACCCACACTGCAGGTTTTCAGAGGCACGTCCCTTTCCCACTTACTTAAAAGTATTTAGGAAGCCACTTTGGCAACTACAGCCACCTTTTGATTATCCTGACATCTGAAACAGATGCCTAAAACTTTGATCTGTGATGGAACTTAACRTTAAGCATGGAAAAGACTAGATTATGGTTTGCCCTAAGTCTAAARGCATAATATGAAAGACAGGAGAGTGAAAGGCTGAAATTGCCTAAAACATTCTGAATAAAATTTCTCAGACATCTGAATTTCTGGCATGATACATGCAGAGTTAATTGACTCCGAGCCCCTCTCTTGCCACGGTCCATTTCTGTCTTGCAAATCAAGTGCCTAAATTCCATGAAGTGCCTGGGTTCAGAAGCCTGTTCAGAAGAAGTGCCTGAAGTTCAGAGCACACTAAACACACATGACTTCAGCACAAACTACAGCAGTCCAGCCATTTCCAGTCAAAAACCATGGCAGGTAACTGCCAAAACCAAGGCTAAGGTAACTGTGGACTGCAGTGGCTGCATGTACCTCATTATATGACAGCCTAATTATTTTTGGTCTCTTTAGGAAGTCAGACGTTGAAGGATAAGAGGCAAAGAAGGGCAAGAGAATATGTCTCTAGCCCAGGCAGGCAGGCTCTGCATCTTCCAATGCAGAGCAGGTAATCATATGATTTTCCACGGGAAGAATACATTTTCTTTTTTTCACTGACAGAGGGTGTGCCTTCATAACTATAACTGCATGTGTACTTTTTCTTGYTCACTCTTGCTTCATAAATCTTACATTCTTGGCTCTTTGATGTAAGGAGGACGTAGAAAAACATGAGAAAATATGAAGAGGAGCAGAAAAAAAAAAATGTTATTGAGTGAGGAGAATAAGAAAAATGAACCAAGAGTGAAAAGCTTAAATTTATAATCCAGAAAAGAAGAAAAATCGTGATTGCAGTCTATAAATAAATTCAAGCTAACAATATAAGAAACAGAAAAAGGATGTATGAACAGAGGGAGGAGGAATAATAGCCTGTGCTTATGAAAAGAAAAATTTGGGCGGAATATTAAAAAATACATTCCCAATAACATGAGCAGTTGGGCAAAGAAATACTTTCCTTGAAGAAAAGGAGCATGACAAAAACACTACATACATGCAAMAAAAATTAGCAAAAGTATCCACTAATGGCCCATTAACAAAAAGATCAAAGCAAATAAAAGGGGTCCTTGAAGAGGGACTATAATTAATTATCTATTTTGTGATAAAAGAACTAATACTTATATGGCACTAAGGTTGAAAAAATCAGCATTAATCAGCAACAAAATATAGAAAGAATTGCAGCACCTTAAACTCAGCCACATTTTATGTGACGAAAATGTATGCAAATATAGACAATTAAGATATATTAACAGGTAAAAGATGAGTTTAAAATACTATATAAGACATAGAATATTTATAAAAAATGTATTGCTCACTAATGACATCCATACCAAATGTGAACTTCTAAATGTCAAAAATAAACAATAARGATAYAGTGCAATCAATAACCCACAATTACTGTGTTTTTTTCCCCCCATTATCACAAGATTGCTGTAGAGAATGACTCTAAAGCATACRCAATTAAGTAACAAAATAATGTTGATACTATCTTATAAGGAGAAATCCTAATTACAATATTAGACACACTAAGTTTGTGCAGTTATATATATAAAAATAAATGCTATGCATATATGTATACAGACAAACTGAACTGCATATACTGAAGTAACCTTGATAACATTGAGTAATCAAATGCTAGTAGCTAAGATTATTTATTATGAGATTACAACAGTTGATGAGAAGTATTGGAAACCATCTAAAGGGCAGAGCTCAGAGGGTTGTTCTCAATGATGCAAAGTCTAGTTGAAGGCCTGTGGCTAGTAGTGCTTCCCAGGGGTCTATGCTGGRTCCAGTCATTCATCAATAACCTGGATGAARGGACAGAGTGCCCTGTCAGGAAGTTTGTTGATGATACCGAACTGAGAGGAGTGGCCAATACCAAAGGGCTGTGCTGCCAGATTGGAGTGTGCATCACGTTGGGAAAAGCTAAGAGCTGTGTCTGTTCACCTGGGGAAGACTAATGGAAGATCTTGTCAATATATACATGTATCTGAAGGGAGGTTTTAAATAAATGTAAGGAAGATGAGACCAGACTCTTTTCAATGGTGCCCAGAGATTGGAGGAGAGGCAAGGGGCACAAACTACATCACAGGAGTTCTGTGTGCATCCAAGAAAAAGCTTTCTTACTATGAGTGTGATTGAGAATTAGAAGGAATTGCTCAGAAAGGCTGTGGAGTCTCTGTTCTTGGAAATATGCAAAAGCTTCCTGGACAGGGTCTTGGACTTCCTGGTCCAGATTGCTTGAAMAAAGAGGTTGAACTAGATGATGTCYAGAGGTCCCTTACAACCTTGGGTATTATGAAAGGCTGTGGATTTGATTTATCTGAATCTCAGACATGGATATGTTTTCTGATTTTATTTATTGCGTAAGTCCAAGCTTGGAACAGAATGGAACCATTCAGCAGCATGATTGTATTTTGATTTACAAATGACTTCTTCTCTATTCAATTTTGCAAAATGAATTTCAAAAGTAAAACAGTGTTTTAGACATACTCTAATGAGAAAAAGTTCCATGTTCTGTACAATTTATCTTTTAAGCCCTAAAATGATAATTACCTTTAAATTATTCTCCAATTCTATTGCATTAACATAATTGTGTGTCAACTAACAAGATGTACTTATTAAATGGAGTATTTCTAGGCCATTTCCGCATGTATTAATATGCTATTGTTAAATTTATAGTACACCTARCAATACTTTGCCTAGTGATTCACTCTTACTGAAAACGGTGCCRTTAAAAAATAGCAACTATACTATTTCCTGTTGACCACAGTGAACTCTATCATGCTGTATAAAGAACATCAAAATTGCCATCATGATATTGTATATCTCTAATGACTTTAAACAGTCTCATAGAATTTAAAACAATGCCAGTGCCAGAACCAGTTTTCTTAAAACTGTGAACAATTCTTTATGATAGGAGAGACAATGTCTTTATAATATGTGCAATGAAAGCAAGAACAAAGTTTTTCTCTCATTTTATGCCAGGTTAGTTATTTACAAATTCATCTGTAGAATTAGCTGGATCAATTCACCATTTCAAAGTTGATTCCAGGAGTTTCTCCTTCCTCCCACCAGGAAGTAAAAATTTCTCCTTCCTCCCATGAGCATATTAAAAGATCACAAAGAATTTATCCTTTCTTTCTCAATTGGATCTTCGAAGTGAAAATTCAATCAATTATMATAATGTAATGTGTTAAATTGATTACCTCTGTTCAAGTGAGGAAACAAAAAAATCTTGTAAAATCTTGGTCCCATGGGGTCAGGTTTTAGTACAAAATTATTGAAGGGGGCTAATGAAGGGAAATGTTGTTGAGTTATAATCCTTTTCTATCCCAGTGCAGAATTGATCCCCCACAGCATAAATATTTCTGAAAGCTAAAATGCACATATGGACTGTTTGGCTTCTGATGAAACATCATCAATCTAAAAAGCTTGKGAATGCTGAATGCTCTGTTACCACATGGTAACTTGTGAAACAACAGCCTAGGGTAGCTTTACCTAAAAGGCAGTGAGTCCCGAAGTCTACAGGCTAGGCATACTTTACAGTTTACATACTCTTTCCTCTAAGAGCAAAGCAGATATTTCTGATGTGACAGTCAGCTGTTTTTCAGCTCTTATTTCCAAAGCAATACTGATTATGTTTAGAAAAGTTTTTGAAAGTTTTTTTTGTTTTATTTCTAAGGAAGGCTTCTCACAGCAAACTGAATGCATTTATTTTTCATGGAGAAGTTTGTCCATTTTATGSTTTTCTAACGAAAACTAACCAACCAGCCAACCAACCAACAACCACCACCACCAAAAACCCCACAACAAATAAACAAAAAACTCCAAGACAAAGAACTATAATTCTAGATTTTCYGTGACAATTCTTGAGTAATCGCTGTTATTTCCCAGGAATTGTTATATTCTTTGATTAAAATATTCAATCAGAATGAATATTCAACAGAATATTCAACCAGAAAATTAAATCTCCCACTAACAATCAAAGGGCATGCACAATTTATGGACGAGTGACTGTTGTAATTAAAAGAAAAAAAAGAATTAGAAAATGCCTTAACTCTGAAAATAGCTACTGAACACTTGCGCTAGCTACCTTACTAATCTATCTGCATTAAGAATGTCAATAGTGCTGCAGATAGACCTGCAGAACAAACAGAAGGGTTAGGTCTCCAGAAATCAGGGAGGGAAAAAGAATGCTTATTAAGATTCCTCTCTTCAAGGACATGTTTCTTTCCTGTTGGTTTGATCTCTCCAGTATTTTTCTTCTGTAGTGAGTTGRATGTTGTTTTAAAAGTCCCAAGAGATGAAGTTACTATCACTTCTCTCAGAAAGCTATTGCAGAGCMAAGAAGGAAGAATTTTATCATTTTTGATATTATATTCCAGCACTCTTACAGTAATGTTTTCACCGGGCACCAAATTCAAATCAATAATGGAAAGGAAAAATGAAATCTCTTTTAGGTATTTGTACCAGGTTTCCCACTGGTTAAAAGAGCATTGGTTTGAAAAAGAATTTATGGATAACTGACTATAGTCTACTGCTGATATTTCATGTAGCTTATATCGTGAACTAAATATGTACTGTTGTAAAAGCAGTTAGTTCCTTATTTTGCTATTTCTGATGGGAAGCTTTTTAAGAAACACTAAAATCAGTAATGGATGGGAAATTTATGATTTCTATCTTMAAATAAGTAATGGACTCTTTATAACCAGTTTCTTCTCTTAGTATATCTACCTTTTACCTTTATAATTTTCTCCCTGCCTATATTTACCTTTCTAAATATATTTACAGAAACCAATCATAAATCCTCCCAGTTTTGTTTCTTTGACTTCTTGGTATCTTCCACTAGGATAGGATTTYATCCATCTGCTTCTTTTAGGAGGCTTTCTTTCATCGCTTATATTTTAAATTAATCTTCAAAGTCAGTACTTGCACTGAGTGTGCTTTCTTCATGTCTGCTTCATATTGGTGTTTCAGCCATCTGATATATGCAACTCTTTTTCTTTTCATCTACTGATTATCTCCCAGTTTATTGTACAAATTCTTAATAGTCCCTAAATCTATCACTATCTATTGCCAACAAATTTAATTTCATATTTCCATTCTTATTATTTCAGCCTTCAGGATTTGTTTAGTTCTTTCCTTTTCATATGGCAGTTTTTCTCTGAATTGACAAAACACTATCAAGTATGTGCCATCAACAAATATAAGCAAGGTACTCCTACCTTTTGGACTATGGCCATTAACAAAAATATTAATAAGAACCCTTGCAAACCATTTCTTAATGATCTCCAGCAACAACCCTCTTTACTGCAGGAAATCTTATCTTTTTCAATATCACCAGAATATAGTTTTCTCCCCTTCAGTCATTTCCTTGCAATACATTAAAATTCTTGTAGTAATCCTATTTTTAATTTACTGTTTGGCACCATATCAAATATTTAACTGAATTCCAACGAGATGAGCTCTCCTGAATGTCATTTGCCTAGAAAATTATTCAGCAAAGAAAAATTGCTGTTAAAAACATGTTATATTTTGTCCCATTCTTCATTGCCTTCATATATGTAATTATTATTTCAATTGAAATTTGTTTTAAAACTTTGCACACTRTTAAGACCAAATGAACCCACTCTCCCAAATAATTTATGTCTCCATCTACTATTTTAAATGAAAGATTTACTATTGTTCTGCTACTATAGGGTATCAGCTGGGACAGCCTTACTAATCATACCTTGATCATTAGGTCAGTGGAATCAAATATGGTTCTTCAAAGTTGCAGGATGAAGAAAATCTGATCTCCCCCATTCTTCCATTTTTAACACTGTTTTTTGATTATGGTTTTCCTTCCTTTTATTTAACTCTAAAGCATGGAACCACATTTCCTCTAAAGCATGGAATTACATTTCCATGTCTTTATTTTCATCATTTTATGTCTCTGTAACACAAATTATTTTTTAAGAAGTTGGACCAAAAGAAAACACTTTTAATGTCTAGCAAAGTGCCTTCTTTTTTTTTTTCCAATTTCATATCACTAAAAAACTCTTTTAATTATTTTTTGTATGATGAAACTTAACTTGCTGTTTGGCCATTCCTACTGTGTTCATGTTCTAAATTCTAGTTTTCATATTGATCAGTTTSAAACAAACAAACAAACAAAATAGCATGCAGAAAAAAAATACTTCCTTTTAATTATCTGCCTATATTAATATCCTTGGCTSACATATCTTTTACATATATGGCTTGTGGAAATACTGAGCATTTTTGWTRTTCAAATTCTGAAACTCTTATTACACTTAGCTTAAATAGATAGCCCAAATAATTTCTAATATTTTCTCTCTTAAAATCAAGAWTCTGTGTGTTCTTTATTTAATTCAGATTGAACCATTTTAGAAATACTGACATAAAAGTTTATTTTTAATCTATAGGTCTTATACAATGATTTATTCATATGCAATAAAATGTATTCTTTTGTTGGTAGATTATGTGGTCAAGAATACTATAATATACAGCCCTTGTGCTCTAGTTTTTAATAAGGTTACATCAAATCTCCCAAAGGACATTCATTCCAGTAATACTAGCAATATTACAAGGAATCTCTATATATCTGACACCAGWGATCTACAGCAAACTCTCAAATTGCCCCTTAGAATCTTTTTCCATATTTCTGCCACATACTTTGACCTAAAGTTAYTCAATTTTTAACTATGTGGGGACTCCTTTTTAACCTTCCAACACCTCATAAACAATCCTACTTTGCTGTATATTCATTTCAATCTTTTTTCACTAACCAGTTCTTCCAGTCTTTGGGAAATGCTTCTCTCCTAAGTACATTTGCATCTCCTGTCAACTTTTGTTATCTATGAATTTCATTAACATGTTGTTTACTTCCTTGAAATCATTAATTAAGATATTAAATCAGACATTATCCTGCATTTCTTAGCTTTTATATTCTTAGCTTTAACCTTGCAGAATCTTGCCACGTAACATACCATTGTACCCATCCATGTATCTTATAATTTGCCATCTGTGTATGCAAATCAAAATTATGAAGAATTTTGTCATCTCATGACTCAATTACTATATCATCTTTTTCTATGGCTTTAATGCTGTGATCCTGGTTCTATTCATAATGGTGTTTCAAGGATCTTTGCCTTTATTCAGTTGCTCAGTGGCATCCATTTCACTACTTGTTGCCTTTCCTTCAGTATTCACTCAAATGTAAGCTTCCACTGTCAAGATAATTTCTCTGTCACTGGTATCAAAGACTGACTGACTTCTGCCACTGCTCATGACCTAAGCCCCCATCCGCTTACTGTTTTTAAAAATACCTATGGATTTCTCCTATTTTGCCTTTCAATCTAAAAATAAAAAACATGTAAACATGTAGAACTACATTATTATTCTTATGTCCTTTGGTAAATATTGTCATGATTTTCAAGTTATGAAAAAAAACTGATTACTGTTAGACTGCTAACGCAGTGCCCATCACACTCAGCAGTCTTGCCTCATCATTYTCCTCTGATGGGACAATTTCCTTACATTCCAGACTTAAGGAAGATCATATGTTTTTAACTTTAATTTTATATTATTCCTCCATATGATCTTGAGTCATAACTGGATCTCCTACAAAGATACTAAATATAGTAAACCAATAAAAACAGTAAAACAGAGCAGAAAAATAAAAACTTAAGAAATCCATTCATCCTTATTTAAATAGGAATCTGCATAGTAACATTTTATAGGACTACAAAAAACCCACAGTTACAGAAGAACAAAAAAAGTTCAAGAAGAACAAAAAGAAGTTACAAAAAACCAGTTTGTTGMCATTCTTTCTTTCTTTCTTTTTTTTTTTTTTAATGACGAGGTTGTAGTTAACCCTCCTAAGCCTCCTAACTTTATTGCTTTTGAAGGAATAAAACTATTATTTCTTTCCAAGGAATAAGAACTGTTATTTTGGTTTTTTTTTTTTTTATTTATTCTTTTTCCTTCTTCCCTTACTAGGGAAGATTTGCCAAGACATTCATATCTAGTCATTCACTTCTATATCAGTTTAAATTATGGAAGATTATCATATGAGTTAGCATGCTAATCACATAGTACAAATAGCAAATAGTGGAGCCAATRCTCACAGGAAAGCATCTTACAAGTGCTCTTCAGACTGATATCCTTCAGGATATCAGAGTTTTCAAAATGATTGGCAGCAAAATACAACTCTAAAACACATTTTTTGAATATGGAAACCCTCACAAACTTATAACCAGTGATATTGTTTGTAGATAATTCACCAGCCAAGATGGATTTATCTTCACTGTGTAAAGTTTCTCCTTGAAAATGTATTTTGCTATAGCATTTCTGTGAACAGGAGTRGGTTTTAGTGACCGTTTGTGAGTATGAAGTGAAACAATGGAAACAAAGTAGAACTTGATTAAACATGACAAATGATAAGGACTACTGGCATTGATTACTAGGATCCAAGAGCTACAGGACTTTTTTTTTTTTTTAGGATTTTCTTTTTTTTGGAAAAAAGTATAATTATACGGGTATCATACAGTGGTTAAGAAAATCAAAAATTAAGATTTGCATGGTAAACCTGTGTAACTTTCAAAAGAATATCTGTCAAAACTAGGTCCAAAAGACAGGTATTTACTAACAAATAATGCAGGCAAATCAGGCTTGGTTCTAGTTCTGAGAAAAAAATAGATTTAAAATAACACTGATCACTTACAGGAACAGAGAGATTTTCTAGTGATGATGAAATAAAAGCAAGATATTCTGTGTCATTCTGCCACCCTAACTGTCATTGGGTCACAYCTSTTCCCCTTCCATGATGGGGAAGTCAATTCTCCTTTTCCTCCTCCTCCTCTTTTTCTCCCTTCTCCTTCATTTTATTATTTTAAGAAAAARAAGACAGGCTATTTTAACCTGCTTTTATATGTGGTGGACTATCCATACAGGTGTAGGAATCCAGTACTCCAGCAGTCAATATATCTGTCATTTCTTCSTCTCTTTTTATCTCAATCTCCCAATTTGCTCAATAAAGAGTTTCAAAGTAAAGCTTATTKAAATCACTAGGAAAAGAGATATATATATAAAAAAGTGTGTGTGGGTCTTGCCAAGAATTTAYGAACTTTTTTCTCCTCTAAACGTAACCCTGAGTCAAGAAGAAATATGAAAACCTATTGTTCATGAGACAGTAAAAGGACATAAGTGATAAAAAGTGCAACCTTCTTGATTTTACTTTTTTTCTCCAATTTTYTACCTTTAATTTGCTTCAAAAAAAATAAGCAGAGGAATATGAGAGAAGAAAAGAAAGAGCAGTTATTGCTTTTGTGACTAAATCACCTTTCTGATTCTTTCATTACCCACTACATAGAAATACACTGTTCTGTGTCAAGTGAAATACAGAGGAACAGTTAGAGATTAAAGGTTGAGAAACTTTTTACTGTATATTATTTGACTTTTTTGCTTCAAACTGTCCCTTCACATCATTTTACCAAAGACTGTGGTATTTAAACAGACAGATTTTTTCCCTTCCCTATGCACACAGGGATTGCAACTGCTTCAAGATGGCTTATATTCTCTATTCTTGCAGTCTATAGAATTTTGCAGCTGTCAAAATTGTTCTAGAAAGGTAGAAAGCTAGTATTTCTACTTGAAACATGAAAAGACTTATTAAGCCAAGAAAGCTCCATGATACTTGGAAGGACATATGCTGCAGAGGCCGAGTGATGGGTGAGTATGTGGTGGAAAGTTCTGGTGAAAACACAAGGATGTAGGAGGATTTTGACAGTTGGAAGAGAGGGAAAAGATGCCAACTCCTCTCTCCTACTCCTGCTGCAGCCTCAAAGCATGGATGGGAGCCCTGAAGAAGCTCTTTCCCAATAAATGCTGTTTTATCTCCAACAAACATTATGGATAGAGATGTTCTGAAAGACTTTTCTCCAGGTGTGTCCTTGCACTCTCTGCCTTTAAGGAATCAGGCTGGAAGTGTCCAGGATCAAATAAGAAGAATTGCTTGGCCTTTGTAAAATCAAGAGACATAGCTGAATAGATTCAAAATTTAAGGTCTRCAACAAACTGGACAGATATCCACCTCAGCTTCCCAATAACAACCCACAGCCCTCAAAAGCAGAACGAATGACAGCAGCCAAAACAGTGGGCTTTCAGCATTCTGAATCACAAAAAAAAAAAAGAAAAAAAAGAAAAAAAAAGAAAAAAAAGAAAATGAATCTTCCACAGCATTAGAATAATGAGTCTGGTTAGTATATCTCTATTAAACTGACATAAACATTGAGTATTCTTTTAGCCTGAAGAAATGTATTTAAAATTCCTCCTTCTCAGTGCCCAGACAATTGATGCTGCCAATTATAGGACTATTTTTTTAACATCAAATGATGGCAGAACATCCCTAGTAGAAAAGCAGAATGAACCAGAGCTTACAGGAGCTACTAGAAAGMTGTCAGAGCAACTAAGCCTCCAACCTCTGTGCTGGCCCACAGCCCTGCTATCACAAAATGCAGAGTCAAAACATTATTTCAGTCAAAGTTTGCTCTAATCAAGTGATGCCTAATCCACTTTTGCTGTATCCTGGAAGACATTGTTTCAAACAATAGTGCATGGAACGTGAAGAAACATATTCATATTATTTTCTTTTCAAACAGGAGAAGATTGTTTGAAATACTCTAAAATATTCTGAATGAGAGAGGCGCATGCCCATTTGAATAATCTTGCTGTTATTTGCTTGGCATATCTGAGATGAGATTTTCTAAAGCTCTTGTTTACTTGATARTCTCTTACATTTCTGTTCCATTCTTTATTAACTGTTACAGCCTTCTAAATCTCTTCATTTCATACCTACTTTACAAATTGCTGCAAAGGTTTGCATTTATATTTGATGACAGAAACAAGTAGGCTAACTAGAGGTTTAATGAGGGCAGGTAGATCCTGAACAAATCTAAAGTGTTTTTAAGTGAGATTTAATTGCTTTTTTGAAAATGTCACAGAGACTATTAATTTTTTTTTTATATGTTCACAATGAGCTTAACCACATCTGAGAAACTCCCCCAACAACGGTCTGGTGAGTTAGGGGAACAGAAGGGAACTCAAAGCATCCAGCAAAATGATCTGACCACAGACTTATTCTAATTCTAAATTAGAATKATTCTAAATTATTCTTATTCTAAAACCTACCAAGATCATGTATTTTAAGAGAATGTTAAAATATTTTTAAKAATATCTTTAAAATAATAACTGCAAAGCTCATTTGCCTTGGGGAAACTGCAAAAAAAGAAAGAAAGAGAAAAAAAAGCAAGAAAGCAAGAAAGGAAGAAAGAAGGAACTGAGCAGATATAAATTGCCCATGCCATCACTAAAATAAAGGGATGTGAGCCCATCTTCTATTTACTTATTTATTTATTTTCTTTACACTTTTCACCTTTTTGAAGGAAAGARCTGAACTACATGGTTAGCCTATTTATAGTCTATCTATTACGGTGCCAAACTGAAGACACAGGAGCTATAAAATGGTTCATAAGGTAACATGCATCATCGGAAAAGAATAGGCCCATCTGCTGGAGCTCTACACACMTCATTTGCTCAGTCCAGTATCAGGTGGGCTGAGCAGTTTTGGCCCTTTAACAGAAAGGCATAGCAATTATTCTAGATGAATATAAAATGCTAAATTCTGTTGGGTGCTCTGCATAAGATCACTTTAAAAAAAATATTTATGTTCAAAATAATACAGTTCATATAATGTCTTTATTATCTGGGTAGTCATTTTGACAGAGTAARTTAAAAAGTTGTCCACACAGCTGTAAGCAGTCAATAGAAAGGTCATGGGTGCAGCAGAAAGTACTGCTACTCTGTGATGTATAAAACAGGAATGTAAAAGATATTGCTAGTGGTAACTTGTACCATTAGTTATTCAATGTTTGAGTRAATTGTCATGCAGTGGAACAGCATCAAAATGCAATATTTACCACAAGCACTAACCAAGCTCTGTTCTTGACATTTAATATCAGAGCAGTGTTATTTTAAGAGCATCAAAAATTTCTTGAAAGACAGATTTTAGCTTATTCAACAAACTATTAGCAGTATTTT
>PTEX01000033.1:2525675-2551068 GCA_003342815.1 Eudromia elegans
CCTTCCTTCCTTCCTTCCTTCCTTCCTTCCTTCCTTCCTTCCTTCCTTCCTTCCTTCCTTCCTTCCTTCCTTCCTTCTTCTTTCTCTCTCTCTCTTTCTCTCTCTCTCTTTCTCTCTTTCTCTCTTTCTCTTTCTTTTCTTCGTTTTTAAGTTAAGTTCCATATAAATCTGCATTCATGCAAAATTAATTTTACCTCATCAAAAGTCAGGAATTCAAAAGTAAAGTCCAAACTTTCAAAGACTTTTCTCTTGTACACATGAATATTTTATATACTTTTTAATTTCATAATGATATACTACCCTTTGACTCAGGTCTCTCTTTATTAAAGGAGCGTTATTTTTAAACCAGCTCAATATTTTGGGCTGTCTCAAGATGATAATTCCACAGAAGAAAGCCTTTTCCCTAGAAAGAACATGATAAAACAGGAGATTCAAGGACTAGAGCAAGAGGTAGGACTTAGCAAAATGGCAGAAATGCACCTGCAGGAGAAATCCTGCTGACATTTTTCTCTGACAGACTTAGAGACATATTGATAAAATGTCATATACGAGATTGAACTRCACTTCAAAGTTCATTTGCAAGGAAATCCCAGAAGAAATTGTGTTTGAGATAGTGCTAAATTTTGAAGGGTAGAAATATGGGTAGAAGATATTCTTAGGTCCTCTAGCTGCAGGCTGATTGATTTGCGCTAATTGCATCACTTTGTTTTCTTCCATTATGACTCTTTCATAAAATCTAGAAGCATTTAATAGAAACTGATCTTCCTGAATTTATATCACATACTCACTCTTGATAGAAGGAAAGATATTTCAAAKCATATAAATTGTATAAAAAGAGAGCTTGCCTTTTGGGTGATTCTTCAAATGGATGGGTTTCAGCATTGAAACTATGAAATCTATTTCTCTATTGAAATTTTGATTGATATTGAAATATATCCATTTTAGTTGTGATATTCTAAGTTAATGGTGGCTTCTGAAACTGCCATTAATTACTGATATAGAGTTGAGAAATAATGATATGAAGTTCACCCTCTTTTTGCCTCAGAGTATTCAAAAGCTTTTCCCACCAAATATGCAAACATTAAAACGGAGGGAGCGGGTATATACTGTCTTGACCCACTTGCAAACTTGAGATTCTGAAAATCTAGAGCTTCACAACTGTAGTAATAGAGGTCTTGCAAAGGATGGGAAGAAACTTTGCAATTTGTCTCTTCCTCATGCATGAACAGTAAATACCATCCTTATAGCAGGCAAAATGAAATATCTCCTTGCTTTCACAAAGTAATTGTCATAGTGAAAGATATATGCAGAATATACATATTGTTCAGCAAACATGCAAAGCCAAGACATTTGGCAGAAGTTTTCCCTCTCTTCTCTCCTCCAGTACCTATTTAGGTCTTAATTCCCCAAAATCCACAGTTGGGCAACCTTTGCTCAAAGGTGAAACAGGTTCCAATAAGGTTGTGCAAGGATTCCCTTGAGTTACATTTTCCCACAAAATGGTCCTTTAGTTCCAAAAGAAACCCTTCATAATCCTCAGAGGTCATAACACAAAGTTTAAACCTCAACTTCATGGGACTCCTTTACTCTCATAGGGGCTAATTAGCTACTTTATTTAAATCCCAAAGTAGGAAGGCTGCTAATCCTTGACTTCAAAGTTCTTCCATTCTTAAGCGTATTTAGAGAAAGCAATCCTTTCTTCCAGTCTGATGAGTGGACTTAACATTTTTGTTTCCTTTCGTTTCTTGTTTCCAGAAGAGTCTCACTTTGTAAGAGTAACTGCCTCCCATCCAGCTCCCTTAACAGCACATGTGGAAGCAGGGCCTCTTTGACTCTTAGCTTTTAGATTTCAAATTTTTTAGATGTATCAAATATAGGTTTTGGTCTGTGTTCCAACACAACTGCCCATAGTAGAAATATGACAACAAGGAGAGTTTTGCAAGTAATACAGTGCTAACATGCGATGAGGAAGGGAGAATGAGCAAGCTGGTACAACCAGAATTTTCATTAGAGCTTTTTACTAAGTGCCTTATATAAATATTGACTAGTACTCACTAGAGGGAACCAAGAGCTATACTCTCTAATTTAACACCACAATTATAATCATCTTGATAAAATCTTTTGACGTAGAACTAAAAMCAAAACTTATTTAAATATTACAGATAAACCATGTTATTTTCCCACAATACAATTTTACCAAATTTGAACCACTAGGTAGAAGCACTTTTTAGTGAGGTTTCCTTATTAGAGATTCCATTATATTTTGTGAAGGAAAAAGTAAATCAGCATTAGATTTTTTAAATTACAACAAATTACAGTGAGTGGGTTTGCTAGCTGCCATGGTTACCAGGTCCCAAGAGACCTTTCTTTTCTTTAAGAATTTTTTTTTTCCCGTCTGAAGATGAGAAATGGTCCTTTAAAATGTTATCTAGACTACAGCAAAAGGATATGTATAATACATTTATATGGATATGCAAAGTAGTAAAGCTTTTGTTAATAAGAATG
This sequence comes from Eudromia elegans, assembly GCA_003342815.1. NCBI lineage: Eukaryota > Metazoa > Chordata > Aves > Tinamiformes > Tinamidae > Eudromia > Eudromia elegans. The sequence goes on from PTEX01000033.1 coordinate 2,528,181, forward strand.
TCACTTGGGCATGAGCACTGGTGTCCTTATACTGAGAATGACAGCTGCTGGGAAATTATAGGTCTTGTTTCTAAATAAACTATGAATGGTCTGAAAATAAACTGCACACATTTTGGATTGACAAATATGAAAAATATTTACTGTAACTCTGTGAAGAACCTATGAAAAAGAATTCATGACAGCGGCTTTTTCCCCATACTGTATTTTTCCTCCTTTTTTTCTTTTTTGTTCATTTTTTTCAGGTGCTTCTACTTTGTGCTGTGTTGTTCTATATGTTTTATCTATATCCCTTTTCTCTGTAGTACCTATGCTCATGTAAACTTGTGTACTAAGGAAGCTGAACTCTTCATCACATGGGGTTGCTGTTTACATTCTGCTCTTTACATTTTCATTTTCCGCAGATCAGGCTTAGAGAAAAGGAAAGGTATCAACAACAGAAATAATTTAAAAGGGAGTCTGTTTATATGTATTTCTTATCAAGAAACTGCACAGAAATTCAGAATACTAGCTAATGCGACAAGTGGATGAACAAATGGACTCACTCATCAGGCTTGAAACTTCAGGTACAACACTCAAATATGTTCACAAACTGGCCCATTCCCCTAGAATTAAAACTGTTTATCATATCAGACAGTTACTATAAATTCCTAATTATTTTCTATGAGTCAGTCCTTCTACTAATCCTAGTTCATACTAACCTAATCTTAACCTTCTAATATATTTATTCTAGCCCTAATATAGAACCTTAAACAAAATTAGACAATCTTTGGTGAAGATGGAACAGCAGACTAAATATCAAGTAAATATTAATTTAGCAATCAAGAAAGGTATTAGACCATCTGGTATGGGCTCAAGAGTCCTTTATTATTAACAGAGAGGGCGCATGGGTAGAAGCTGCTTGCTGCAATCCTGTTTAGGTAAATGTACTTCCAGGTGTGGGAGAGTCATCGCTCCATGCTGATTAAACTCTAAACTTCTCCGCAGAAATGGGAAGCCACAGTGACAATTTTAATCACAGCCTTTGAGATTGAGCATGTTTGAGATGCAAACACCTTTTCAGTAGAAAGTAAATYGAAATTCTTTGAATTGCTCAGTCTAGGTCTGTGACAACACAAATTTCACAAATTATTACCASTGTTTAGTGTTTTTAACACCAAGAAAAACATTTAGGAGACTAGATCTGCCTATCCAAATTGTGGTTTCAGTAGCTGGGATTCATCCACACCCATGTCAATACAGTCTATGGTCTGACTTACGAAGGATATGTTTCTGATTCAGGGTGAACACCTTCCTTCTTTCAGCCACACCAAGGGTGGCCGGGTGTGCAGGAGCCAGGAGAGCAGAAGGAGTGAGACAAATCTTAGTTCTAGTCAGATGTTTGGCACTCCACTGTTCCCTGGACACCACTGCCATGCTATTTCTTTGTCCAAAGCAGTCTGAAGWGGAATATATTCCCATTCATGGGACTGACCTCAAATCCCATTTATGCCCGTTTGAAGTGCCCTTGGCAGTAGGGAGGCTCAGCCTCACCTGAGGAGCTCTCTGTCATSACTTCTGCACTTCTAACTCCCTCAGACAGTGTGGAGGGAGGAGAACGCTTCGCCCACAGTGGAGGCAACACTGTGAGCGGAGAGTTCAACCCTTCTCCCATGAATGGAGCCAGGAGCCCAAGGAGCCCTTCCTCCTGCATGACGTGTCTCCTAACAAACACCTCCTTAGGAACTCATCCTTAAAAGAAGGTTATGCAAAATAAAACTTTAGCAGCTATGGCACCTAACACTTCTCTATATTTGTATCAGTGACATAGACATAATTCAAAAAGACAGGAATATCTTTTCAGTTGTCGGAATTATATGAACTGGATGTCTTCAGGGGTGGAAGCCTTTCTTCATTCAACTGATAGGACTCTTACGCAGCTGTTTTTCTCCCTTGTTCTCTTGGTTGCTCCTCAGGAGTTATACATTAATATTTATARGACATGTGTAACCTGCACCTGCATCTACAATGCTTTTATGCTTTATAACAATGTCATTTTATGCTTTAGCTATCTAGAAATCAGATAATAATTAACAATTAGAAATTTGAATTAAAGATTATAATAGATGCATACATGTAAATATGGCTGGATATTTTTGATCACTGGCTAGTACTAACTGCTAYGGATATTACCTTGGTAGTTTTAGGCTCAGAATGTGTCTTTTTAGGATTCAGGTTTTCGAGMTCAATTCAGGCATTGAATTTGCATCTAAATAATTCAAAATCATGCAGCTCACCTCTCAGTTACCAGAATTTGGTAGTAGATGTATGTAAGAAGCTTATATAAAGAGTGTCCACTGTGTAAACAAGGTTGCTGAATCATAAATTAAGGTAGAAACTACAATATGTCAAATATCTAGAAAACATCTGTCTGTAAAAATTATTCTATCTGGCAATCCAGGGAAATAGATTTCCCTAAATGCTATTTAATGCATGGATGGATGGATGGATGGATAGATAGACAAACATATATGCTTGCTTTTTTTTTTTTTATTTTTAAAGTGTTCTTCATGAAGTCTTTCAGAATGAGACATGACATTAAGCAATGCACATTCAGGTAAAATGTGAACAAAATAATTCAAATTATACTCATTTATTTATTTTAAAGAGAACAAATATTTAAAGGTACTGAATAATATTAATAACAGTATCAGGGTCAAACTAAGGTTCTCCAGTACTTTGTGTAAACTGAGCAGAAGCCGCATGCTGCAGCTCTGCCTCAGGTCCTGGTCCCCTATTTGTACAGGCTGGGGATCTGCACAAGCCTCCTCTGTGGCTGATGAAGCCAGGTTTTCTTTCTGCGGAAATAGGTGGCTGATTCTCATATTGACTCCACATTGGTGSTAGTCAAGATGTAGGAAGGACATATATGGAGATCTGGTAGCTGTAACTCAAGGTCTTACCACGCTGACCAAGCATAGTGAGGCAGGATGAAAAAAATGAGAAATAATTCTGCAGTAAATACTGATGTAAGGAGAATAAAGCCCAATCTGAAATGAGACTGTTGCATTTCATGGCGCCATGAAAAGGAGAGCTGAAAGGATGAATATATGCCTCTCATTTATAGTGCAAGCAGGGTTAGTATGCAACCTTCTCATTGCCTAAATTTTCCTTACATTGCTATGTAAACAAAATAGAGAGTGCCTTGGCTCTAAGGACATTTATTCTTCTTCTATTATGCACACAATATTATAAATTTACTAAAGGCTGTCTTTATGTGTTCAGTGAAAAGGGTGTTGTGCACCAATTCCACGGAACAAAACCCACCAGCCTAGAAAGGCTTGCCTGGCAGCACGTCCCTGTTGTGAGTGGAGATCTTCGTTAACATGAGCGGAGCTTGGTGTGGTGCACCCTCTCTATAATGAGCAGTTAGCTACTGACAGGGTGGCCCAGGCTCTACCTATAATTGGACCATCTTTGGAAGCTACTCAGACATGTGCTTTAGATCCTCAGGGAAAAAAAAGAAAATAAAAAAAAGCCCTCACATTTTTCTTGGTTGAGAAATCCACACTTCTYAAATGAAAAACAGTTCCAGGCATGATCAGTACAATATGCATCCTCACAGGGTTAAAATATTAKCCTTTCTAAGGGTAATAGTGGATTAATTAATTGATTGTGAATTTCCCACAACTCAAAATGTGTTATTTCCTTTTCAGTTACTTAGCCTTATCAGCCGGCTGGGATAGTAACAGTGGGAAACGTGTTTATATATAGTGAGGCTCACGATACAAAGAACTGCTGTACTCCAATTACTGCCATCAACAATAGATAGCTAATTTCCTTTAACTGCTATGATTCCTATTAAAAGTTATTGTAAGAGTTAGCTTGTTTTTCAAATCTAAAGCTTGCTTCACAGTATTCTTTCAGTATAAGCTGAAAAAGACACTTCTTAAAAGCACAAGATCAGCAGCTTCAATTATTTATTAAAAACAGCTGTTCACATAAAAACATTGTTTTTATGTTCCTCAGTAAGGCAAAAGAATGTGGTTGGTAGGACTACATTACATTTGTCTGATTTTCAGTTAAGAATGATGAAATAAGGAATAACAGAATTATTACAACTGATCGCAAAACAGTCATCTTCTGACAATTCTCTAAGTTATTTTTACTATTGCTTATAAATATACACATTTTAAAAGAGGGCAGAAGCAAGAGTTCTTGCAAGTGTTGCAAGCATTAAATAAGATGTTGGGAGAATAACAGAAAATTGATTATATAGAATAAAACTAATGGACCTTGGCGGTACTGTCCGCTTCAGCTCTTTCCTGCTTTACTTTATCATTGTCCATTCTGTTTAGGGCTGCTAGTAAAAGACTATAAGTCTAGTAATGTTATAGTTCCCAAACTCTTTGACATAGAATAAAAAAGAGTCTTTGACATCTAATCTAACATCAACAGCTCTGTGAACTGTTTTCATTTTGTTCCCAGTGTCATCCATTGCCAGACTGCTTTTATATTAATCTTTTCATCTAAGCAGCAAAATAATTCGCTTCCTAGTTTTAGTTGAGGTTACTCTTCTCTCATTGCAAGGCTGTCTTCATTGCCAGTTAATTAGTAAGCACATGGTAACGGGGCTGTCTATCACACCCTTTACCACACAAGCCAGGCATTTATATGCAGCACACACTACCAGCTTAATATTAGAACAAGTCTTGCAGCGGTAATCAAGTTCTCACACTTGATTTTTTTTTWAATGGTAATAATTTATTTCTGAAGTTCCACCTATCTATCCATTAAGTGATGAAGTGTCAGGGCACAGAGGGGAGGAACCTGTTATGTTGTCTATGCATAATTTAACTCTTAATTTTGAAGGAAAAAAAATGTATCTAGTATTAAATAAAGCCAATTATTCTCATGTGCATTAGTGTGCAATAGTCTTTACCTCCTCTACACTCTGTGCTTTTAGGTATGTACAATAGGAATCCAGCAGCTTTCCAATGTATAGTCTTTATATAGGAAAATCTGTTAGTCAGAACAAGTCGGCAATATCAGTCTTTTCATAGTGGGGTCCTGGAATGCAGAATGTGTGAGAACATTTCAAGAAGTGACAAAAAAATCAGAGGACTGACTATTCTAAAATAATTCTGGAACACAAGTCATCACACATATTATCATTTTGACACAAATTCTGTGCAAAACCTGGTGATGGGTATGTTAACCAAAATCCATGGTTTTGGTCAGTAAATGGATATAAACCCATCACTGCTTACATTTTTTTTTGAGGACTCTTCTGCAGATATTCATTTATAGGATTAATATATTGAAGACTGCAGTCTAAATAGTATAAGATGAATCCTACATATATTTTTGAATGTACTGAATACTGTTTTTTCCATTGGTTATAAATATAAATAATAGTATATTTCATCATATATGTTTATGATATTTCAAAGACATAGCTAAATTTAGACTTTTAAGAAGTAAGTTTAATTTTTAAAATCATGTTTTAAGACAGAAGGCTTATGCAAACTTGTCTTTACCTACTATCCTCCAACTTTTGAGCTAGCTGGCCAATAGATTTAGAAACAGAGTAGAAGGCTCAGGTAATTGAAATTCCTAAAACATTTTATAAAACTGGAAACTAAAAAGAGGGAATGGATCCAGACAGCTTTGTGGACACAGCTACGCTAGAGATGCAATTTCCTTGGAGAAAGGTAGGCAGAATATCCCATCTACACATCCCATCTGAAAACATCTGGGCCAGGCAATCTGCACATGTCTAGTTCCAGACTAATGACAAAATGCTTTATCTGCAGGGGTGTCAAAGACAGCCACAGGAAGGAACAGATGTTATTGCCATGGAAGACAGATCTGGGAGATTAAAGGACAAAAGTCTGTAGGAAACCAGTCTCATTAGCTCTGCAGTTGATGGAATAACTCATGCTGTAGATATATTTGCTAGTTGGTTTAAGCCCCTTCATAGGTGGCTGAGTAGAATCTTTATAATGACAAGTCATATAGGAAATATGCATACATTAACAGATAATCCTGATTAACAAGACACCATGTTTTGTTGTATGACTGCCAGAAAAAAATTAAGGACTCAGGATATTCCCAAGAGTTAATAATTATGCCAAATATTACACCATGTTGTCACCATAAAATGACAATTCAAGGACTACATGAAGCAATGGAAAGGCCCAAGGAAGAAGCAAAGTATGCAGTGAACTGCATACTGCATCCATAGTACTGTTACCTAGAWCTATATTGACCTCACACTACAGATCTCATTTAAGGACTGTCATCTCACATATTACAGGTCATTAAGTTTCACTTTTCTTCAAGGCACAGACATGAAGAGCTTCAGCCCTGATTTCACAAAACACTGAAGTTGAATTTGAATTGCCCCTCTACTCAGCCCTGGTGAGGCSGCACCTCGAGTCCTGTGTGCAGTTCTGGGCTCCCCAGTGCAGGAGGGAYGTGGAGCTGCTRGAGAGAGTCCAGCGCAGGGCCACAAAGATGATTAGGGGYCTGGAACATCTRCCCTATGAGGAAAGGCTGAGAGAGCTGGGCCTCTTCAGCCTGGAGAAGAGAAGACTGAGAGGGGATCTGATCAATGTATATAAATATCTCAAGACAGGGAGTGAGGAGGAGGGGGCTGGCCTCTTCTCAGTGGTGGCTAGTGATAGAACTAGGGGGAATGGCCAAAAATTGAGGCACCAAAAGTTCCACAGGAACTTGAGGAAGAATTTCTTAACGGTGAGGGTGACAGAGCMCTGGAACAGGCTGCCCAGAGAGGTGGTGGAGTCTCCTTCTCTGGAGATCTTCAAAACCCGCCTGGACATCACCCTGTGCCACATGCTCTAGGGGACCCTGCGTGTGCAGGGGGGTTGGACTAGATGACCTCTACAGGTCCCTTCCAACCCTAGCCATTCTATGATTCTATGATTCTATGATTGTCTGCAATGGACATCTCCTGCCCCACAGTAAAGCATAGGATATCATATGGAAAATCCCATAGGACAGGAAAGCAGCCGTCCTCAAGAGATTCTCAGTGCTCTGAAGAGAGCGAATAGTAGCATTTGCATTAAACTTTCCATTTCTGAATGAAAGATATTAGATCTGCTCTCTTGGAGACCACAACCTTATTATGTTTGTCTTTAAATCTGCAGGGCTTTCACCTTTCTCAGCCCTGGGATTTCCTTTTACAATGAACAGTAAAGTTAATGGCATTACTACGCAGACAGAAATTGGAATACTCTAGCACCTAAATGCTCAACAGCAATGAAACTAGTGAAAGAATGTGAACTATGGACAAAGCTTCCTTCCCTTTCCTGAAGGCCTTTGATGTAAGGTGTGGAGAAAAATACTAGCATATACATATATATATATATAATAAATATATATCTCATACATACAGCATATATATAGCATATATATGTGTACACACTCACATAGACATACTTATATATATTGTTTTGCAGTGTAATTGCTTTAAGAATAAAAGCACTGATGGATATACAGCATCATTGTAATTAACAATGTAGGAAACTGACATCCTTTCTTGTTAGTGGTGATGAATTTTAATTATTTAAAGTGCAGTTGTATTATATCAGTATCACGAGAGGTCATTTACAGCTTGCAGAAGAGGTTCTAGATCTTTTGACAGACACCCTGAGCAAGAACAAAAGTGTTTTTCACTCAAAACTTTCTATGACAGCTTTTTATTCCCCTACACACTCAGGACTAAATTGACTACTGACATTGAGGAATAAGTTTTGTTGATTCTGATGAGAAAAGTGTCTGCTTTTACACAAAATCTTGATTTGAATCTTCATCCTCTGATGAAAAATTTCTAGAGGCTTCCTCTTAGCTTTTAACTCCTATTTATTGGCTCAGACTTTGTAATTAGAATTGTATAAAAAGGACTGCTGATTACAATGAGGGAAGCATTGGTCGGAATTTGCTCAATCTTACATTAATTATTGTCCACTTAAGAGACAAGCAGTAGTTGCCAGTATAATCGTTTTATGAGACTCCATTTATCATTCATGCTAAAATGGCCCAGGGTAGGGGTTTTTTTTAATCCATTATAAATCAAAATAAATAATGAATAATGATAAGTAATTGCAGCTAATGAATCAGACATGGCATTCCTTATTCCCACTAAATCAGCTCTACATGCGCGCATCATTTAAAGACCCAGAGCCATCTTCACAAACTGCACAAAGAGGATGCCATTATTCCAGAGAGTTTATGCAGCAATACGGTACTCTGCACATGAGAATATTTGGAATTAATATAGCAATTTTAATGACAGAAAAGAACATTGCTACTTTCTTGGTGCAGAGCTGTGAGGTGGGTCTTGCATCGYGAGTGAAACATTCTTTGCATAATTATTAGAAGTGTGTGGGTTACGCATGAGAACCCAGGCCCACACTGCTCCATTTTCTCATACCATTTACAAAATCCACTAGTTCTATAAAAATAGATTTGTGTATTGTTGCCAGATTTTCTTAAGATTTCATGAGGGTAAAAGTAGTCCTGTTACAAATTTACACTTTTTCCCTTGGCAGTTTTGGCTAATATATGCCCTATGGTGAATTAAAAATTAAAGACTGTGGAGCACTGTTATTGTTGGTAATGAGGATAGCAAAAGAATTCTTACAATAGACAGAAAAAAAATGAAAATATAGGTTTTGCACAAATAATTTTTATCTCTTCACACTACTTCTGCATCACTCAAAATCCAATACGCACACAAAACTTAAACTAAAGAAGCTTAAGAAAATTAGGGAACTTTTGTACATGTCTTCTTTGCCTGTAATATCTGAAGATATTTGGTAATGGAGAAAATCTGGATAAGATACATAGCAACTTTGCACATTTTGTAAATCTTAGCTATCATCATGTTATAATGCTCAGCAGATCAATACTCTAATTTCTAATAAATTTTGAAAAGAAAACAAAAGCTCTCAGCATGAGAAACATGCAATGAACATGTTTTATGATTTTATGAACAAATTAGCCAAAATTATTGTTAGCATTAAAAAAAAAAAAAAAGGCACTATAAGTCAGTAAAATCTTTCATTTTCTAAGGACTTAAATGTGTCCTACAAAGGACACCTGTCCTATGTGAAAAACAGTTTTAGTTATATGAAGCTATTCATGCTGAGGTTGTTGGAATGACTGAATGATAAGAATGCCTCTGTTGTAGCTTCAGTGATATCAGGGTACAAATAAGACAGAAAAGTAAACCTCATTAATTTCAAGTTTTTTAAGTAACACAGGAAAATAATTGCTGTTTGATTTGAAAGAAGATAGAAATGAGAAGAATTATTTGAATTGAGGAGTAAAAGTRTATTACAAAAAATGGAATGCAGATTTCTTTCCTACATCTCATACATGATTCAGCAGAGATCTCTGTTCGCAGTAGAAAGTTATCCAGCAAAGCACTAAAGTCCTGCAGTAGCAATACCATCTCCAAACAGCAGCTAATTTTTGTAAGAACCATTTTCCTAGACCACTGCTTTGACCAAAGCATCACTACATATGCAGTCCAAAATAAGTATAAACTTTAATTGACCTGTCTTCCCTTCCCTATACTTTTTTCCTTTCCTATCCTTTTCCTTTTTTCTTATCCTTTCACATATTTCATTTATAACAGTGCCATTTTCTGTCCCTGTTCCAACTATGACACTTTGATTGCTACAAGCTCTATTTTCAAGTCAAAGTTGCCTCTATTGTCTAATATGGGTTCCCTGTAAGCATCCACAGTGACGTGTCTTTAACCTTCTTTAAATCCTCCCTTGAAACTTTCTTCTGCCTGACAGTGATTAAGCCTCTGGTATGTTGGCAAGGCTTCCTCTTCAGCGAACAGCCCTGTCTCCTTGTTTCAACATACTTCCCCATCTGTCTGCAGAAACCTGCTGTCTCATGCCTTATAACCTCTTGGAGCAAGGGCAGTATTTTCATGCTGTGTTTATTTACTACCTGGTACAATAGGATTCTGATGCATATCTGAGAATCCAAGGTTTCCAGAAACCCTAATGAGGCTTATACTTAACTACTTTGCTTTTGAGCAAGCCCTAATGAAAGGAAAAGGTTCGGCAACCCAGAGGATATGAAAGCATGTCTGGATGTAAGATACCTCTATTCTCTGGGGGCTGGAGGACTGACATAAAACTGGGAGTACTGTGAGTAGAATAGAGGATTTATTTTAAGGTAGGACTTCCACCCCTTCTGACTATTGGTAGACACAGAAAATCTGCAGTTATATCCTGTAGGCTACTGCTACCTTTTCCTTTCCTTGAGACATGCTAACCAAGACATGCAAGGATTCTCTCCCACAAAAGTAAATTTGTTCTCTCCATTGTTCCCATGCTAGGACTTGTTATTATGGGAGGAAAGAGTGCCATGGTCTTTGGAAAAAGACTTTAGAAAAATTGCCAGAAATATAGGAGGAACTTAAAAGTCCATAAAAGCCAAATTTGCCAGTCTCTTTTTGTCAGGAGTGCTGATTTGGAAGGGTGCCTTTGAATCCCCTCAAAGTAGATGGGCAAGACAATGAGGTTACGAATTTCTGACTCCCAGGCTCTGCTATATTCCTAACTGCAAATAACAAAATTAAAATAATATGCTCAAAATACATCATTAACCCCAGCTTGGAATTTAGATGGGAGCCATAGCCTCTTTCATTGTCCCAAGATGAAAAAAATATTTTTCAACAGAAATCCAATCACTGAAGCATGACAAACAAAGGCATGCATCTGAAAATACATCTGTATTTGCAGGACTGGGGCCAGCATTTCCAACTCATGGATTACATATATAAATAACTTAATCATTATATTTGAGGAAATTTAGCTGAGCCCATTTTCCTTTTCAGTGTCTGATGGGAAACAGCAGAGGTGTCTTTGTGAACTAGACCTGAACTATTAATCTGGGAAATTCCACAAGACACATTTTTTTCTTTTCTTTCTTTTTTTTTTTCAGTGTAAGTCATAAGAACAAGAGAGGTTTTTAACTAGCTAGAAAGCATTTGGAACTATGTAAGAAATTCTAGGGAGCAGCAAAACTGAGAATCTGATCTGAGGAAGGAAACATTTTTCTGGATGATGGGAAATTCTGAATCCTAGCATACTAGACAAGGTCACACCATTGTATTTCTAGAGGRTGACTAGGAAAATCTAGGTACATAACTAGATGGAAATAGAGACATTCTAGTTACCATCAGTGCAAARGATACATTGTGGTTTGTATAACACCACGTTCCRTGTCCATGTGAGGAAGAACTTCTTTCCTGTGAGGGTRACGGAGCCCTGGMACAGGCTGCCCAGAGAGGCTGTGGAGTCTCCTTCTCTGGAGATCTTCCAAACCCGCCTGGATGCCACCCTGTGCCCCGTGCTCTAGGGGTCCCTGCTGGAGCAGGGGGTTGGACTAGATGATCCCTAGAGATCCTTGCCAATCATCTCAACCATTCTGTGATTTTGTAATCTTCTACACAGTAATTCTCCTCTGAGAGAATTCTCCCCTCAATCTCCAGCAGTCTAATATGGGGATAGCAGCTGAAGAATAGCTGCAAAATCCATAAAGATGTTGCAGCTGATGGAGATGGGTATTTCACAGAAAGATTAATTTTATTGAGATTTCTGCAGRTCCATCTTAAATAAAGCATAATTATATACAAACTAGCACTAGATCGAGGAATGTCTATCTTACTGTCCTATGCAGATAAGTGGCCCGTGTTAGTGCAGAGGGGACGATCAAAGAACGGGAGAAACAAGCAGTGACACTGTCACTGGTACAACTACCCAGCTGCTACAAGACTACAGATTAGAGCATTTTGTATCTGCTGGTATTTTTATTCCTTTAGACTTTAGATTTGTTTGTTTGTTTACCATCATATTTTCTAGCTGCTTTTGAAAGCATGCAAAGTCTTCTAGAAAAATAAAAAGGTTAAAGTCTTCTCTGTGTCTTCACACAAATTGAGGAAGATATCACATGACAAAAAACAATTTGGCGAGGTATGAAAAGGGCTCAAAAAGCAGCTATCTTTTATACCTAAGAGATGAAAAAAGTTATTTATCAGGACATAACACAGTAATTGTCCCAGCTCAACTTGGCCTTTACTATATTACTCCATTTGAAAGGGAGAGGGATCTCAGTAATGGCTTCTTTTTATCAGTCATGARCTATAAAAGATGATATTTGAACAGTAATAAAATATGAAGTGACAATGTCCTGCAAACTCATGAACTTTGAACTTTGAAAAGTGATTTTTATTTTTAYATAATACTTAAAAATGAAACCTCAGGAAGAAACTAATATAATTATTTAACAATTACAGAAAATTATGTCACAATTACAGAAAAAAAGTCAATTATTGACATTTATGGTGCCATTTCTGCACATTGGTCCATCAAAGAAATTTTTATTGTGATTTCCAGACACACATTGAATGATTTGCAATGATTCAGATAAACTATTTAACTAAAAATCAAAACTTTCTGTATTTATTGATTTTTCRTGAGCCTACATCATTATTGCTGCTGACAACTTAGGTATGTGTATTCCCAATGAATTTTAAAACTGTTCAATTAATCTACCATTAATCTACCACAATACACRCATGGAGAAAAGAGTATAGCTACTTTTCATGATCTTAACTCATATTTCTAGAAAGAAAAATCCAACAACTCAATACTCTTAACTGAAATTACTTTAAAAGTGTAATTATTCAGCAGGTCATTATCAATCTAAACAAAAAGCCTTGATATAGGAATAAATTTTCTCTATGAGCACATATATGAGCAAACATCACTGCTGTACTGATAAAACAATATTAAAGTATTAAAGAAATAATATGTGCAAATTGGAAGCTGTTCTGTCCCTTTCTTTCAATGGTTCAATTGTCCCTTGTAGTAAAATTACTAAAGAGGAAACAAAACATTAAATGTCAAACTGACCTGGGACAGATAATATTATTGGTTGGCCATCATATATTCCTTTTTTTTTTTTTTTCTTAATTGTCTATTAATCTTTATGAACACAAAATCTTCATAAAAAAGCCTTTTATCTCTGTTCTGCTCTTACACATCTCATCATATGGAGTATGCCAAGCTCAGCAAATTCACCCATGCTGCACATCAGGTTCTTCAGTGAGTTGAAGACTTTGAGAGTTTATGCCTCTTCTCAACAAGAAGTGTCAGAATACCAAGAAAGGCATGGCTATCTAAAAGAATTACCTGGGTTTCCCATGCAAAACGTGCATATTCATTTCCAAGTCATTATCTTTTATAACTAGCAGTTATCATATGTAAAGAGGCTCAACCAAATATGGTTAAATGGTCTGCTGAGATGCCCAGAGGTAAATAGTCTAAAATGTTATTAACCAGGACCTAACAATAAACAGGTCCTCTCAAAGATTTTATGAAAAACTCTCAAAAATTGACATCATTTATGGTTAGTAACTGCCTATGGAAAGCTGAAGGGAATGGAAATCTTTACTTTAAACTCAATGAGCTGTGGATGAATCACCTTTTACTCAGCATCTGTTTCTTGTAAACTTTTTTATAAGGAGGGCTTGTTTCACTGTTGTGTGCTTCCAGTTTTATGGGGCTCTCACTGTACGGAATTACTCTGTTATAAAACCAGAAGCTATTGCCTTTGAATGCTAGCCTTTGAATTTCTGCTGCAAACATTAAGATTGAACACATTTTAGAGCATCTTCCGAGCTGCTCTAATGTAGGCGCAGCTATAGGCACCAGCACAATCAGAATACTCAAACTGACAGACAGAAATACTCAAACCCAGACAGATAGAAAAGGAGTTAGATGCTAGCATAGAAATTTTTGCCTTGTACTAGCAGCAGGCTTGCCAGCTGTGATGAAACGTTGTCTGAAAGTTCTGGCCAGTAGTTGTTGGAAGGGGTCAGAAAAAGCACGCATGTCCCAACATTTTAAATCAATCATAACAACATTTACAAACAAAATGAACATTTCTTAATACAAAAGARCAGCTTGAGAGAACAGTGTTAAATTCAAAGGCCTCTAGTTTGGCTAATATTTTTAAATCAACTTAAGAAGAGCAAAATCAGAGGAAAAACCTTTAATTCCTTTGGCAATTACAAAATGCTCTGTCACACTGTGATATTTTTAATTTAAAGTAATAAAGAGTTTCTTTCTTTTTCTTTAAACAATAGCTTCTCATGTGAAAGAATGAACTGCAATAGCAAATGTGCCTATTTGAATAATTACAKATATTGTATTCAATTGTTTAGGTGTAACAGAAATGAGTGTAGACAGCATAAAAACAGGCTTTTATACTTTTTATACTTTTTAAGAAGTATATCTTTTGTCAAATTTCTTACCAATCCATGCCAACCAAGCACATAACCCATTTACTTTTTTTGAGGTAGCAAGGGCTAGGTTCCATATTATTCATAAGTTTTTTGCTTTTGGCACAAGCAAGCATATTCAGTTTAGTTCAAAATAATAATATTAACCAGTTTTTATATTTCAGTCCTAAAAGACTGAGGTTTTAAGGATWTTTTTTTCCTGAAGAAAAACGAGGAAACCAAATGCAGTGTGCTTAGCAAAAAAAAAAAAAAGAAAAAAAAGTTTATGAGGCTACTGCCTGCTAGCTTCACGGTGCCCTTTTCCTTAGATATTATGGTTTTCACATCGCAGTTAGCKCTGAGAGGCAGTCTATCATTCAGCAGCGTCTCAGTTCACTACAGTATTTACTTATGTACCAGGTGTCCCTYTGAAGTCAATTACTCATGTGCTTTAAAACTAGGCAGGTTCTTAACACAGCTCTTAACACCTTGCTGAAGAGCAGCCTCATTTAATTTTCATGCAAGTCTGTGCATGTACTTCTATCAAACTTTGTGAGACAGCAATCGACTCTTAAAGCCCACATCTTCCTATGAACTCTACAAAGGCAGATACCTGCACCCGGGTCCTATAGGTTCATCATAATATTTTGGCACGCGCCTTTCCTTGTCTCTCACTCACAGATGGGAAACCTTTCACTGCTGCTTAATGTTGATCCATTCCTATTCCTTCCCCCTMTCCACTGCTCGCCACTCTCTACCATGGTCCTACCGCGCTGGCAGTCTGCTCGTGMTAGTGCGAAATATCAAAATGAAGAMATTCACCCCAAGATTAAGGGTGTTGATCTAATTAATAAATGACTAAAATGCTGCAACACTTAATTGATCCTCTTGGCTACCCACATAGAACGTTAGAAAAAAAGAGCATGGGTAGCCTGTTCTCCCATTAAAACTCAAAGAAAATTAAGAGRCTTCAAGTGAGTAATCAGAATGAACCTGTTTATTGACAGAGAAACTACCCACAGCAAACCAGTAACAAATGCTAAGGATACAGGTAGAGCTAGCTCAATCTGCTTATGTATAATGCAATACAACTGTTACTCTCTAAAGAAAAGCTCAGCATTATAATTCAAACAAATTCTTTGTAGATATTAAGGGTTTTCTTTTTCTTTCTTTTTAATAAAAGAAATTCATGCAAGTCTGTTTTGTCACCAACAATCATGTTTTTCATCATCAACAATCATATTTTTCTTGGAACAAGAACATCATCTGCATAGGGGACATGCACCTTTGCTTTCAAAACTACAAAACAGTCCATCCCTACTAGGGACAAAAAAAGCGCAGCCTATAATTTTTCATTTACCCTATATTGTACTATACTAGAATGTACTCTGTCCTTCAATGCCATTTCTAATTGGTGGCATCTAACGAAACCTAAAAGGTAGAAATAGCAAAATAAAACACAGGAGACTTTGATGCAATGTGTAGTTAAGCTGTGGAAAATCCTTACATCAGGAGTCCGTGGATGCYTAAAACTTAGATGAATATAAGGAGAGACTGGACAAGTTTAAGAAGAAAGAACTATCAGAGCTAATAAATATAAAGGTAATACCTCAAACTGTTACTGGCYGTAAGTATTCTGGAGAACTGTTGTTACAGATTTATTCTGATTTTTCATCCCTCYCCAGGCAACTGTGCTTGGCTATAGATAGAGAAATTGTCTAGTAGGTTAGACAGTATTCTGACCTTGATCCCACTGAAGGAAAMAACAAAACTGTCATGGGCACTGATTTCAGGCGGGCTGGATTTCATTCCAAATCTTATTTATTATTTCTAGTATAGAAGTAGGAACAGGATAGAGGCCTTATTTTCCTGGGTACAGATCTGTAATAGGAAAGGGTACTGCAGTAAAGAGCCCCACACTGCAATGGTTTATSCCTCTGTGTAGCAGCCCAAACGAGTAACTGCGGAGTTCAATGCGCAAAGTTTCGGAAGCCTGTAGATCTTTGATTTCACAGACTGAAATGGCAAACAACACTGAAGAAAACCAAGGATCATATAAAGTACTAATTAAGTGCACTTCAAATATTTCTGACTGCTACTCAGTCTCTCATTATTGAGTTGACTAATTAATCATAAGTACCTTAAATGCTCTGTGATGTATTTGAATGTTTTGGTTTTCTTGATATTTCAGGTTAATAATATTTTTATTTTTTCTACATCAATTTTAAAGAAAAAGAAGTGTTAAAACAACAACCTTTTAAAATGGCCTTTTTAATTTAGGAAATATTTAATAGCTTTTGCTAGAGTTCATGATTAATTTCGGAGCTAGAAGAGGCTCATAACTTGAAGGGACTAAAAAGTCAAGCCAGTCATTGTATTGTATATTAAGTCATATCTTCCTTTGCTATGTTTTTTTCTCCGTTGTACTGCTGTGTGCCTACACTCTTTATTATCTGCATCACTCTGATATACAGAGAATGAGCTAAGCCAGAAATTCCTCTTTGATACGAGGCAATGCAAGAATTATAGTAATACCTATATGTTTCTCAAAGCTTAAGTCATAATGTCTGAAAAGAGCTTTCACATAACAATGCCTAATATAATTCAAAACACTGCACTAAAAACATTGCACAGTGTAATTTTATCAGTAAGTTGTAACACTCATTTATACCTGTAGCCTCTCTCAAACAGATAGCATGAAAATATGCTTTGGGGAGAGTAAGGGACAGTTATGAAACAATCTGCCTATTGGGAATATTTTTTTTCAGTAAGCTTGAAAGGCATACAAAATCATTATTGTATCTAATATAGAGTTGTAAAAATCATAAAAATGCCTAATTCATTTAAACCCTGTATTAAGATGTTGGCCTCAAATTTGGCTTATAAAAATGAGATTCACTTGTGGTTTGTGCTTACAGAATTTGTAATTTATAAAAGTAGGTTTGTTCTTCATTTTCTTTCACATATCCTTTCTTTTTCACATATAGTAATAGAAAGGTAGGTATGAGAACGTGCTCCATCTTCTCTGTGTGTATTATTTACCTAAACATTTGTGTCATTTCTTCTCTTTAATCCTTTCTAAATTATATATATATGTATAAAAATATATAAAAAATTGAGTCTTTAGTTGGAAATTTTTCTGCTCAGCTTTCTTTAATATGCCTACTCTATTTTCTGTATTATCTTTTCCGACCAGAACCGAATGTCGTATTCCAGCTGGGTGRCTCTAATAGCCTCTCGTGTAACATAACACTATTTTCTAGCTGCCTGTTTAACCATTCCAACGTTGTTTACTTTTCCAGTTGCCATCACGCTCATTGAAGGATCTCGAACACTGTCAGGTCTTTACTTCTCATTTAGAACCTGACAATGTGCGTGGCAAGTCCAAATCATTCCTTCCAGTGAACACTAACTTTTCCTTGACAACTATGAAGCACGTCAGATACTAATCACTCAGTCAGTGCTGCCATGCCTTTCTAGATYGCCTTTCTAGGTCTTTTCTTTCCAGTCATTGGTCATTTTCAGCGTTCTGTATTCTGAAAACTTTACAACTTTCCCACTTAGCCATGGCTCCAAAGGGATTAAGTCGGGGTAGTGAGACAGCCAGCTAGCCATAGCTGTCCTACTGCAGAAAAAGGACTTTGGCAGACTGCTTTACCAGAASAACTGTGCCATCAAAGAAAGACCCTTCTGTAGGTTCCAGGAGGTATCATTCGGTAGCAGAATTTTGGTTCACTGACACCATGTTTCAGGAAGACTCTTCAATTCCAGACAATTTATGGACCTGTTTTGGACCTCTATCTGTCACTTGTTTATCTATCTGGAGAGCTGAGGTTTCTAGACCTTACACTGCAACAGAGAGAAGAGACAGCCCAAACCATCTCAAGAGCTTTCACTTATGCTGTTGTCATCCTAAMAGCAAAGAATCTGGAGAATGCTAAAGACCTGCAAAAGACCTAGTAGAAGAGCATGGAATCACTGGTAGTAGGAACTCCTGTCTCCACAAATCAAACGGGGTGGGGAGGCTTCTGCTCAGAGGCATTCAGAATTTCTTTTTCTTTTGTCTTTCAMACCAAACTGGAATGAAACCTAGAAAATTCAAAAATCCTTCCCAGTGTATTTTTACTTCATTATCATTCAGTTTACAAGAAAATCAAATGTTTGCCACTGAAATGGGACTTCATATAGACTTTTATCTTACAATCTTGCCATACAATTTGATAGCACTGTGAAAACTGTTCAAGCACGTCAACCTGCATAATAGTTAAACTTGTATAACTTTTAATGAAAGCATTATATGCTCAGAAGGAGAGTTCCTATTCCTAGTTAGAAATGAATTTCCATATCAAAGAAATTAATTTATTCTTATGGCTTGGATAAAAGGATAGTATGACTTGAACAGATTAGAAAAATTTTGACAGAACTTTTTTTCATCAGAAAGCATATTCGATCTTGGAAAAGCTACACAGAAAGGTGCTTTCTCAATAYTGAAGCTTATTATAACAGTATGTATTTTTTGATCAAATATAAGACTGTGAATGGTAACTTACTCTTTTCTAATTTCAAAATATATTTTTTGTTTTAAAAGTATATTTCAATGTTATAGCAGAATGTCAAGGTCAGTTATTTAGACGAATAATATTTTAAATTTTTTATTGATCCTTCCAATTTAGATTTCCTATTTTGAAGCTAGCCAATTTAAACTGCAGAATTCTATAAAAMCAGAATATCAGTCTGTTACAATATTAGTTGCTTTACAGCTTCTTCAGATGTGTCAAGAGAAGATGGCAGTCACTGCAAGAGAAATTCTCAAGTTCTAAAAATCAAAGYATTGTACCTCTAATATACAATTTTTATAAAATGTACTGCTTGGAAGCCCTCACATAATGGGAATGAAAACTCATGGAAACATCGATTGCTAACCTTTCACTAACTTAGATGGAAAGCCCACATGCATTTCTGGCAGACTGTGCAATAACTGGCAGTTATGACTAGTTGGCAAAAGATGGGATTGAGATGTTTTCAAAATAAGGATAGGATGCTCCTTTCTCTGGCTAACTCCTACTCCAGCAGCAGCAATTTAAAGATTTTTTTTTCCCCTAGTTCTAAATTACTTTCTGTAACAATGGTGCCCACACTTTCAGCTGCATCACCTGCACAAATTAAGCAGCTCTTCCTATCTCTAGCGTACCTGTAAAAGACAGATTAACGCCCCCGACACATACGCACAAAGGACCAATATTCCATTTCCTTTATTTGACATTATTTCAAACAGACGACAGCTGTTGTTCAGCTGTAAGCCAAGACCCAATCTATATTCAAATCCGGTGTGAGCCTTTAGTGGGACTTTCAGAATCATCAYGTACTTCACATGATTTTTTTTTGCCAGAGTCTACAGACAAATATAGCAATGGCAGTGAATTTAGGTTTACCTTGACATCTCTTAGGCTTTTTTTTTTCCTTTTTCACCATGTGAAAGCTTGGGGGAAAAATAATTTCCCATAAACTAGAGGCTACAAATATCCAAGCAAGATCATCTGGGATACAGAACAGTAGTACAGAACATATAGTACAAAGGATATCAAGCTGCAACTCCATATAATTTATTGCAAGGGTGCAAAGACTTTTATAATCATACTTGAGCACTGAAATTCAAGCCTGGATGAGGCCTCTAGGGCCTATTAAACGTAAAGCTTGAATAGGAAAAATCTAGTTTATTACCGAAACAGAATGTAATCACCCAATTAGAACCTGTGTAATAAACATTTGTGTAAAAATATACATAGATTTATGTGCACACAAGTTTGTATGAAACAAAATTACAATCAAAGAACATTAAAATTGTTGCAAGGTTGAGTACTCAACTGTAAGGCAATTCTAGAAACTGCAGTCTTCACAATCTTCACTGCCCTCTTGCATTTACAGTACGATTATGCCTTTACCTACGTGCTTTTTGTTTTTTTYTYTTTTTTTTCTGCACACTCACRGTCTTATTCAGGGCTTATGGTGAACACTACCCACCTAATGAGCAACTATTTCAATATTTTGTTTTTTCTTCATTGTTCAACATGTTCAGCTTTGTTTATGGCACAGCATTCGCACGCTGCTSTACAAAGAGTGATTTCCTCAGTTATTCATTTCCTCAGAGCTTCTTCCACGATGCTCCTCTSCACGCTTCATACATATTTCACAAAAGTTCACTAATTTATTTTCACAATACCTTTTAAGACTAGTGATTATTTCTACTGTAGCATAAAGAGACTGTCCATGACTTGATGACCAGAATGACAAACTTTAGACATAATTTTCTGTATCTTGAGTACATGTAGTAATTTGTACATTTAAGCCCATTTCATAATAAATTTTAAGCGGTTGAATGCACTCTCCACATAAAAAGCCATGGTTTCAGATTAGGAAAAAATGAGGAAGAAACAATCACACCTGGGAAAAGTCTTCTTTAATTGACTATGAGGAATAACATAAGCACTTGATAAGGATGGCAAACTTGGAATACAGTTCCTCAGAACAGGATTCTCCTTAACCTAAAAAAAAAAATATATTTTTTTTTTTTGCAGTCTCACTTAAGTATGTTTTCCAACTTCTGCAACAAATGAGGCAGAGGTCAGATTACAGCAATATTTTCCTTCCACTACTCTGTATTGATGGATCCCCAGAGTAAGCTCATCCTGCTCTATGTTTGAAAGGGAAAACATGAAAAAACATTACGGATATGTTACAAGTGGAAGGAGCTGAACTTGCAGAATCAGCCATAGTGCCAGCATTTTCTAATGTTAAGCTCTGCTTTCATCACTTTTAGCGTTCTTTCAAGCTATTTCTGCCAAATATTTCTTTGTTGCCCCACCTCATTTTAAAATAAGTTTTTTTGTTTTGTTTTGTTTTGTTTTTTAGTGGTATTAGTGTTCCATCTTCACTTATTTGGGGAGTTTTAGATCCAACACATAACTCTACTACTTGAGATAGCAGAGTAAGTGGAAGTRGTAGCAAGCGGGCGACAGTTAGATCATCACCAATTGAAAACAAAACAAACAARCAAAACCAATCCAAATTTTGCTGAAGGCTTTTAGAAATATTTACAACTAGCGAAAGACCTGCTCAATGTMTAAACTTAGGATGCCATCCCAATGTACAGATTAATGGGGCAAGAGACTCTTCCAACTGTCCTTCATAAGGTTTTTCTCCCTTTTTCCTTTAATCTGTGCCTCTCGGAGTCCTACTTTTTTTTTTTCAATTTTTGTCTCACTTTCTCCTTTTTGTTCTTCTGACTAAACAGACCTGTACACTAACTCTCAGGCCTGTTAACCCAGTTTCAAGTTCCTTTGCACAACCAGCCTCAGTACTCTGCTCCTGACTCTGAGTCCTAGGGTATCTCTCTACCACATGAGGTACCAAAGAGTAAAGTCAATTCAACTAACCCTCACACCAGAGGAAGAGTACAGAGGGCTCTGCAGAATTTTTTTTTTTTTTTTTGCTACTGAGAAGGCTGTTACCACAGAGACATTATTTTTGATATCTAAACTAATTCGCTAAAGTTCACTTAAGTTTCTGTTCYATGCAAATGCTTCCCACTACACCCATTCCCTAGTTTCTCTAATTTCCCTCATGATCCCAGTCACCTCCTCCTCACTATCCTTAGTCATTCACCATTCCCMGCTCCCACCCGTGCCTCGCCAGAACTCCTTCTACACTGACAGCTCCGTACTCCTTCTTCCCTCWCTCGCTCCCCGACTTTTTCCAAGAAATGTCTTGGTCTCCTTCTTCATTTCCACTTTTTACTTTGTCCTAGCTTCCTCCTTTCCATCTCCAGACCCTTCTATGTTTTTGATCTTCATTCACTTAGCAGGTACTAATTTTCCTGCTAATTACTTCAACTTCTCATCTCAACTTCTATTCTTCCAAAACAGAGTTTGGTTCCCCATTTTCCCAGCTCTTTCCTTCTATTCATTCTAAACTATCTTTGGAAATACAGAACACACACATGCATTTCATCCTCTCTTAGAGACATCTATGTAATTTTTAAAACTGAATAAGACATATTTGCCAAATAAATAAACTACTATAAATGTGATAATATATAACGRTAAAGGCAAGAACCTAATAGTAAATGCTCTACTAATTATGCATACAATACAGTAAAAAATGATTGTATAAGATTGATTTAGTTGTAAGTTTGAATTTTAAAACACCTGGCAAGGATTACAATCTGGCAGTTCAGAGCAAATGTTTTAAGGCAAGTTAAAATTTAGTGATGTAATACATCTTATAAGCTTGATACGGTTCAGTATCACAGTAAACTTGTTATGGTATTAAGGATTTCCCCAGAAGAGATAAAATATCTCTTGTCTAAAGTAAAGATATGTAGGTAAACCTGCTGTCAGAAGCACTCAAATGGAGAGAAACCATACATGTATTTAGGGAACAGACAGGAGAAACTCCTAATAAAGAGTTAAATAAACACCTTCTCATAATAAATATCACAATACATGTCTTTCTGCAGGACATTTATTCATTTATACTGTTGACATCAAAACCCAGTTCCACTATACCACACTTTAC
>PTEX01000033.1:2551191-2637593 GCA_003342815.1 Eudromia elegans
TTTCTATGACCTCCAGCAGATTATACCAATGACAGTCATTCCCTTACTTACTAGTTTGTCATAAGCCTAAATTTTGAATCCCAATTAAWATCCTTCTTAAAAGCTCATTATTCTTCCACTGTCTGAGACCAAACTATATTTTTTCAAAATGTGAAGCRAGTTGGAGAAGTCGTTTCTAAAAGATATTATTTTGCTTTGCTGTAAAGTAGCAGATAAGTAGAACACAAGAGTAAACAAAATAATTTAAAAATAAWGGTTAATTACATTTATCTAAACAGAAACTGTGTCAAAATGCATTAGTTTTTAGATTAAGTATACTAGGAAGGCTTGCTAGTTCTAGAATGTGTGTCAAATGATCACAGGAGATCTAACTTTGTGTTTGGAYAATGATTAAAATCCTTCCATTTGCTGCTGAAAAATAAAATGTTAAGGTCACAAAACCAGGTAGTCAGGGTGAGGTGCAGGGCACCAAGGTTCTTATATCCTACCGAACYATGACAGAATGTTGCTACCTGACCCAAGCAAAGCAGGAGACTGCAATAACCTTCTGTCATTCTCAGTGAGAAAGAGGTGCCCAGTGTCAATATTTCACAATTACTTGCTAATATAAAAGCTCTGCCACAGCATGTGCTTTACTTAGCCTGACCTGGTCTCATTCTCCACTTCRGCTCCCCATCTGAGTCTGTTTCCCCTGAGCTTTAACTCCCACCTCAGTATCCTCTGATCTTCACTTTCAACTCCCAGTGCAGCTTCCGCTGCCATTCCCTCTTCTACAGGTGCTGACAGTTTTGGTTTCTCTGCTCTGAAGTATCTATTTCAAATGAGATTTAAAATCCCAATCTGCTATATCCACTAGCACCTTGCTACAAGTTACTTCCCATTGCATGCTATTTGGGAGCTGGCAGAGGACACCTAGGGATAGGAATCCCTGTGCTTCAGGCCCTGTGTGCTTAGCAGTCTTGCATTCAATAGGAGCTGCACTGCACTGGTGGCCCTTGACTGAGGAGGTCTCCAAACCTATGAAAATTCCAGAAAATTTTGCATATTTAAATGCAAATTTCTGCAGACTTGAATGCTTGGCTGTCTACCCATTGCCATATCAACAGTAAGTTTCTGGCTATAAACTTAGTGTCCACCCTCTCGGTCTTCTTTCCTCCACCTGTGGCTTCTAACTTCACATAGCTCCTTGGCCTTTCTTTCTCCCTGCTTCTATTCCCCCATGCCTCCAAGCCTTCTTTCAGAGGATGGARGAGTTATCCAAATTAGATCATAGTATGGAAACTAAAAAATGTTATTGTGTTTTCCTCCCTTTTCCTGCTGTCAGGTAACCAGYTTTCCAGGATGTTGGACTTTTTGCTCATTTGCAAAGGACTTGCAGCCTGGGGATGGGGAAAAAAAAAGATAAAAAAAAAAAAGTAGAAATGCTAATAGTTTCCAGGTTTCTATAACCTAAATCTTTTTAGAATCACTACAGTATTAGCTCATTTTGATGAAGATATTTTGGTAGCAAATATGCATTATAGCTGTGCTTCTGAACATATATTACATATACATGAGTAGACATGTTGTATATCCCTACATGGCTGTGACGACCCATAAGAAATTATGCAGAAAGCTTTTATTTCCTTACTCGGCCATCAGAGTCCAACTGTGTTTTTTTTTTTCCTTTTCCTCCCCTCCAATACCAACTTTTAGGGAGAGGAAAGTCAGAATCACAAGRCCTGAAAATTAAACCTAAACAAACCAGATTATTCATCATACACTACATATCCTCTTGTGCTCTGACCTATTGCTTATCTCAGATCAAAGATCTCCATGTGATTTTAAATACTGATCCTCCACATTAATGCCAGAATGAACAAAAATAGCAGCTTCAGCTGTTTTGTTCTAATGTGAGAAGTGGATCTCATTAATAAAATCCCTTGAAGCTTCTCAAGGCTTCCCTGCCTTGGCACTTCCAATGGCAAGGAGAGCAATAATTCCCCATATACATTTCTTAAAAGCAGTTAAAGGTCATGAATAAATTACTGAGAACTTCAGCATGGAAATAAAGTGGACTGGTGCTAAAATGAAAACATAAAGATTCTTTATTATTAAAACCCTCCTCTCCCAGAAACACTTCTTCTATATTACTTAACATTTGKATCCCAAGGAGTCCAAGGTTATAATGCCATTAGCAAAAGATGGCCTTTACTTGCTTCTGTGAACGATAAATAATTAGGAAAAATGCAAAACAGCACTTCCTGTGTTTACTCGTATTAGGTACTTCATTAGTATGGCTCTTTCCTTTTCCTTCAAACTCCTTGTTCTCCCATGTACACTGAGACAGAATATATTTACTGAAGCTTCTGAAGCAAAACTATCTTCATTAGGCAGGAATTAAAACAGAAAGATATGTGATAAATATAATTCTAAAAAGAAGTAATTAAAAAAATCTAAATGGCTTTACACTGATTCTCAAAGGTATTTATAAGATGTCTTCAGGTAGTCATTTATATTTGCATTATCTTTTTTTTTTTTTTTTTTTTTKTATCAGAAATAATAGACTATATGGGCCCTCCCAGAAGCCCCTCAGTTACCATTCAGGATCTTATAATTTACTGTTTTGTTAACTTTTAGCAACAAAAGCAATCTAGGAAGAAGACACTGGAATTTGTAAGGCTTTATCTCACACCTATGTGACAAATTGTCTTTTTTTAAAAAAAAAAAAAGTTACATATCTCCAATGTAGTAACACCATACCCTGTTTTGTGTTCCTAAGACTATTTCTTTTTCCTTTCTCCTGCAAGCTAACTTAGAGGTGTGAAAATCTCAAACCATCTGGAGACTCAAGTCTCTTAATTTCAGTCAGATGTTTCAATTCTAAGGAGACAAAAGATAGCTGCTTTAAAAACCTAAATTATTTAGCAGAATGTGGCTGTAACTCCCATTCTTTCATGCCAAAAACATACCTCTACTTCTGGGATACTAGCACCAGAGCCCCTGCTAAGTGGGCAGTACAGCTTCTTGGTAGTCCTAAATTCTGACTATATTTTGTCTGGAACTTACATGTTAAGACTTTAAATCTCACACAAATAGTTTTGAATGTGTAAGATTTGGGATCTTTTCCCAATGTTTTTAAAGATGCAAGGTGACATATAAAGGAATARGCAATGAGGTCCTGCTCTGCTGTTTTACTGATAACAGTAAAAAGCCAGTGGAGCAAAAGGGGTTTTTTGTGCTTGATAATTTTGTGTTCCCTTTTCTCAGTACTATGTTGTTAATAGCAAAGCTCTATATGTGAGCTTAGCTCACACACAAATTATCTTCAAAAATAATTTTAAAATCAGTAAATAGGAAATAATATTCCATATAAGATTCTCTCTCAGAATCTATTAGATTCTCTCTGAATCTAAAGCAAACATGTGTTAACAAAGCTCACTTCTGGACATGTTCAGGCACCACAAAGACATGTATTAAAAGAGCACCACATGAGACCTGCTGCATAACCAAAATCACAATATATAGAAGGTCAACAGTGTTGACACCATCTAGCACCCATGCTGCAGTAAACCACTGTGCTGTGCCACTGCTGAAAGCACTTCCTATTGATTCTTTGTACTAAGAAAAGGACATGAGACAAATTTAGGGAGGAGAAACCTGAAGGAAATAATGTGACACAGAAAAGTAATTCACGATGGAACACCAACAAAGATAAAACACAAGGTGCGTAATACATCACCCGCCTGCAAATAARCAAGAAGGCTTCCTGCCATTTTTTTCAAGTTTTCAGGCAACCACAACTAATTGCTGAAAAAGAAGCCATAAATCTTCTATGAAGCAAATATAATAACAGACCAAAATGATGCAGTATCTTATGCTGACTTTATCAATAAGAAACTTGGGAGTCCTATTCTGCCCTTGATTACACACTTATTGTTCCCACTGATATCTGTGACTATTGAATATAAGTGTGTATGAGCTAGTATTTGGTCCATGTAGTTCATAATGGATGGCAGGCTGGAAGAACAGAAGAATTTGCTGAATTTTGAGATCTGCTAAAACTTATTAAAATGATTCCAAATCTACGTGAGTAAAACACATATATTGCTGCACCTTCTCCTTCTGGCCAGCTCAGCCTTTGGCTGTGGATGAAGGTGGTTGGATGTGGAAGGACGTGGATGGTACTGTACATGCTAGTTGAAGAGGTCCTGCAGTACTAAAATGCTAATTTTGTGTTAGGAAATCATGATGGATTTATGGGGGATGAAATCCTTTATAATGGGCAAATAACTTGATGTTTGTACAGTGCCTTTCGTCCTGAAGATTTGCTGCAACGTGCTTATCAAACTGTACACATTCGGCAGCACTGAAATGCAGCCAATTTGGTGTGCAGCCCAGTGCACAACAAAACAAGATGAGAAGGAAAGCATTTAACTAGGTACACCAGGGAAAACTTCTTAGTCTTGAAATCTTTCCTGGGATAATGTGGTGTCCATATTGAAGAGAGAACTGCACATTTCAAAGTTTCAACTCCAAGGCTGTCACAAAGATGGTTGCAAAATAGATTTGAACTCCTTATTCAGATAGTTCTGTGCAAATACAAACACACTGCGATTTATAACTCTAAGTCTGGACCACTAGGCCCTCAGTTTTTACCAAGATATTGTCTTGGTACAGCATTTACACAAGACAGTGTTTGCAAATCCTCATAATGCCAAACAGCTCAGATTTGTTCATTAGTACAAAATATCTTTAATCTGAAATTAGTGTCTCCAGTGGGTACAGGTGATTCATGTTCTATAGCCCACTCAATACCTAATTTCTCAGCTGAACTGCTAGCAAAAAAGCTAAAGAACGAGTGAGATAGTGACTCTTCTCTCAAACTATAACCCTCAACAGCAAATGAATCAATCCTGCTCCTGGCTGGCATGCACACTGGCTTTTATGTCATTTTGCATGATTGAATTAATTTTCCTTGGGGACAGACTCAATTCTTCAAAATGGAAACTGTAACTACAGTGGTTTGCACTAACATTTATCAAGATTCTTGCCTCTGGATAAACTACAGTAATGATCTATTTTAGATCTATTTAGATTTATTTCAGGTGCAAAATAAGGGAGTTTATTGTTTGTATCAGGGGGTCCATAGACATTTTCAGCAGCATGTTTCTTTCTACAGCAGCTGTAGAAAGAAGTCCATATAGCTAATTCAGTTTTGCAATACCCAAACTTTTATTATGTATGCTGAAGTTTCTCTATTTCAGTTGCATGCAAAAAGGACAAATCAGATTTCTGAGCAAAAGCATACTTTTCCTCCCTCAGCCTCCGTTTTGTGCTTGTTATCTGGGTATGGGTATGAATGTAGCTTCATTACCAGGCCATGCTGGTTTAAGTAAAATGAGTTGTCACTGCCAAATGTACACAGCAAAAAGATTTGGCTTACTCTGCCTTATTTACTGGCTCTACTGCAAGTCATTTTGTAGGTCAAAAGCAGGGCTGTCAGGGAAGAATTTATACRTAGGACCACCTTTGAACTGCAGAAAGGAAAGCTCCTCCAGCGTAATTTCTTCAACAACTCTGGTGGTGATGAAATCACCTGGATGTAGATGCTTTGACTATCAAAGTTTATTTACAGTAACTTGATTAGCCAGTAATGCTTCACAGACAGTACTTTACCTCCCTCCATCTAATAAACTCCCCAGTCATTCATTAAAATTAATACACACTAAAAAAGCCATTTAAATTACACGGTGGAATTTGAGATATTAAGAATGAATCCAATCACATATAATTTACATGTAAACAATRTTAATGTGGCTTTCAGGAGCTCAAGCAAGATAATACTTATCTAATATTACCAATACAATTCTGGTTTTACTTAGTCTTGTTTATGTGTTACAAACATTAGGAATTTCAAATGTGGCTCGGCAGCAGAGTATTTGACACACATAAAATATGCTCAGCTTGAAAATTCTCTTAGCTACTTGAATAAAGATGTCCAGCTATATTAATCTCAAGAGATGTGTTGTCTTAAAGTGAAAGCCCACCCAAATAGGGTATCAGGCCTATTCATCACTAATGTTGCTGTTGATAACACCATCTGTGAACACAACACATTCTATAAATCCTTTCTTCGCGTAACCTAGTTATAAAGCTTTACAATTAAAAATCCTCCAAACTGAATTCTTCTTGGAAGTGTCAGCCAATGCTGAAGCCCACCCAGATAATTCCTTCATTGCTTTTGTGCAGGGAACGCCGTGGYCAGAATTTTCCAATTCCCACAACCCAGAAAGGATTTTCAAGGAAAAAACAAGCATGCTGACCTCTCAGAAAGCTGTCCATCTGTATCACARTGGATATCACTTTATCAAATTGAAAACAGGACCTTAACTTTTTCAAGTTCTGCCACAAATGGATACAGAACACTTAGAAATATGGCCCAGAAGTTTTTTCAAAGCTGCACTTTCAAAAAGGCATTCATACAAAATAAAGGATACGCTATTTCGTCTCTCTTAGTTGTACAGTTGATGTGTAGACCACAYGATCAGGGACTTTCACCTCTAGTGCTGCGGTTAGGCTGGAATTTTACCCTTGATCAGATTGTCAGGAACTGTTTTCATGGTCCACCCTTCTCTAGCGTTGTGAGTACTCTTAMAAGCACACCTGGTCATAGTCAAGACATTGGGAATGATGCTGATCTTTTCTATCCGCCTTTGGCATACTATGTGTGTTTATTTTGATCGCCTTCTTTATGTGTTGGAATTCATAGARGATACCAGGAAATGCTTTGTGTCTATTAAATATAGGGAAAGTATTCTGTGGACYATCCTGAATTATGTATTTCAGAGCACATAATTTTAAGACTGAATTAATGGCCTTCTGTTCAGCCCATGTTCCTATCAATTTTGATGCCATTTTTATTAATATTGATCAAATACATCCTTAAATGTCAAAATTTCTCCTAAGAGCATCCTCAGACATTGAAATACTGCTCTATTCTGGGGGATAATATTTCTGTAAATCAACTAGACACAATTATTCTTGTTGGAACAATCAGTTCAAATGAAATAAAATGTGATTCCTTAGTTAAAAATATTTTTTTTTTGCTTAGTTTAGGAGTAGATTTTTGAAGGATGTCAATCATTTTTAAAAGCGTACTTTGAAACAAACTGTTTTGAGCTGAAAAGTTWAATTTTTTGTTCATGTGATGTATCTACTTAAGGAATTTCTTTTCACTGAAAAAATCATTACAAGTTTGTAAATAGATTCTGTCAACTCCTATTCATTCTTCAATGAAAACAAAGTTATAAAAAAAAAACCTCTCTCGATGGCAGATAACAATACAGCACTCTTTTCATGTTTCCAAATGTGATAATTGTGACAGCACTCTATTAATAGCTTCCATGAAACCTATATCAAATAATGAGCTCTCTAGCTATCCTGTCATTTGGTCTGTCTATACCAGAGTTTATGACCAGCATAGATGGCAATAATAAGTTAAATTGACAAAGATGTACTTTGATCTTCTGTAGTGTTATTAAAAAATGTAAATGTTCAATTTGCACAAAGAATATAAGCAGCAGTAGATGATAATTAGATTTTGCCTCAAACTGTTCACCTTTTATTCAAATGTAATGACACCTAATTTGGCATCAAGGCTGCCTAAATGCTTTCCTTTTTGGAGAGCACCATATGGATTTTGTATTCTCAGAAGAGAAGGGATGGCTACGAGTGTATCTCCAAGGTCACATGCACTTCCATAACCATTACACTGCAGTGTTTCAGGGGAATGAGTACAAGGGCCCAGCTAATTAAATAAAACAAATGAATCCATAAATGAAACATTAAGTGCATACAAGTGGATCGACTTTGCCAGATGCTGAATGATTTTCATTATCAACAATGCAATCAGCTTCAAGTATCATATCAGTCTAAGATTTCAACATTAGYGAATCCAGAACAGTAACAGAATCTGATGTGTACTTTTATTTTGKTTTTGCCTGATGAAAACAAGAGCATTTATAATTTAAGAAACTACCTCGTACTAGATTATGCAGAACTGAAAGAGCTCTCGATGCCAGAAGACGTTACCTTTTCTAAAAACCTTTTCATCAAAATACAGGCATTAGCTTGCAAAGATAGGACCGAGCATATCTAGAGTTACTCATTTTCTTATTTTTGTCTTCCACTCCCAAAACCTCAATTATGAAAAAAAAMCCTCCAAAATGGCAGTACATTTAGGAAAGCAGATACAGCTTATATAGCTTTCCTTCTCAAAAGCCTCGCTAGTGATCCCTTTTCAAACAAACATACTAAATATYTTATTTCATGACTCTGGCACAAAACTTAAGAGCTTTCCATGAACTGTAATTTTGATACAGCATTACTAGTTCAGAGAAGACTGAAAATTTTCTTATCATAGAAGAAAAAATGACTGATCATGAAAGTAGAAGTAATAGAAATAGAACTATATGTTTGATCAGCTGTTGTGCTGACTAACAAGAATTTCTGCCAGAAACTCAAAATTTAAGAAGAACAAAAGTTAATTAAAAATTACAGAGTTTAGCATAGTATTACTGGATAACCACTGCAATATCAGGAGCTCTGGTAAAGGAAGCATGAAGAGGGTCTATAAGGCCCTCTTACAAGACAAACTCTGATATTTTAGGCAGTTCTAGTCAGTTCAGAAAAGAAAAATAGAAAGAGCAAGAGCTGAGGGCTTTAAACTACTGCTGTTGTTGCAATATTTGTAACAATATTTGTAATAAGTGTAATATATTTTAACAAAAATAATGATGTATGTATGATGAAGCACTATATAGATAGGCCTTATTTTGAAAGACTTCTCTGTCACAACCATTGTTTGGTATTATAGTAGTTTTTTGAGTTTTTTGTTTGTTTACTTGTTTGTTTGTTTTTTCCTGCTTCTCTGCTTCCTTTCAYGAATTCCCTCTGGACATCATGGTTTTGTATATCTTTGGGGTGTATGTTCTGTGATACTTGACTGAAGAAATGAGACTATCSTACAAAGTCAACCTGTTCTAAAGTAAATTTTCAGATAGACCCTGTGCTAGAACTGGTGTGTAGTTAGATGGTACAAATCTTAAGATCAGAGCTGCACAGGACGGGAGGAAGAGCTTCCCGAGTTAGAGCGTCAYGCAGTGCTCACATACAGTTCAAGAGTTTTGCCTCATGTAGAAGCATGTGGACAAGCAAGCATCCACTTGTGAACCTGTAGAACATCACTTGTCAGTGCTAGCTCAACCATATACCTTTCATAGCTTAAACAGTCTAAATAATGACATTATTCAGTCTTTTAAAACAGTAAGGAGATATATATAGCAGTGCTAAAGGAAAATCATTTAATTATAGGCTTAGTACATCAGTAAAGAGTAAGTTAGMGATTTCCAGTTTTTAAAGCTCAAATACACCTGCATTGTGATTCACAAAAGATAATTAAGAACACACCAGCCTCCCATTGAGAGAAGCATTGTSTTCAGTCAAAGGAAGAGAGTTTACCAAGTAGACCTACTGAGTATTTTGAGGCCAAAGCAAACAGACCTGACCTCACAGAATCACAGAATCTTWAGGGTTGGAAGGGACCTCTAGAGATCATCCAGTCCAACCCCYCTGCTCCAGCAGGGACCCCTAGAGCACAGGGCACAGGGTGGCATCCAGGCGGGTTTGGAAGATCTCCAGAGAAGGAGACTCCACRGCCTCTCTGGGCAGCCTGTGCCAGGGCTCTGTCACCCTCACAGGAAAGAAGTTCCTCCTCACCTGGAGATGAAACCTCCTGTGCCTCAGCTTAAAACCATTGCCCCTTGTCCTGTCACTGACCACTATGGAAAACAGTTTAGCCCCTTCCTCCCTACAATCATACCTCAGAATCTTCAAAACTTCAGAGAAGTCAATCATTCCTCCACAGAGTCTTTACTCAATTGATAAAAAAGGACAGAAAATTCAGTGATTCTCATACAGCTTCTGCAAAACTCTTGGCAACACAGTCATTCCTGTGCAGCTACAGCCTTCCAAGTAAAGAGAACTGTTCTCCTCATGGTCAAAAAGAGATATTCCTGCTTTTTGTGATCACAACTATTTTAAASCTCTCATTGCAGGTTGAGAGGAGCTACTTGGAAAAGGACAAATAATATCTTAAAACCTAGTAGAATCTGCAAATAATGTCACAAGGAAAGTGTTCACAACATCAGTTCATAGAGTTGTTGATTTAAGAATTTCTTCCTGATAGAGATGCCTCCTTGGTATGGATGCTACTTAACCATGACTTTTGCAAGGCATTSCCTTTTAGGCTTCATTAGGGTCACACTGTAATTCCTCAGTGAAACAAATAAACTCATGATGCTATCAGCTRCAGAAGGTAAAAGATGAGCAACAAGAAATATCAAAAAGGTGGGGTTATGCTCAAGAAAAATACTGCGAAGACCCACAGAAATAACAAGTCTCATATATATAAAGGACCCACTAAAAGAACTAAAAGATTAGATTAATAATATATTATAAACAATCCACTCAGGGAAAGACAAAATAAAAGTTSTGACATGAATGAGATATAAATTAARCMTAATCCATACACAGTAATCACAAGCAGAATTTACTGTATTTTGTCTACAGGATTATTACTAGGCATTGAGGAGAAAGTGRACAAACTCCTACTGTGTAAACAGGAGAAGCAGAACTCCCTCTAAAATATAACTTTCAGAAAAAAAATACATCACAGAAAATAACAATAAACAATCTGGAGTGACTATATTGCTCAGCATTACATTGAGATTTCCAGTAGATAATGACATTAGAATATTTAAGAGTTCTACTCTTTGGAGATTTGAAGCAATAGTTAAAATGCATTCATTAAACAAATCACTGATGGTGGAKAGACACTGTGGGGAAAAATAAAACTGATACAAATGAACTTGTTCCCTGGATTAAATATGTATGTGCCTGGGAGATTCCCCCTGTATCCAACACTGCCTTCAAAATGTGAATTATATCCTGGCAAAGGTTTATGTGGAACAGACACCATTCACACAGAGATATTTTAGAAGACTTCAGCTACAGACTGAACCAGGGCAGTTACACACTTGGATTTGCTSTAATAGTGTACTGCTTTCTTGGAAATATATGTCATGCCATAGATGGAAACAATCACAGATAAGATGCTTATATGCTCAAGTTACCATTCACAACTGTACTCAATTAAATAGTGTGTGTAAGAAAAAAAAATTGACCTATATCCTTCATATATCTCTGCAGATGCAACCTAGTTTAGCACATCAAGAAAAAATATATCCTATTGACACCTCACTGAAACAGACTTGGTAAAATGGTAAAATGTAGAAAAACTGAGAACTACCATATTATAGTCAGGTCATATAAAACTATGAATCACCAAACCAAACCTTTCTCTTGTGATACATTGCACTAGATAATTACTCAGYGGCAAAATATTCTAATGTATTTCTTCCACATAGTCTGAAAGTTTAGCCTCTGCCAAAAGCAGAAGAAACCTTCCATTTGTGGACAATCATAATATTTCCTAATGCCAGTAATTAATCAGYTTTCTAACAATCTACCTGAGAGGACTGGCAAAGAAGACCATGAAGGGGCAGGAGCAGTGCTTGCTGCACAGGGATCATATATATTACCACTTAGTGCTTTGAACTAGTTCTTTTCACTTGCAGATTGTGATAGGATTGTGCCATATTGCACACAGTGTGTGCTCAGCTGCAACCCGGGTGCAGTCCAAATATTTTCTCCTCAKGAGGAGCCAAGGTTGAGACAACACACCAGGGCAGAGAGCCTCATATGCAGTGTGCACCCAGGCTGCCTTCCACAGCAGGGAAAAAAMCCCATTTTCTTCAAGGTCCTCTAGCATCATATTCATGACATATGCATGTGGTTAGCACCAGCGTGGCCTTTGGGAATGGCCATACACAAAYCTGCTTTGCATTGTCTGTTTAGTGGCATCAACTGCATTGCCAGTAAAAAAAAAAAACCACAAGAAAGGACATAAACTCCTAGAATCAGAAGAGAACTAATCAAAACCTTGTCCATGCTTCTTCATGCTGTACTGACGGCAACTCCTCTTATGCCATTGTTTTCACTTTTTACATGATTTAAACTAAAATTCTTCTGGCTGTTGAAGGACTCATTTTAAGCCCTAAGTATTTCTGCTAATCTGTAGGGGAAGAAATCTCCCCAATAAAAGATGGTATTTTRTTCAGAAAAATGTTACTTATTCTCATGGCCTTGCTTTAAATCTTTAAATATACTTTTATTTTGCAGTTAAAAAAGAAAGAAAGAAAAGAAAGGAAGAAGAATGAAAAAAAAAAAATCACTTAGCTCTGAGTGGAAGGAGAACAAGTACTTAGATCACCAGGAAGAAAATGATTTGATTATTATGGATGAAAGACTCCATGACACAAGGACACAYAGGTGATGCAGCAGAAACGTTGACTGTGCAACTGGTTACCACTCTAACGGATGTTGAGAGGCATAAATAACCAAAAAACCTTGTACAGGCACTTTGAAGGGCTTGATCCTGCCATCAGATATATGAGTGAGCATCACTGTCTTTACAAAACCAACTAAAGATACAGAGCTTTCAAATACCATCTTTTATTCAGGAAGTCTCTTAGCCTGCACATTGAATATCCGTGGATGATATTTAATTCCTACAGATTTGTTTAAAAGGAGGGGGAAAAAAAAAAAAAAAAAAAAAAAGAGGAAAAATACAGAAGATGGTCCCTTTCCAAACAGCAGATGGAACTATCAATCCCAGTAAAGAAGATTTTAAAACAACTATAAAACTTGTCAAGACAGGTAGATTCAGATACCTTAAATTCACTGTGAGTTTGACCTATTACAGATTGTGCTTGTAATGGTGTAGGAAAAAAACAAACAAACTGCTAATCACATAGAGAAGCCACAGATCTTTTGAGATCTCTAAAGATGTACACATAAGCATAGAAACAGAAATYCAGATAAATAAACTCTTCAAAAAGGAATTTTCCTCCACTGAGACCTYTGTTACCATATTTCCTTTTTGTTTTGTACTGAGCTCTAAACATTGCTGAGCCTGCCTTATGCCATCAGCTGAGCTCTGGACAGTACCTTCTCTTCTTGAAAAAAAAAAAAAAAGGTGCTTTTATTGTTGATTTTGCTGTTAATAATAACATTATTAGTATTAGGTCAACATATAGCCTCTTTGCATTAATTTCCTATCTAGTTCCAAACACCTTCTTCTCATCACACAAYAGGTGAGGTCAGAAGCAAGATTAACCTATCCTTCTGCACCACACTCTTTCCATCTGCCAGACTGCTTTCCTGATATTTGAAAGAGAGATTTCAAGGTAGAAATACAGAATGCACCTGGCAATATATACAGAAACTTTCTAGGTAGTGCAAATTTAAGTTGCAAAAMCAAGGTTAGGAGTGGAACTTCTTGAGGTGAATGCTATTAAATTGATTGTATTGTCAGCAGTATTTGTTTTTATTTTTTTTTTTAAACAATTACTGGAGAAGAACATTCTGCCATAAATACTTTTTCAAACAACAGTTTATTTAGACCCGGTAGAATTCTTTATCATTTAACAAACCCTTCATATTTGGTACTTTTAATAAGAAATAAGTAAGCAATGTATGCATTATTTTCTCTTATGGCTTTACCACAAGTTTCACAATTTTCTCTTAGATGGAGGTTACACAAAAACAYTAGCTTTCATGACAAAAACAATAAGCCTTTAGGCTATCTGGTCAGTCAGAAAAACTTGGAGGCATGATCCAAATGCTCTTWAATGACTACACCCTTCACTTTATGTCTCCTCTAATATTTTCTTGTTAGAAACATATGGTTTGAGGGATCTGACCTAGGATTTTTGCATGATTTATTTGAACTAGCAATATTGAACAAAWAAAATAGAGTTTACTACTAACTTCTTTCGTAATATTTGGAAATTATAGTCTTACCATTTAGACCAGGCTACTAAAGCCAATGAGGCTGACCTTTACTTTCATAATGAACACACTATTCAAAATAGTTAAAGTTGCCCTGAATTGCTGGGTTTGGCARATGCAAGAGAGTATGCAGACTGGAGCAGTTTTTACACTGCCAGAGAATCATGTGCTTAGCTATTTTCTCAGAGTTTCAAAAGTTAAAAATAAACAAACGAACAAACCCCACTTTTATTCCTGTAACTGACCAGCATATTCTTCTCAGGAGATTATTCTTTCTGCAGTATTTAAGAAAAGGAATAAAATATAACAGAGATTGAAGGTCCCAGTCACCCACATGAAAAAAGGCAATCTATAGACACTGAACTGTAA
This sequence comes from Eudromia elegans, assembly GCA_003342815.1. Taxonomy (NCBI): domain Eukaryota; kingdom Metazoa; phylum Chordata; class Aves; order Tinamiformes; family Tinamidae; genus Eudromia; species Eudromia elegans. The sequence continues at coordinate 2,565,514 of PTEX01000033.1, forward strand.
CAGTTCAATCTGGGAGATGATATCACACGGAAATTTTCTTACAGGCTGATTTGTCTGGTTTCCTAATGGCTTCATCCACTGTCCTGAGTGGGAGAGATATAGCAAAGGCAGCAGAACATTTGTCTCTGAAGAGGCAATTTTTGTGACTTAGTAACTTGATGTTGGTCAGAGACATCTAGAGGGAACTATTGCCTTTCATTGTRCCCGACCATCTCTCATCAAGCGCTTAGGTTTGTGTGCAAATAAAATACATTATATTAGAGAGAGGAACCCTGTGTAGCTAATGTCATCACTTCTCCACTGGAAAGCTAACCTGAACCTTTCGATCACACACTTCAGCACCCTTTTGACAGAGGAGTTACACTGATGTAATGAGACAGCTGTTGTCAGGAAGGGGAAAAGATCGCCATCAACACATTTAATTTTTCATAGTATTTAAGTCTCCTCCAAGAATCAATATATCTGAGAAGAAGAGAGCTTCTTTTTTAAGTATTATGCTCTGTCCAGTATTTTTCCCTCTGCTCCTGATTTAGGTCCTCTGAGTAGAATGCAAATAAAGCAGCATTCACGTTTAAGCATGATGGTGCTTTTTCAGTACCAAGTAGCTGAGATGGTTTTAAAATAGACAAAACTCAGCAAGAATAGCAAGTGTTAACAGCTGCTTGCCAAGGGACTTTTCATGGCACAATTATTTTGGTCTTTTTATTTAAGTTTGAAATAGCTTTTTTTCTTTTTTTTCCCCCTTTTTTTCCTTTTTTCTTTTTTTGCTATCTTCCCAATACTCTACATCTCTCTCACAAAGTTTAATTCCTGCCAAAATACATATACCTTTTTCYGGCTTAAAATGCCTGTGAATAGCAATTCATGGGAAGAATACAGGAAGACACAGTTTCAAAAGGTGACCCGATGCCTTTGCTAACAGAACTGTAGCTCTCGGGCCTTTGTGGCATTATTCGGCTCCCTCAACGGTTTGTAGCTGGCGAGAGAGCACAAGGAACTAGACGACCCTGCGCATGTCTGTGCGTTTGGACTGGGACACGCTGCCTCTATTAGAGCTCAGTGTGTGGGAGGTGAAGTTTTGTATTTGCAGGTAAAATGTGGAGTTCTTTCTGGCTTTCCCCTCTGAAGTGCCTACTGACTGTGTTTTCCCATCTTCAGCTCTCTCGCAAATGCAGCTTTCCTGGCAAATGCAAAAGCAGCCTTAGTGGTTCTGTAGCATGTGGGAGTCAGCATGTGTACCTTACCCTGTCTTTCTGTCACATACAAGGGGAATATTTTTAGCCTCAAGCACCTAATTAAAAAAGGTGAGGCTGACATCTTCTTCCATGCCTGAGCTGCTGCCACAGAGCATTGCAAATGACTCTGCTGGGCAGAGCAAAGGTGAGCTTTGTCTGGTTCTGTGCTTCAATTACWGCCCCATGCTGGGGCAGCCAATTTATTCCAAATCCTTCTTTTTTTTTTTTTTTTTTTCCCCTACAGCCAAACTCTGGTAATAAAAAGCAGAGGCTCTGCTGCTTTCTGGCAATGGGCAGCATGAAGGAGAAGCTTAGTCCTTGCAGGAAGGAAGGAGGTATTGATGGTTAGACCTCAGGGGGAGGAGAGTTTAATTACCAACCTTATCTCCAATGAGTTCAAGAGAGGTTTTGAACTCTAACAGTGCTGCATAATAATCCAGACACATTAAAGTTTTGAGATTAACCAACATTGCTTTTGGTCTGTTCACAGAGTCAAAGAGTTTAAGTAAGAGCTCTAGGTTTACACGCATTTCCACTCTCAGCTGAACGAAAAGATAACTTTTGTTTGATAGTTTCTAGAAACTGCACTATGCTACTTGACTTATCTTTGCCACTACTTCTAATTAAGTCTATTTTTTATTTTCTTTTCTCTCTCACTTTCTTAATATGCCTCRAATTGAATTTTAACTAATGAAAATAATTGATTAATAGTAATTACTCATATTACAATATTTTGGACTGGTTTGTAATGTTGAGATCTAAATTTAGGTATAGTAAATTGTACTAAGCTGACTTTAATGATGGGATTGCATTGGTAACAGTAACATAAGACCACTATACTCAAAATGTAGATGTTAATAGTGCAGTATGTTGCAATTTAAAAGTGCATTCTACAGAACTCCATTAAAGGAGTTGCTCATCAGCACCATGTTGCTACACAACCTTAAGTATATCATTTGCTTGCTTTAGAAAAAAATGCCCTTGTTCTTCTAGGTCAAGGAGGTATAATACCAATTGAAGTACTAAAAGAAGGCAGCAAAGTCTGTTAGACAGCTGCATTTAGCTTTAAAAGGCAAGAGGAAAATAATACCTTAAAAAATGAAATAGATGAAAAGGAAAGCTGAAGAAAGAGAGGGAAAGTATTCAGCCTTATTTTCTTTTTAGATATTCATGCGTAAGACCCTTTAATATTACTGGGAATTACACATAAATGCACAGAAACAGTCTACAAACATGTTTTAGAAGGAGGGAAACAAACAGGAAAGGAAATGCAAGTTGTGAGGAGAAAATAAATGCRGGAAATGAGTCATTAACAGCTATATGTTAAAAAGGAACTGAAGCAACATGGCAGCAGTAGTCATATTTAGGGACTGCAGGAGAACAGTCAGGTTCCTACTCTGAACAATAAAAAATAAAAATTGTGAAAGGGGCACGAGCTGCCTATGGAAGAGGCTGTAGGATTCTTCCTGAGCATCCTGGGGTGACTAAACCATTACTGGCACCARCCCCAGACTCCCCCTGATATTCTTCAAATGGTTGTTGAAAGTAAGGGAGAGACCAAAAGTAGGAGAGGAGTCTGATTTCAAAAATACAATAAACCAGCAGGCACTAGAAATAGGCCTMATCAGAGGAGACAGTTGACATTTCAACATCTAATGAGAGAGAGAACTTCAGGTATGAGGTAAAGCTCTAAAAGACATGGGAGATATCATAAACTCTTGCTAACTGAACAGAGGAGACCCCAGAAGCTGATAGGGTGCTAAGAGAAGAGYGATATTGCAGGAAATGGAACTAAGAAAACAATCCTTGTAGTGGCATCAGAAGTTCAGTGACTGCTGTGTTGTGTAAAACTTTCTCATAAAACATCCTGAAACTTATGTGGAATATGATTCTCTCACAGGGGTGACTTTTCTCCCTTATTAACAAATAAGTCCTTTAGCCACTTTGAGGAGGAAGAAATGATTGCTTTCTTAAAATAGGATCCTGTGGAACTGGTGTCTTATTTTCTGATTTTTTTTTTTTTTTTTGGCAAAAAGTGTTCAAGTCAATACTAGATAAGTTGTCTTAAGCTAGTGGTGGAAAATTCAGACAGTCTTCAGACTATATGACAGCACAGAAATATTTTGGACAGACCTGGCCAGCAGTTGCAAGGATTTTCCAAAGACCTACCTCATCAACTTTATTTTCGTATTTATCCAAGGCTTTTGTGCAGGCTGCTTGCTAAGCGCTCTGACCTGCTAGCTGCCAATCACTGCAAAGGGATGCTAAGGCTGATATTTCAGGCTCCTGTAATTAGGATGCTGCCTGCTCATTCTCCCTGTCCTAATTATGAGTAATCTATGCTGAGTATTATTGTACTGTCTTGGGTGTCTCTTATTTATCTATATGCACCTTAACCCATAGCATAACTTGGGCAGCTTTAAACTGCCATATTTCATTGTGATATTTCCCACTTCCTGGAGAACACAAAAGCCAAGAGTTCCCTAAACGACTGTTTTGTAGTTTCCCATCTCCTGCCACTCTCATTTCCTCTTTGCATACGGTAATACCTCAAATATTTCATGAGGAAAGTGAAATGGCATAGGTTGCCAATGGATTGCCATGGACAACCACAGTACATACACAGTACAGAAAATAATAATATTGCTCCTCCAGACAAAGCCATTTTGGAGGGTAAGATTTTAGCCATTGACACCTTTGCTGCTGTTCTTATCCACAAGACAAGGCAAAACTGCCATGTAGCAATGAAAAGAAAGACAGCTCTGAGTAATTCACTGGAAGCAAAAATCAAACCATGAGTTTCTCCAAACAGCTYTCCTAAGTRTCGAGAAGGAGAGAATTTTTTTTATCTTWTAAGTATGGTGTGCATGGTTATCACTGAAAAGGATTATAAAAAGAACTTGCAGTTCCCATTAGCTCAAGTTTGTTTGATCCAAAAGCAGTTATAGAAACTGAATTTGGAGTATGCTGCCAGAACCCTGAGCAGTTAGAACTCCCACAGAAACATAATCTTTTCCTTAGCTTTTTCAGGTCCATTTTGTTTAATTTTGAAAAATCTTTTACAAAACAACTATTTAAATTATCTCTAGATGGCTTTTTTGTACTACTTTAGAATAGGAGAGCCTTCCATTTAGTTTCTTTTAATTTTATTTGTGACTGCATTTTGAAACATTCATCTGCTTTCAATTTATACTTCCAGAGATCATCATCTGCTAGGTCTAGAATATTTGCACTTGGAGCATATTAAGRAAAGCAAAACTCATGCAACTCTTTATGATATAAGCTGTGATATAGCTTGATGCATAAGACAGATCATGGTGAATACAGATTAAAAAAATAAGTTCAAAACTTTTCAGGGAATATCTATGGTTTTTTTGTTTGTATGATACTTGACTATTTTTCTACATCTGAATTGTAATTCATCTATATATGATGCATTACTTTTACATGCAGAAAATAAATGGTGATATGTGAAAGAAAAAAGATGAAAAAACAATACTTTTATTCAGAGATTTATCTTTCTCCAGAAGTGTCCTTTTTATGGTCCTCTGGATGACACTGATATGCATTATATTTCTACTGCAGTTCATTTGCTGGGTCGAATATTTATTTATGGGAACTCTATTTCTTTCAGGATAATCAGATATAAGATATATTAAATATCATGAATATTCATAGGTTTTCAACCCTCTATAAATAGCAGTCTAACATCCTGCCTGCATGAAGTGCGAGAGATCTTAAGTAGGGATTATAATGAAGAAGGTATGCATGCTTCGTTGCTTATTTGGACTTATATCTGCATCTATTTAGCACAATTGATACGCATACTCACTTGAAAACTTAGTACCWTCAAAAGAAGGATGACATCCACATGACTATATAACCAACGGAACAATCCCCAGCACAAAAAGTGAAGAGTATTGCTAGAACTGGGGTCATGGCTCATATATTATTCATAGTGCCGTATGGGTATAAAGACACTCAGCATAGCAATAATTCAGTATATACTGATGGGAAAACTATGACCACTGGTGGGAAAAAAAATATTGCACCATTGAAAAATGTACTCCGCTCCTTAAATTAATTCATTCTTTGTATTATTCATTAATGGTAATAATGCAGCTGCAAAGCTGCACTACACATCCTTCTTAGACAGCTCTGCAAATAAAGCCCAAACACATTGCRCTCTAGGAGATACAGATTTTATTCCAGTGAATTGCTCCCTATTTACTCACCCTCAAACTCACCACTATTGCAGTCTTGAGACTTATTTGTTCTACTGGTTTGACTGTGACAACCTCTTTGTCCTCATATTGCAAGCAAAGCAGAAATGTAGGCATTGCCACTTCTCTGAAATCCTTCAGATATAAGAAAATTATTGCTTAGTTCTCACCTTTTCTATAAAACAATGGCTTGGAAGTCAACAGACTTTTAACATAATATCATGAATTAAGCCACATTTCTTTGATTCTGTTTATTATGGATGTAAGCAACAGACCAACTCAAGTCTGAAGGAGCAAATTGAGGGAGCACAAGACGCCTCTATCCAGCACAGAAAAACTGTATACAATGATATTTTAACTGTTTCTTCTTTTATATTCATATGGATTTAGGAAACAATTTGAGATTATCCAATCTTTGACAAATTAATGCAAATTATTTTGAATATGTCATATTTATTTGAGGCCAGGTTAAATATTCTACAAAAGAGAGTTCAGATTTTGTTATCAGTAAGGACATGCAAAAAGCCAGGAGTAAGTGTTCTCATGTGAAACAAAAGCAATGGTATAAAAATTTTCCTGAACAGTAAGAATTTTATTTCTGATGAACACTTCTTACCTTCTTTATTAGAGGAGCCCAGTAATAAATTGAGAAGCAGGCAGTCCTTGACATGCCAAACATTCAGAACAGATGGGCATCAAAATCCAGACTGCAATTTAACTTCAGCTTTCCTATGTGAAAGCATCAACAAAATCTCTGACACATCAAACAGCTAAATCTTATATTGATTGGTTTGCCCAGATAGATGAGAACTAACTCTAAGTGAACATATATGTTCACATTAAATCCTCCCTGTAAATGTTCTAGAGAACAGCAGTGCTAAATAACCAATCATCTCATCCTTAGTTAATATTGATAATACACTTTATAGCACAGAACAAAYACCAACCAATTAATCCTGGCAGTACCCTAGGTGCAGCAGTTAAGCCTCTGCCCACTGCACAAGAAGAAAGAAGGAATATGTAGGCCTAATTGCCACTATCTTTTGTTCATTTATTATTCCAGTTCCAATTTGAGCAAACTATYTGCAATTACATCACCAGCAAGTGGCTCACACTCTTCTATCATCTCCTCTGATTTTACACCAATCAGGTTATTCCTATTGACTTCACTGAGACTAAGAGGCTGTCTGGAGAAATCAGTTATACCTGAGGTTACACTGATGTAAATGAGATTGGAAAACAGGAGATCTATGGATCTAACCCTGTTCTGAAGCATGCTTACTATTATTAGTATTCAAATAGACATGGAGAAGGTAGAGGCTCGACTATCCATACAAATACATTCAATAAAAACAAACAAACAAAAACACCACAGGAATAGGAGCTCCATTAAATTGCATAACTGCAACTTTTTATAACACTGATGCTTATAACTTCCATAACACAAATCATGGGATAAACTGTTGTAAGACTGAAAAGATTTATTACACTTCAAATTAYACTTTTCCTTCAAAACTTTAAATATGTCTGTAATATTTAACTGAATTGAAAGGATGGGTACCATAAACCACTTTTGCAAATATATATGGCATATTTTTCATTCTAGAAACTGCACTCTTAGATGGCAGAACAAGCTTATGCAGGGAAAAGTGTCTATGTGCCAGAAATCTTGTCTCTCTCCCTCCTCTATCAGTTGTTATAATAAATTATATTATCCTTTCAGGCTTTTCCTCATTTCTATCCTTAAAAAGTGTGCAGCTATACTATCATTACACATATGTCAGCACATGGCTAAAGGTCCTTACAATTATGTAATAAATTGTATTAACCATTCTGTTAAAAAATTCAAAACATATAAAATGCATATTTTTCTAATCTTTGTTATTGTTGTTTTAGATGTTTGATTATTGCTTTCCTCATTAACAATCATGCTAAGAAATTATTCCAAGGGACAAAAATAATAATAATAAAAAGGAATCCTACAACCACAAAACTTTTAGAGCTAGATCTCAAAGATATGTAAGTCAGGATGGGTTGTTATAGGTTCCTTGGTTTTTACAAACTTCTTGCATTTGAATATTGGCCTTTTTACTTCTGACTTTCTGGCAAAAAAAAAAAAAAAAATGTTTGCAATTTCAGAAATTATCCTACCTATTGCTAGATGCACACCCATAATGTGCTGACAGGGCAATTTAAAGATTGTGGAACRTTAGGAAGTATCTGAATTATCCCCAAAATATGTAATAAAACCCACACATGATACCACATGGTTGCCTCAAAACAAAATACCGATGTATTCTGTAATCATATGTAATCATTATGTCCTGCTATGTCAGTACTGATACTGAGATGAGAGTGGGAGTTGTGGGTACGTAAGGAAAGGGGTGTCACACACATGCTAAGGAAAATACCATTCTATTGAGGCAGTACCTGGGAAATGAAATGATTACATCTGTATCAATCAAGCGGTGTCATAGAAATAAAATCATGGTAATGGACTGTTATCATAGGATCAATGCTGCCTGTTTGGAAATGTTTTCTACCTCACCTTGTGGCCTCAGCATTTATGTAGCAGCAAAAAGCCATTATCTGTTCTATTTCAGTGACATTTACTCTTTCTCCTCATCTGTTCAGATGTCCATTCTTTGATGGCTCCAGTATATCATGCCTTTCATACTCTGGCAGTTATGTACGCCAGGCCATTTGGATAGTTTTGGTCAGAGAGGCTTCTTTTTTTTTTTTGCTTTTCTCAAAACGTCATCRCAGCTGAAATTCTGTTGCTGTTATTACGATTGCTTTTTCTTTATCCAATATGAATCTCCATGAAATTATATTTGTGCATGGCATCACTGGATCAGGTGCAAAAGCTTTTTCAGCACTGAAACACTAAAGTTCCCCCAAATAAGCTGTAAAAAGTAATTTAAATAAGTGACAAAAGCAGGAGTCTAGTTTTAAGAGTAGTTACTGAAAAGTACATAAGAATCAAGAACTGCCACTTGTTTGCAGATTTCACTCCATTTCATTGATTCCACTAGGACTGTGGGCTTGTACTAAGGAAAACAAAGCCACCTCTCCCAGTTGTGCAGGCTTTTGTGTAGCGCAGACTGGGCAGTCAAGAGAGGGGAAAGAAGACCGGGAACCTGCTGTGCCAGAGCTTCTGGGACACAGCGCAGGGGAGCAAGAGCTCCCTGGAGCAGCCAGTAAGCCCCGCAAGGAGACCCAGAAAGAACCGGAAAATGAGATGGGAACGGAAAAATAAACATCTGGAAGGCCACTATCTTTGTTATAAGTAGGTCTCAATGAGCAGATGCAAAATTGTCATGTTTAAAGAATTTTGATCTAGTTATGAGCTTATTTCTTTATTATGATATAGCTGTAAAATTTTTTGGTATCTTTTTGGCATCCTCTCTGTAAAGACTAGCCCAGCAATTCCCTTCCAAGCCTGTGACCAAATTAGGAGCCCTTTAGAAAATCCAAAAATATTCTTTGTATCTCAGTAAAACTGACCTGATCTTACACCTGGTATATTTGTCTAAAAAGAACTCTGTCTTTCAAAATATTCAGAAAACACAGMCACTAAGGTCATAGTACATTGCACATGTTAAATGGCAGATACCTTCCACTTTATACCAAAAAAAAAGTATTGAAATTAATGTTTATTTATGATACATACACTAAAATACATTTCACACACTGCTGGTCATTATCCGTTCATTAAAAGGTCAGAYTTTTTCATTCATTGAAAAGATTTAAATAAACACAAGAAATACAAAGCTGATGATAAGAAAATTATCCTTAGGCTAGGCCATATAATTTATACCTATCCTTTCTTCTTACTTGTCTTTCTCAAGGAAGCATGTAAGATAAATAATCCCTGAACCATATCAGAAAGTATCTGAAAAAGTTGCTTGGGAAAAAATGTTTTCCTGCATCTTAGTTGCAAGTTATTTTTGATACGGTTTAAAAACTCACAGAAAAKATGTTGAGTGCAAGTATCATTGATAGGACATTCTTCTGGGTTCAAAAGATGCTGTTCAGAATGACAAGGGAAACACACATAAATTCATACAACAAGATACAACATGTTGTACTCTGCAACTGACAGCTGACTTGACCTCTCTTATGCCAAGACAATTAGCATACAACAATATTCTATTAAAAAACAGCCTTCAACATATGATTTTATTAGTTGTTTGCCCAGTCTTTTTTTTTTTTTTTTTATTCCTTTCCTTTTTTTTTTTTTAAACTATATAAACAGGCAGGTGAAGAGGGGCAGTTACTTATTATTCATGCAACTCAAGCAGCTTTGCAAAAAGTAAGCAAGAGGCATAGGCCTCACGATCTAGTACAAGGCAGATTACTGTAAGACATACAAGGCAGGGGGAATGCTGCAGCTCTACCCTATCACTTTCATTTCCACTGTTGATCAGTTTAACAAATTGACAGAGTAATGACTTATTCATGCAAACACAGTTGTTTACTTCATTAGATAAATGCTCATTTTATTTYTTTTTTCTTTYTTTCTTTTACTTTTTCTCTTTTTTTCTCAATTAAGTCTTTCTACTTGCTTTGAATAATCCTGCCTACCAGATCCATAAACTAGCCCATGAATGTAATGACATCAAAGAATCATCAGGAATTTTWAAAATGTTTATGCACGGGTATGAATGTGCCCGGATTCACACAAGCAGACACATTCATATCACATACACAGACATCGTAGCTTCACCAACTGATATTTCATATAGTACAGAAACCATTATGATGGTACATCTAATAGCACCCCCGGGAACTGCTGAATTTGATGTTTAATACAAAGCAGCTTGCTGAAAAAKATGATCACTTCCTACTATTTTCCCAAAAGAAGAAAATAAAATTGGAGTCCTTGGGGAGCTGTTTCCTGTATACCAATAGAATGAGTGCTTATTAAAGCACATACTGCTTTATATAAGTAGGAACCTTCAGTAAAATATGTAGATATGCTCACATAATACAGCACAAATTCAGAAGAAGAGGCACTAACAAGGTAGTAGGTGCTTGAGGATACGTTTAAAACAGATCAACCACATCTGAACGATTTTTGTCTCCTACCTGTCTGATGAAATCAGCTGCACACTCATCCAGTCCCATGAGGACCTTTCTAACATTTCAAATTGCTAAAGAGCTTCATGTCACCTTTTTCATCCAAAAAAGTTTCCAAATGCTAAACATATTCTTCAAAATAGTACATAAAATAAAATAAAATAAAATAAAATAAAATAAAATAAAATAAAATAAAATAAAATAAAATAAAATAAAATAAAATAAAATAAAATAAAATAAAATATACTCCCTCTCCTGAGAACACAGTAAGAGCCTTTACTATAAAAAACAGTATAAGTAGCATGATTTTACAACCTGTAGAACTAGATTACATAGAAGGAAATCTGAAATCCCAAAGGAACTAGAATTTTCTAGTTTTAAACAAGAAATTATCTTTTAGCTCCGCAAGAGCACAAGTTCCTGAACTTTGAAGTCATGGGGTCTTTTGTTTTCTTCTTCTCCTTTACTTGCACAGTGATTAATTTTAGTAAATTTTGAAAAGCGATACATATATTTTCATCTTTCTTACAGCTCAGATCAAGAACAACTAAGGCACCTCTCTTTTGAGTATTTAAGATATGAAGTACAGTTCAAATTAGATTTTTAAAAAAGTAAACTTCTGTCATAATCAAAATTGTCTTAAAATTTTTGAAGTTMTGAAGAGCTTTTGATACTCAGAAGAAAAAAAGATGATAAGCATGGTTTGAAGTTTGAGCATGCAGAATGAGTACAAAGGTACAAGTACAAGGTACAAGTTGACTACTGCCCTTTTACTCTAGAAACCATAAGCAAACACAGGCTTCCACAAGGTTAATACCTCAGAYTTCCTTGATTTTTAACCATACCTTTCATCTTTATAAAATTTTTGAAGCTACATCCCTTTCCACTCTCATTAATGTATCTTTCCATAATTTCAGGTCTGAGATATTTTATTAATGAAGTCTAGAAAATGAGCAATGCCTTCAGATTTCAAGGGTAAAGGCAGTCCTAACATTGCACTGTGAACATTCACAGAATCACAGAATGGTTAAGATTGGAAAGGACCTCTAGAGACCATCTAGTCCAACCCCCTGCTCCAGCAGGGACTCCTAGAGCATGTGGCACGGGGTGGCATCCAGGTGGGTTTGGAAGATCTCCAGAGCAGGAGACTCCACAGCCTCTCTGGGCAGCCTGTGCCAGGGCTCTCAAAGGAAAGATCTCCCTCACATTGACATGGAACTGCCTGGGTTTCAACTTGTACCCACTTACCCCCTGTCTTGTCACTGGCCACCACTGAGAAGAGTTTGGCCCCATGCTTTTTACATGGAATTTCCCCTCAGGTAGTTGTACACGTTGATAAGATCCTCTCTCAGTCTCCTCCAGGCTGAACAGGCCCAGTTTGCTCAGTCTTTCCTCATATGAAAGATGCTCCAGTCCCTTAGTCACCATTGTTGCTCTATGCTGGACCCTCTCTAGCAGCTCCATGTCCCTCCTGTACTGGGGCACACAGTACTCCAGGTGCAGCCTCACCAGAGCTGAGGAGAGGGGCAGGATCCCCTACCTTGACCTGCTGGCAACATTCCTCCTGAGGCAGCCAGGATCCCACTGGCCTTCTTGGCCACAATGCTGACTCATGGTTAACTTAAATTTAACCCCTAATCTGTGCTGGTGCCTGGGGTTATTCCTAACCAGGTGCAGGACCCTGCAGTTGTCCTTGTTGAACCTCATGAAGGTCCTCTCCACCCAGCTCTGCAACCTGTCCAGGTCCCTCTGACAGCACAGCCCTCTGGTGTGTTGGCCACTCTGCCCAGCTTTGCATCATCTGCGGACCTGCTGAGGGTGCACACTGTCCCTTAATCCAAGGTGCTCCCAATCAGAAAATTGCTCATTTCCCAGAGGTAAATTAAATTAGTTTGCCTCTGAATTCAGAGTTATGTGTGGTTTTCATATCACTGGATATTTTAGTTATTTGAATCACTATTGTTTAAATCCCTAGTGATGTAATCCTTATTGTTGTCTGGATCTCTAACTGCATTAATTTTCTCTGCTTTTTTTCCCCTTTTTTTCTTTTTTCTTCTTATTCTGGGAGGTGGCAGGGAGCTTTKTCTGTGGAGGATGGTTCTCTTTTGAGAAAAAAAAAAAAAGATTGAAGCAAAGTATGCTTGATACTCACATTTCAGTAATCTGCTTTTCCAAAATAAGAGAGACAGGACCATCTAGTTTCACCTAAGCACTGCATAAGTGTTATTTTTTTCCCAAGAAGCATCCCATTTGTCTGTTCCTCCTGCTTTTTTAAACACTCTTAATGAATGAATAAGACAGCAACAGCTGCCTAGTGAGTAGGTTTAACAATACCACTTCTGATTGCTGTGGAAAACTGACTGTTTCACTTTACCTCTCTCTGAACCTTTGATCTCTCCTTTACAGTTGATATCTAACAAACAATTCCATGATGATTATTTACTCTTGAATTAGAAGTCTAACTTCTTCATTAAAGAATTAATTCCAGTTGCACCTTTTACTTAGTAACAAGTGATTTCATTACTTGATATCACATAAAAGTAGACTATCTTTTCCAAAAGACTGATTTTTTTTTGTCATGAAGAGATTTTACCAGTGTCATTTGTTCTCCTGATTATAATCCATTTTAAGCTATGATTTACAGTGAAACATTTTCACAATTTTCTTTAGTCATTTTTTCTGTTATATATAATCTCCTCCCCTCAAAAAATATATCTAATTTTAATAATTAATCCAATTTATTTGTCTATCTGATTTATTTAATATCTAAAAAATATTTATTAGATATATTAGATTTCTCTTTATTTTCAAATTTGCAGGCAGGTAATTCTTACGGGTACCAGCGTGTTACAGCACACATTCAGCCTTGCAGAAGTTAACACAAAGGTCAGCAGGCTGTTATGGCTATAAGATGTGAAGAATTATAGAGGCAGAGGTGACATTTGTCGGTCACAACCTATTTCGAAGGCAGAAGCTTGAGCCTTCCAGGATGAAGGTAGTAATACTGTTTAGCTGTGCTTAATGTTCCTGATACATAACGAGATACTCTTTAGGTAACTAATAAACACAACATCTCCTCATGGGGAGACATTGAAGATAAATCACAATAATAATGATTGCTGTGTTGTCAACAGAACACCTGGTCTTGCTCTTGTACAGACTCTAGTGGACTCTTTAGAAGGAAACTTCTTTTTAGAGAAACCAAAGCAGACTAGGAAGACTAGCACACTTATCAGACCACTTCTAATATCCCTAGCCTTCACTACGTGTCAATATGTGAAAATCTATCATCCTTTCAAATCTATGTTATTTTATCATATAAATTGTTAGACTGCCATTGCTTGTCAATGAAAGCGGAGGCCAGTCCATCCTTTATGAAGAATATGTACTCTAATAAGAGTTTTGGTTCCTGTTCTGTTCTTGATAGCTGCCTGTAAAGTCCATTATTAAGAAAAAGATGCAAAGAAGACCTCAAGATGTCCATCACTCTTGGCGGGTTGAGCTCAGTTTTTCCTTCCAAGTCATTCACAATACTCAGTTAGAGTAAAATGCTCCAACTGCAGCTTCCACAATCTCTTCCTCAGTGTACTTTTTAAAATCCCATGTTTGATTTAATATAATAGTCCCATTATGGGCATTTTGGAGGAGTGTTTTGTTGTTGATGATTTGCTTTGTTGTTTATTTTTAATACGTGAGTCCTGCTTTCCATAATGATAATGACATTTTTGGAGGGGTTCAGCTTCATCCTTCTCAGAAGCTGCATTAAAAGCAGCTTTAAAACTTTCCAGTTCATCAATTCTAAGTAGCTCCAACCTGTTTATTGTGAATTCTCTTCCACTCCATCCCTATTCCATTGCGGTGAAAACAAAGTAGACAATTCCACATTTTAACTCCAGCATGGTAAGCAATTTATGATCTTCCATCTTTACAGATTTTCATTATTTAGGTGACTTGTTTACATATTTGATTAAAGTCAACTCTGTTTACTATAAGTGGTTCTAGAAGAACCCAGAGTCGTGAGCATCTCTTGATTGCTCATTGCCTGGTCTGTATGAAAGTCCTCCAACCTCCTTATGAAATTCTCCTGGTTTATCTCCCTCCCTGTCACTGTATTTGTACAACCACCCTGGTTTAGACAACATACAGTAGCTTGTAGAGAGGTAAGAGCTCTGAACTTGCTTCTTTCCCTTGAGCCATTTCCAATCCTATGAATTCTTCTAAAACTGGTGGTAATATGAAAGCAAAACACTGCACAGAACTCGCATAGGCCCTGCACAGTCCTACTGCAGTACAAGGGCACTGCAAATTCTCTGCTTAATAGCTGTCCTCCTTTATCTGTGCTGCAGTGTTCGGGGATATTAAAAACAAAAGCCAACAAAAAAGAAAAACAAAACACTCACCAACCCAAGATGTGGATAGAACTTGAAGGGCTAAGCGTGGGTAAAGAGAGATCAGCCTCAAGCTCAGTGAGGATAATGCCTGCTCCGTATGGAGAAGATGTTGGATCAAATCCTGGAGGCATCCAAGCTCTGCCATCACAGAAGTCTTGCCTCCTGCCTAGTTCCTGCACATAGAGGAGACACTGCCTATCATATTCCCATACAATAGTTACACTCTTGTCTCCATGGGAAACGGTGGTTCTGGGCTTCCAGAGAGCACAGCAGTCCTTGAGGACAAGCAGAGGCTCTCACAGTGGTTCTCAAAAAGCCTGCATG
This sequence comes from Eudromia elegans, assembly GCA_003342815.1. Taxonomy (NCBI): domain Eukaryota; kingdom Metazoa; phylum Chordata; class Aves; order Tinamiformes; family Tinamidae; genus Eudromia; species Eudromia elegans. The sequence continues at coordinate 2,580,769 of PTEX01000033.1, forward strand.
GGGCAAGAGACCAACCTTTGCCACTGTGAAAGACCTCTGCATGAAGCTGTGAGTTTTATGTCTTCAAGAACTCTCTAGGAGTCTTCACAGAGACAAGACAACACTAATCGTATAATCAATAATACAACAGACAGTGGCTCCTGTCCCCTGCTGTGCACTGGCTTCTGTGAAGGTTAAAATTATCAGGAGCAAAGAGTCATTGATCACATAGAGCAGAGTACCTTTAATAGCTGCCTCTTGTGCGAGGTTTTGGTTCCTAAACCAACCTGTTCCTCAGCCACAATGTGTCAGTGCTCATAAAACAGAAAAAGTGTCAGCAGGGCATCTTCCCGAGCCTGAACATTGGGTTCAGACTCAGCATTTCAACTACAAGTATTACACACAGTTTAGACTCGGCAATGGTCACATCCCTCATCTGGATGAAATGCCAAACTCTGCTGAAGTCCACAAAATATTTGCCTTCCAGAAGAATAACAGCAGTGACAGAATTTTTATGAATACATTTGAAAGTGCTGTCCCAGTTTTACAAACACAAAATGACAGCAGAGACTTAAGAGAAGAGTCACTATCTGCTTTTAGCCTTAGGACTGTTTGGTGAGGAAACTGAGAGCACGAAAAAGCAAGTTGTGATCTGAGGAAGATGGTGATCCAAGAGTAAGAAATGCACAGTGAGGGGACCTGCAAAAAATATGTAAAGGATACAAACCTCCCTACTCCAGAAAGAATATCTGCAATAAGTAGCACTATCTAGAACACATTCAGCCTTGAAACTCAGTGATACAAAGTGGAACACACACAAGAAGTATTCCAGCTATCCAGAGGAAGAGTTTTATTTTTAGAAAATGATTAATGCATCTGCTCATAGAGTCACAATTTTACCTTGTTCCCTGTACCTCGCATTTCATATTGGTTGATTTAGACCCTCATAAAACTTAACAGACAGAAAATCTGAGGCAGTGTTGATCTGGCAAAGGCATCTATCCTCTTTCTTTTCTTCAAGGCCATTGCAATGGCAAGGCCCTTACCATTACAATATCATTGTTACTATTGTTACTACTAATGCTATTATTACTATTGTAACTACTAATAGTAAACAGTATCGGCATTACTATTTTAAATGAAAGTTTTGAGCAGAAATGACTGACAGCATCTAGCACTTTATAAATATACTTGCAGAAACCTTTGTTCACTATTCGTATCTGATAAACTTTCCTTAATGGTTTTCACTACCAAAAGGAAAACAAAAAAAACCAACCAAMCAAACAAAACCTCACAGCTTTGAAAGCTCTAAAGATAATGTCCCAGTGGGCTAGTTAATATAGTACCCAGGAATTGAATACCAATTTTTTCTGGACCTCACAGAGCTTAAGATACACATGATACTACAGAAATTGGGTCTTTTTTAAGACCTCTAAGGTCAAATATATAAAGGAGAAGCTTCCTCTGAAGTGATTAAGGTATATTACATACCATTATAGCAATAACACATTAACTGATAGATTCAAAATAAGTAATCCCATTTATCAATAAGGATAAATTTGCACCTTTTTTACCAAGTAGAGAGAACTGTGTCTCTTGTCTCACTGAGCATTTGCACCCACTCATGTTTCTTGCTGGTAACCTGGATGTTTATGAAAAGGCAGTAATTTTTCTTGCAGGATTACTCTAACATCATGACATCATATTTAGATATTATTGTTTAGCATATTTATATTAAGCTGTGCAGTTCAAGCATCTTTATTTTTACATTTATAAAACTATTTCAATATTGCCAAGATACTTAGATCTAGAAACCATTTGTTTTTCAAATGATGTATTTCTTTTTAATGAAACCTATAAAAAAATTTCCCCAGCATAGAGCATTCCACATTCGGATATGTCATCTACTGTAATAGATATGCTGTACAGTTTGTCCTTCAGCATATTTTAAACATGACAATTCTAAGTTTACTTCTCAGAATTCTACAGATTGTAGTTTTTGGATAAGATTCTGAAATCTTAAAAAAAAAAAAAAAAAAAAGGAAAGAAGTCTTCCTTATAAGTGACTTAGAACCAGAAAATGTATAGATTTTCAATTCAAAGCCAGCATAAAAAAATCCCCACGGTAACACAAATGCAAATGCTAATTGCATTCCAGTAAATTGCTTTACATTCATCAGGCAACAATCAATGGAAGACATTGCTATTGTCTTTTATTGTAGTGATGCTGTTCTTGGCTAGATAGATAAGATAGTGTGAGATGGTCATAATCTTCCCTCTTCTTATTTTCAGGCRATTATAACTTCACAATAAAAAATTTATGCTGAAATTTACCAACTCAGACCAAGAGTTTTTCTTTTTAATTGAAAAATGTGCTGAAGTCTATATTGCAGAGAGATAAAGGAAGACCAAGACAAATATTCCAATTCAAATATCTAACATAAACTACTTCAATCTATCACTAGAGGGGAATAAGTTATTCCAGTCTCAAAAATTCAAAGGTGCAGCTCACCAAGAKGTCCTGTTAATACAGTAGCCTTCTTTTGTAAATGTACATTTTTATTGCCTTATAAGCAAAAAAAAAAAAAAAAGTGATTTGGAGGTTATATTTTGAGCTGCTGACCATGCCAGCTATTATGCTGTGTTGAAWTTTAGCATCTCTGCGTGTATGTATATGTTTTTTACATGTATATGTTTATAATTTTGTATAAGTGTATAAATAACCATGCACATATATACACCCACATTATATATATATATAAAATAAAATTTTAAAAAGCTCTTTTGGTTTCTGAATATGATCTTAATTGTAGAGGTGTCCATGGCTCATTTTCGTCATGAAATTTCCAGAGGTCTTGTGCCGCACTGTCTCCAACACAGGACAATGGTGAGTGATTAACAAGAGAGTCACTCTTTCAAGCAAAAGCAATTTAGCAATTGGATAGCACAGCTCAGAGAAAACTTGGCTTATAATTGAGCTTGACAAAGTAGATATTCATCATAAGAATGAAAATAAACAAACAAACAAAAAAGCACAGTATTTTAAGGGACTGAAAAATATCACAACTTCTCTCACCCAAAGCTCATTCCTGCCGCTTTCCCCCATGTAAGGCATGAAGAGGGAGACTGAAGAGCCTGGATACCTRCAAGCAGTGACAAAAATATCCAAAAGTGCCTCTGAGGAGTAAAAATGCAGGAGAAAGATTTGACTTTCGGTGTTTTTGTTGTTGCTTTTTGATGTTTATGCCTCCATTCTCTGTCTAATAGTGACCACATCAGCCTGCAAAGCACCACTTTGGAGACGTGGGACAGCTGACTGGATCATCTCCTGACTCTTAGTGTCAGGAGAGAAACTGAGAAAAGTGTTTCATAAATAGGCAACTGAGAATACGGAATGGCTCTGTTTCACAAGATGCCTGGGAGTCCTGTGTCCACCTCCCCTTTTGGTCCTCATTCTCCCCCTGATACCTCATCAAATTTTATCATTTGTCAAGACTTTTTAAAAGATGATGGAACTCTATCCAGCTACCCTCTCAAATCACCATATTTCCTGGTGTCACTTCCTTCTGTTTCCACTCCAGACACATGAAAGGACCTGGCAGTTTTTGGACAAGCACAGGGACAACTCACAGGGACAACTCACAAAGACAACTCACAGGGTAAAACAGCACAATGAGAAGTGGGAAGAAAGATTTCTTTTTAGTGACAATAACTCATTCAGTGAACTGAGCAACATGACAACTAATGCCAGATCACCTTAAGAAACCCTTCCCTGAGAAGCTGTATGACACGGCGTTTATGTTCTTTTGGAATGAGTCTGAAAGGACAGATTTTTCCTTCCAAATTCTATTTATATGCATGGATTAAAACATATCAGCTTGAGAGACAAAAAAACCAACAGTATTTCAACCAAGCCTGGGAGGGAAAGATAGGTTGTCACCCCAAGTTCAGGAATACTCAAGAACATCAAGGAGTTGAAGAGAAGACAACAAATATGGTGGAAGAATTGAAAACTCAGGAAGAAAGAAAAAGATGCAGCTTCTAAAATGTCAGTTGCCATAGTTTCTAAAAATAAAAAAAAAAAAATTAAAAAAAATACTTTAAAAACATGCATTTCTACCACTTCTACTCAGGATAACATTACATATCATATCCTGAGTCACCTTGAGCCTCTGAAGGGAAGATATCTTGCTCACAAAATCTTTATGACTCTACCTCTCACTGCTTTAAGTTTGTGTCCTAATGCACTGATTATGCACTGATTCAAACTGATAAATTAAAATAATAATCCTGATCTGAAAAAAAAAAAAAAACCCAAAGTATATCATGTTCTACAAAGGCATAGTGAGTTGCACTGGCCCAACAAGGATGCTATCAGTTCCAGAGCAAACAGGGAAGAAGGACCACCCAGGTGAAGCATCTGAGAATGGGACAAGGAAGCAATGTGTATCCCTTGAATTATTATTGAATTATTGAATTATTAGATTAATTCAATGTTGCTAACTTCCACTCTGGAGCAGATTTATTCAGYGTTCAGAAAAGCAAAATTATATATGTAGCCCTGGTTTGGAAGGTGAAAACTTACTAGTTGCATTTTATTATKGTTAGATTGTAGAAGATGAAGACAAAATGAATAAGAAACTAAAATTAACGGTGAAAGTGTACCCTGTACTTCCCCTGTGTATTTACTCTCCAGAGCAAGAAATTTGATTTCTGTCTAGAAAAATTCCATCTATACATGTTTTTCCAAGTTTATGTTCTAGCATACGGTATTTCAAAATAAAAGCTTCTATTGTTGGCTTTCAACTATTTTTTGCTATGAACTTCTTGACTTTAATGTTTTAAAATACACTTTCTGGAGGTAATGGAGTTAGTAAGTACAATAAATCCTTACATTCCTGCACAACTTAGGTATGCTTTGTAGACATTAGAATTAGTGATAAAATACAGTCTTCATGTTTACATATGTAATATTCTCAATGATTCCCAAATATTAGATATAAAATCACACAGAATTCTTTCCTTTACAGCTAAAAGGAATGTCCCAGTTTTTCCTGACATTGCTGCCAGTGGTCATCCCTACATATTTCTGAGATTGACTGCGTGTTTGCACAAACAGCTTTCCCAGATCTAGATGAACTAGCTAAAAGCAAAAATAGTATAGTGACGTTTCAAAGTGTGTTTTATGCATCAGTAGCCTAACCTCCTCTTCCAGTGTCTCTGATGGGAATCAAGGATAAGATTTACTTATATTTCAAACATTATCATCCAGCAGAAAGAAAACAGTAAAACACCCACTACGACGGCTGTTCTCGCCTTTATAAGATGGCTAGTGGTATCAACTTCAGTTTATGAAATAAGACGCTCCAGTAATAAAGTGAAATGCACAATCTATGCACATTTCTCTGTAGGAACTCTAATCTTGTCACCTGAGAATTRTTCTCTATAGGAACACTTCCTAACAGCACATTTGCACTGTAAATTCTCACTTTAATTAAGAAAATAAAATATTTTCAYTTCYCCATCATTTATTTACTCATTTCTAAATGACTCCTCTTGCACTTCACCATTCTCATTATTAAAATAATTCACAATTCCCCAAACACAGCTCTTAAATGACTTCCTGTGCACATYGTCACAAGGAATAAGTCCGGAATGCAAAATGCTCTAGCAAAACAAAAGCCTTTGTATAATCCTGTCATTAATCCTGTATTTGAAGCTAGATGCTAAGAACACTAGCCTTTAATTTAGCAAAATATTTAAGAATAGGCTGGACTTAAAGCATGCAAATACTCTTACTGAGGTCAAAATAAGTGCATTCYTAAAGACTGCCAGTCACACCAGTAGTTCATCATTATGCAACACCCCTGCTATCCAYCACAGGTCATTCACTAGGAAGTGAATGTTACAGTAGGAACTGTAACCATATGAAGATCCATTTGCAAAAACGTAGWGCATTGTCTAAGCTGTGAAACTCCCTTTTGCATTATAGCTATCTAGGCTTAAAAATTCTCAAAGTGCCATTCTTTTGCTCTCATTGAGAGAAAGAGAGAAGGATAGTTATTAAAATATGTCTATAAAAGAGGTTCTCGCAGTTAAAGAATTGTGGAGATTTGTTTTTATAGAGCTGGTCRAATGAGTGGCACCAGGAAGTCAGAGCATCATTTGTTAATGACCTTAAYTTTAAATATCTTTTCTCAAGGTCCTTCACATGCATTTTAGGCTGTGCAAGTTTATGGGTACCAAAAGGATCAGTTTCAGAAGCCTATAGTATATATGTATATTCCTCAAATAYGGAATATGCAAAACTGCTTGCATACACACGTGTATGCAGGAGTGMCACGTGTGTGGAAGAGCAGAAGAGCCAGTGGACTCTGGCTGAAGAAGGTGGTCGCTGCTATCTAGGGGTCACCTCGCCAGCCCAGAACACTGACAGGAGAATCACATCAACACACCCCATGTACTTCAAAGCATGTGCAGCTCAGCCAACACCTGGCTTGAAAGACAGCAGTTATTCCAAAAATAATTTCTTTAATATAATTCCTATATTAATTCCAAAGTTTCTTCACTGGCAAATTCAGGCAATTTAAAATTTAGCACTATTACAGAGCATGGCCCTGACACTCACAAAGTGTGGGAGAAGAATAGTGGCTGGTTTCAAAGTAAGACACCATCTTTAAAAACTCATGATCAGCCAGCAGGACATGGGCAGCTCCGAAACAAGTACTGTGCCATGGAAGAAATTGCCCAGAGCAAGCACCACCATTGAAACTTATTCTGAAAGGGACCCAGGGGCCAGAAGCAGGAGTGAGGGTGTCACAGGGATTGCTAGCATGGGTAACGCCACTGCTGTTACGGTGCAGTCAGTGTTTTAAGGCTGTGGTTTGACTGCACCGTGTGTTTGATGGGCATGCCTGTGCTGACATAAAAATGTGGGGCTGGCTGACAAATCACCACCATCTGCTGCTGCCAGAGCGAGATCCAGCCTGAGAAAGCTGCCATCAGTTTTGAGGCCTTGCAGTGTTGTAGAGCACCCAATTCCAGCAGTTTTCTTGAGAAATGTTCTGTGAATCATCATTCTTTTCCCCAAGCCCATTTGAGTACCTAGATATGAGGATACTATATCCTGTATGTGGATATATATACACAGTGATAAGCACTCATGATATACTTTCTCTGATATCTTTGGGGTTTGTATGAAGCCCAGCTGGATAATATTTATCCACCTTAATCCACCTTTCACCTAAAACATGGGCTAYTTCGTGAGCTGCCTACTCTTAATTTTCTTACCTGGCTTTTAGGATATATGCCCACTTGTAACGTTAGAGAATTTTTTTACTGTCAATTACCACACATTTTTGATAACCATTCCTCCCCTTGTGCTGCTTCATTCATTCTTCAAGAAGAATCTTGGTGGTAATCACTTATTTTTCCACCCACATATGTTCTTTATGGGTTGCTTTTTGGGTTAAAAATTAAAATCTTCTGTATTTTAGTGGCATATAGTCTAAGAACATCTGCTGAGTTAATAATTTTCCCTCCCCACAGTTCCAGCTGAAAGAATAGGGGTAACATTCATAGTTAGGATAGACTAGAGACCTAACTGGGACAACCGGCCACCCCTTCCCAGGTCATCACTGAATGAAACACTGAAGATGTTGTCTCATCTGGGCAATGCAATTCAGTTTGGTCCCTAGTGGGGAAGAAGTCCCAGCACCAGGACTGGGAGGCATATTGCCCTTTTCAGGAGCAAAGCCACATACTCTGCGAGGCCTGAGAACACACATTGCTCGTGTCTCAGGTGGTCCCTGCAGAACAAGGCTGCTACCTCACAAAGGACTCGCTGGCCCCACCTCTGGCTAAGCAGGTCTGCTGTTTTATGGCTGAGTGGATAGAGGCCAGGACTCCTCATACACTACCTTTTATGAGGAGTAAATTTAAAATGATTAAAATKATTTACAAAGTAATGTGTTCCCTCCCTCCTCCTCACAATGTAAGTAATGGCAGCTTTTGACTTATCTGTCTGAGAGATGAAATAATGATAGCGTGAGTTTGTTGTTAGAGGAAAACAAACCGAGTGGACAATGAAAAAACCAAAAAAGCACAAATATAACATCAGTTCTGTTGAATAGGAGAAGAAAGGCAAGCCTCTGAAATCTTCACGCAGCGCAGGGGTGCCATTGGGGGGACACGGGAGCGGAGGTGCGACGCTGTGTGTGAAGTCGTGGCCCCTGGCTCCGAGCCGCAGCCCCCAAAGGCCCTGCCCTGGGAAGAGGGCCCCACATTTCACACTGTGACTCACCCCTAGGGAAAGGGGCAAGGAGGTTGTGCTCCTCTCACTTCCAATTCGTCTGAATGTCCAATCTAATATGGAAATGAAGCGACGCACACCAYATCTTACACATGCGTGTCTGTATAAATAAGTGCCAGGAAACAAAATAATTATTCATAACATTGAGTTTCACAACTATAATTACAATATCAAAGCTGAGCATAATCTTTTTTTTTTTTTAAAAAAAAAAAGAACAAGTTTTTGATGAATAAAATTAACCTGTATATCATTACTTCTAAAGTCAAATTTCACGATTAACTTGTCAGAGTTTTATACATAATTATTATAATATAGCACTGCTTTTAGAAAAACAGTACTATAATAACTCATAATGTGAAGACATACCCGAGATTATAATCAACACCCAGGCACCTTGTTTCCTAGTAAAGCTGTGTTATTGCTGCGAAATTAAAAAGCAAACCTCCAGTTTGATGTCTCTCCACAAAATCACAATGTCTACGGGCCTTCAACCTTGATGAAGCAGTATTTAATTACAAATAATCCCAAGAGCTGCACACAGCCATGTTGGTAGCAGAAACAAAGTGAAGACAGGAAGAGATGAGGCGAGCACCCTTTGGGGAATTGGCATGTGATTTTTTTTTTTTTTTTTAACAAATTGAAAAATACGGTATTTGAACCCTAAATCAGTTGTCTTGCAGCGTCTCTGCATTTGTGATGAAATAATATAAAGAAGAGGGACTATTTAGGTCATAAAAGGTCAGGATCAAACATGAAAATAAAAAATATCTAAAAGGTAAGTAAGAGAATTCATTGTTCAAGGTGTAAGGCAAGCTCTCACTGCAGCAAGAGAGATTGGAGTTACGAGGCCACATCATATACAAACACACATTTTATATGCATATACATAGACACACACACATGTACATAAAATGTGTTTTTGTACACATTTCACTAATAAGCTGAAGTATTTGAATAGATTGCTGACAAATGTCTTCATCTTCAGAGGCTTTTAAAATCTTGCAAATAATATGATCCTTTCCAGTGACAGAAGGATGAATTAGGTGAGCTTTAGTCCTTTTTCTCAATTATTGCATGAATCTAAGAATGGCACTGCTTTCCACTTTACTGAAAAAAAAAGGCCTGGATTTTTTCCTTTTAGATCAAGTAAAGTTCAGAAAAAGAAAAGGATGTAAATTAAGAAACTGAAGTTACTGACGTAACTGGACTCCAGAATATCTTTTAGTGGMTTTAGCTTTAAGCAACCAAGTACACTAACCCAGGAGATCTATTTCATTTCAGTGGATTAATTGGGAACACAATCACAAATATTGACTTTACTCTGTGAAACTGTTTATATGAAATCAGATTTACTAGAAATCTAGGAAATGAATGTGTGAGGAAGCACTTAGGGACATAGTTTAGCAGACATGGTGTTAAAGGGGTTGGACAATGGTTGGACTTGATCATCTTGAAGGTCTTTTCCAACCATAATGATTCTGTGATTCTATTCTATGATTTTTTTTTGATGCAGGTGACAAAAAAGAATAAGATACTAGAGAATCACTTTTCATACAAGGCACAAAGGGATGGAGATATCCCAATCAGTTTATAATCCTCTGATCTACCACTGAAAAAAATATATTAATGGCATAAGTCTTCAGCTTAGTTGTCAAAGGAATCCCCAGCTTTACTTCTAGAGCAGTACAAAGAGACTGTGCTGGGGGTAGGCTCTTGGCTAGTTCCTGTGCATGAAGGAAGGAAGGAGCAAGAGGAAGAAAATAATCAATGAAACAGCCATTCATTAACATATTTAAGCAAATGGCAAAATTAATATAGAAATTATTAAAATGTCACTTGGATTAAACATGATGAAATGGAAGGATGCTGCTTCCCAGCAAGTTCATGAATGACAAAAACCCTGAAAGTATACTCAGACAAAAGACCTTTCCACACAGCCATCATGGGCAAAAAGTAAATGGGAGAAAGAGTTGTTTTRTTTGGAAGATCTCAAATTCCCATCTCTAAATTCATAGGCACTCCTCCAAGTGGTAGTTTTTAAGTAATAATTGTCATGAAGGAAAGCAGCACAAACAATTATGGCAACTTTATCAGTAGTGGGTAACCGGTGATTAACTGAAAAGGATTCCCATAAGTTTAGAAATACAATCTGAGATGTCTGAGGCAATGCCAAAAGCTTGTCCATGGTTTGTTCTATGAGACTGTTACATTCCTCACTTGCCCAATAAAAACAACTTCTTCAATGTCCTGGCAGTGGCAAAGCCAGAGATGCTTCACCATGKAAAAGAATTGCCCAAGAATTTTTTTTCCCCTTAGTAGGGTTTAAAATGGATGTGGAAAAAAAAAATCCAACCACAACAATAAAAGCTTTTAAAAGAATGAAAACACCCTTCGACAGAGAATTGGAAGGCAATAAACTTTAGCTCCAATTGAAATTACCAAGGCAGACTATACACATAAAATCTGTCTACCATATGAAACACAAAGAAAGAAAACGCATCTTGGACCACATTCCTTAATAGAACTGTAATATGAATTTGGTCCAAAGATTTTTTTTTTTTTGATTCACACAGTATCTCTACAATTTTTACCATATATAAGGATTAGTCTTCTCCTCTGTTATAAAAGGCTCACAGTTTATAACTCTGCAATTCTCCACCAGAGTGAAGTTCATTAATCAAAACGGTATTTTGATGGGTTTTGCGAATAAACAGAAATACRGCTATGCTTGGTATGGCTATGGTGCATGAAAGGCTGTGCCCAGAACAGCTGGACTGAAGCGTTATTCATTCACAGTCTCTAATCATATTCAGAATCTAAGATGGAAATCTGATATTTGTTAATTGCTTCAAGTATCTTATTCCATATTTCAAAATCCTGTAACATAACATGGAAAGTACTGTCATCATTTCACATCTATAATGTTCTTCGAAGTGAAATTTTTAGGAGCACTTGCCTAGGACAGCAGAAATATACCTCAGAAAAAAGAATCAGTGATAACTTGTTTAGTAACAATGTTTGGTCTTATTTTTCTAAAAATAAATAAAAAGGCTAACCCTGTGGGTAAAATGTGGCCTATTTCTCATGCATAAAACCTGACAGGCAAGAGAAGCAGTGTGCTTCCTCTGCACAGGAAGGGATAGGATTAGTCTCCCAGGGCTCCTGCTGCACAAGTACAATGATTTAGGGGTAGGCTCAAGTCTGAATCACCTGATCTCAACAGGGATGTTGCAAGGATAAATCCATTTGTGTCTCTGAAGTCTCAGATGTTAACATGAGAAACTCTAATTACCTTAAGAGGTAAATAGCGGGAGTCTTGAGCCCTGATRGGAAGAGCTAGGGCATTAGGCTCTGTTAACTAAGCAGGCATGCTTAAAAACCCCACAGAAAGAATTYATGTTCTTACAAAATTTAGAAATCAAATATTACACAGACGTATGCAATGTTGCATATGCAGACATACACAAACTATGTAATGTTTTTATAACAGCTATAGAATCTAGCCATGACCTTCAGTACAGGAAGTTATGGTGTTTGTAACTTTCAAGTACAAAMTTATTTTACTCTTGTTCTCCCAGTTAGAAATTATTTCAATAGGTATTGATTGTACTCRCTTTATATGTTTTTAGTGCAGCTTGGATAAATATACTTGTCTTTCTTACATTACTGTGAATAATAGAAGTTTTGTACTGCAGTTCCGTTAGCAAAGAGCTTAATTCTACTCCTACTAAACTCATGGCATTTTTCCCTGAACACTTTTAGAAATACTGAAGTAAGGTTTGTTAATACCTTTCTTTAAAAAGATGTACAACATGTGGCATCTTCTGATCTTTTAACAAGGTGGAAGACTATCATCAGCGGCTGACTTGTTTAAGTATCAATGTACTTCATTCCTTGTAACCAGATCTTCTGAAACTCTGGTAAACCATCCAGTATGCTTCAATCTTAAACTAAACTGTGCAACAACTTCTTATTAATACTGTCTCCTCACCCACACACTTTTAATAGCTTAAACAAGGAATTGCAACCATATCACTCTCCACAATTACGCATGGTAAAGMCTGAGCCATATCCATCATCTGACTGCTCTGCAGTGTCACTGCTTTTCTTAATTGCTCACTATACTCTCAGCTAGAACTTCTGGTAGCCTTTGTATTTCTAATGTCCTTAAAAATGCATGTGTTTCCCTCTGTGAGGTGGTTTACAACTCCAGCTCTGCTTCTGCCTTCTTCCTTTCCACCTATCTGCTAACCTTACGTTTTCTCTCTTTACCTACAATGAGTTAACCATTTTGTACGAGTTTGAACTGATTTGAGAATTGTCCCGTACTTTAAATGCTGAGAAAGCAAAAGCCTCAAAATCTGTCTCACAGCATTATTTCAAAGTCCACTATAGAGATAACCAGGGTTTGTCTGTATGACAAAGTTGCATTAGCAAAGCATGACTGGGATATTCTGTTGTAAATGTGGAAGCCCAGAAGTGAGTAGACCTATAGAGGCCTGTGACAACACTGTTAATAAATCAYGCCAATAATGGAATTAAATCATACACAAAGTGCCAAGGCCATAGGTTTAAGTCTTTTTTATCTTTAGCAATATAGTGTACTTTGGAACTTATTTCCCAGAAATGTTTGTATCAGCCTTTAAGGTTTATCCTACACAGGAACAGATGAAGTAAAAAAAAAAAAAAAAAAAAAAGAGTATAAAGACACAGCACTTTCTCATAGATATCTGATGATTTTTCCTCCACCTGCTTTGTGCCATCTGATGCCTGAACTCCTGGTTCCCCTTTTCCTAGCAGTCATAAATAAAATGTTTTCTTCTGACTAAAACTTTTCATCTGATTTTATTCCACGCTGCCTTTCCCCCATTTCCTGTCAATATGCTGCAGGCTCTGGTTGTCCAGCATCTCTTCACAGTTCACATTTTAAGCGAAACAATGCAATTAGCATCAGTAAAAACGAGATGAGAATCAGATTCAATCTTCCTACAGAAGTATATCTGTACTTTTTTCAATGCAATTATTTCTCCAACGGATTAATATTTCCTATTTCCAAGAAACAAACTTGAAATGAAAGAGCCAGTGACTCAAGACAGCTGTACTTCTGGGTCTTTTTTAATATACCATGATATTATCTGAAACAGATTTGAATATTCTTCATAACAAATCATGTTCTGTTTCTATTTTCAGCATTCAAAGGCTGGCTCCCTTGATAATTCACAGTCCATCACACAYTGGGAACCACAGCTAATCTTTTAGTTTAGAAATGTATTAATCATGCAGCAATGGATAGTTATTGCTTAAGGATTATTCATGCCGCATTTTTAAAGTATCCATTAGAACAAATAATTGGAGTCATTCATGGATCAAAATAAAATAAGAAAGAGCAAGAGAGGCATCTTTTTTTTTTTTCCAAGTTTTGATCAATTTTTCCTATAGAACTTCTTGCATAGCATTCACAGAACAYTTCCATCTCATTCTGGAGATGAAGTGGTTCAATGCTTATGTGCTTGTCTTCCAGAGTGCAGAAGAATCCTTCCCTAAAAAGAGTCTTTCTTAGTGCCTTGTACTGACCCCCATCTATCAAAACAACTTAAGTACATTTGGAAATTTAAGCACCCAAGTAGTCCTGCTGATGCAAGTGATTTGATATCTAAAATGTGAGATGATGCGACTTGTAGGTGTTTAAAGCTACATATGTACTTAAGTGCTTTAGTGGATTGAGGCCAGGCAGCTTATCTCCTGCGGAGCTTGAAGGATCTGTGTCCTGCTTGGAATCCTGCCTTTTAAACATTCACATGCAGCAGTTTATCAGCCATATAAGTCAATTAAGAAATATTTGAAGCACTTAAAGGAAAAAAAAAAAAAAAAGCTACATAGTATTACAGTACCTGAGAGACCCAGCTATTCCAGTCTATCGTAGTAAGCCTTATTTGGAATGTACGTGATGCATATTACAAATCTCTGTAAAGCCTTTGCCATACTAATCTTGCAGAAACAAGCCTATAGTACTCAAAATAATGCATTTTTCCCCTCAGACAACCTCTACACAAATATAGTGCATACTACATACTGTCTCTAGGCAGCAGTCCAACACTTTTGTCCTATTTATTGCTGTTTCTGTAAATTGTCTTTTTTTAAAAAAAAAAAAAAAAGTACTAAATCCTCTTTTATTTGTGGTAAAACATAGATACTCTTAGCAGTCTTCATGTCCTTAGTAGACACAGGCAAGTTCAGTGAGTCTCTCMAGTGCTGAATATGTAGTGTCACGAGTAAAATCTCACCAAGTACCAAGAAGCCTTTAACATCTTGGCTACCAAGGTCTGTTCTGAGTAACTTAACAAAAGACAGGCATCTTTACTTGATGGCTTATAAGGATGGCTAAAAATAGGAAATGAGAGAATTAGCTCATTTGCTTTTAGGGAGTCTGACCATACTAAGCATTTGGTTTTACAGAAATATCGTTAGTCAACTCCTTATCATTTAATTGTGTCATCATCTCCTGAGTAAGAAATCGTGCATTTTCCGTAAATTTCAGTGAAGTCCTCCTGAGTTACTTCGGTTGACAATTAGATCTTACAGTGAATTTTTGTAAACTCTTTTCCTTTATTCAGCAAAATCTGTGGTCCTTTGCATAAGCAAAATGAAATCTCATGAACATTTGCTTTCCCATCTTTGCTTTCTGAGAATCCAGTATCYATCAGACTGACTTTTAAATAAAATGTATATAATAAATTCTGCAATTACATTTCTATCTTATATTCAGTCTTTAGAGCTATAATTGCATCAAAAGACATTCTTCTACACAGGTCTTGCTGAGCTTGATGATCTTTTGCCATTTTAGAGTAATTTTGTACTTTAGCAAGTAGTAATTACCAAGGGTAATATTGCTAAAACTATAGTAGCTGAATGTAAAAACCTCATGCRGTACTGTTAACGCTAGAATGTAAAAGTAAGGTATGTATGTGTCAACATTAGCAAACAACTCCAGCACTAAGCTCTGCAGCACTCTCCYTCTGAAATAAGTGGGATCGTAGCCTAAAGCACTTTGTGTGGATTGCTTTTATTATGAATTGTGCTGAAATTCAGACTAAATGAACTACACTGGGGTCAGGATTGTGCAACAGAATTGTATACTTAGTGGTCGCTGCTTCAGAGAAAAAGGCAGAATAGCAGCAATGAACAATACACAGGTCACAAAGGACAGAAGAAGTTGAAACCATAGCCTGACAAACAGATGTGAGCACAAAAGCCAAAAACGCTGGAATGTGCAGGAAAATTTCTTATAATTTCAGATGTTTAATAAGCATTTCATGACTAATAAATGTGCTGTGTTGTTTYCTATGTAGATCATTAGCTAAGCATTAAATTGAATGGAGCTGTGCCAATTTATACTAGCTGAGTATTTGCCCAGCCATATCGAGAAGACATAACAACAGAGCACCAGGGGAGGCAGTTCTTCCTTTAAGATTTACCAGTTCCAATGGCTGAGGCCAAGTCCACTCACATATCTGCATTATCAGTTGACCTCGGTTTATTTCCGACTTACGATCATGGTGATGATGTTCTAATGGCTTGTGGCACAAGGAGTAGTCCTGACAAGTGTAGCCAACAGTGAACACATCCATTTTTAAGAAAGATGAATCTGGACATCTTCCCAGGTTATACATCTGCCTCTCTCAGTCACACTCACTCAAAATGTACAGACTTTCCTCTATGACATATTTGTGGGTGAGCTCAGCACAGCTTGTTAACAAATACTAGTTAAAAATGCTGACTGCATGTTCGATATTGTATATACAACTATAATTGGAAACACGTTGATTCATCTGCATAAAATGTCATCTACCAATTGTTTAACTTAGGGCAGCTAGAAATGAGTTCAATATCAGAGGAAAACATTTTGGCTTTACCTCTTTACTCCTCATCTTCTTATTTTCCTTTCTTCACACTACAGGTCCAAAACCGTCTTATCGTTTGTTGTCATGATGGATTTTTTTTTTTTTTTTACTTATCAAAAAGCAAAGAAAAAACTCTAAAAACCATATTTTTAGGCTTATTATATCTCAGTGGGGCTAAGCATCAATCATAAAAAAGCTTTAGTCATTCATACAACACTATTCATAATTTTAAAGCCAGATTCCTAATAACTAAAGCATCTTTTCTAACACTAAGTATTTCCCAGAAACTTATTTTCTAGGAAGTCTGACTATTACTATTTTGAACCATTTTCAGCGTTCAAACCCTTTATGCATTAAAAGCTAATGAAGTATTATGACCAAATTGATTGCTAGGAGCCAATTTCCTCCTCCTGCGTGTGTGTGTGAGGTTGTACCGAGCCAGATTTTTAATGTTTCTGTCTAGTTGGCTTCTTAAGTTGTTTTTTTTTTCCATATGCCATCTGTGCCCTGAAAAATTGAACTCGCTTTTTTTTATGCATGAAAATAGCACACAAATCTGTTTAAATAGAGAAATAATACCTGAGTTCAAGAATTTCTTAGTTACACAGCAAGATTTTAGACAAAAAAAAAGTAAACCCCCATAACAGGCCAATAGCTATATTATASAGTTTGGTTCTCATCTGCCACAGTCCCTCCCCCATTAACTGAAAATACCTTTTGAACAGCAAAAAACAGCTAGGAAAGAGAAGTGCAGCTAGGACAAAGAAGTAAATTCCTCTAACGTAGTGGTGCAGCTTCAAGTACCATCTCAACTCATTTTCCGAGRGTCTCTATATTTAATATGGAGATACTATATTTCCATATGACATGCTTTACAGGATTTRGACAGCCTGTAAGGCATCCTTCTTTGCTATGGAAAGACATTTTTATGGACTATCACTTACTAACATAATGGGGGATATAGACATTAGATTGGATGGTATGATTTTACCCTGCACTGTATGTTGTTACGTTCTGGCACTTGAAAAGGATTGATTTTTTCCAAGTCTTCTGTTTAGCTGGAGGGCATGCAGATGTATTTTGCTAGCAAAAGGGTTAATGGATTCAACCTTTTGAAAAATGTACTTCTTTACATGCATATAATATGATGGATAGTTAACTGCATGCACATTGGTAAACAGAGGTGAAAAACAAATTAATTGGAAGGTATAGAGTTTATTGTTTGTTCTCTGTTTGATAGATGGATCTCATTATTTTCCTTGGGCAGACAAAGCCATAACAGTTTCCAGAGAAAGGAGAAGTGGCAGCTCCAGGAAACTGCTTACAGATGGACACCCAGCAGGCTAAAAATATTACTTCTGTCCACCTCATCAATAAACTGGCTCCATGCAGAATGGCAATTATTCTTTTCCTGCTTGTATTGCCCTTTGTGAGGCCTGAGSACTGTTATTGATAACAGGGTATGGAGTACAAAATATATACAGTATCTCAAACTCATTTACTATGGTAAATCCATACCGAGTAACAATGATTCCTTTTATGCCATTATTTAAAGTGGCAGCSTGCACTCATCAATGTCCAGAAGGATTATGTTGATCCTATGTTTTGTTACTAGCCTATTAATGATTAATGATACACATTTATTATTTGCCTATCGCAGCCACAGTGCCTTCTGCGCAGAAGGAAGGGGAACGCCGTCGCTGCACTCCACATTTTGCTTCTGATGGATGATTAACACGTCACAAGCAGGGGCATCTTTCTGYTCTATCTTCCACTCCGCTACACGCAGAGGCGGGTGCTGACCATATCCAAACAATACACACGGAACAGGGACAATACACGTTCCCCCTGGTGAAGACACAGCCACTCCTCGTGTGCTTTGCTCGGGTGCCAACTGTGCCCGGGTGAGAAGGCAGCAGTGCCATCGCCCCACAGAACCCCACACAGAGCAATAAACCCAGGGACCCCGGCACTAACAGCTGCCTCACAGCTCAGCTAGAAGCGTTTGCTGCACAAATTGCTAATGTGGACAAATGGCCTCTTATATGTTTACAGTTCCCCTGCCTTTTCACCCCAATGTGCTTTGTGAATGCACAGCAAACTGAACTTACTCTCTAAAGATGTACTATCGTGTGCATCCAAAGATGTACTATTCTTTGTAAGGATCCATATGGACCAGCTGACTGCACAAATGAGCTTCAAAGGGGAGAGGATATATGGATTTTTTCACTATCTAAATGTAAGTTTGTATGTGGTGTCTGCATCTGTTTCTGAGAAACACTTCAGCTGTATTGTTTTAACATGTTGCACTCCTGCAAAGGGATTGCAAAAATAATTAGGATTCGGAAACATTACAAGAGATGCGTGGTCCTAGAGATAAGTGATTTCTGCCCATAAAGTAGGTTAGATGGACACTTGATCTTATTCATCWTAAATGATCTTTTCCTTTTACAGTGAGCAAGCTGTTGCAACAAGAAATGCTAATTTCCYCCATAACAAAAGTATTAATTCATGAGGTCCAAGGTGAAYCGCCCTTCTGGAATGAGGAAAGTTRAGAWAATTAGAAAAATTGGAAATTATTCCAACACCAAGTGTAAAGCTGATGTAGTGGGCTGCATTCAAAAAAATCACTGAAGCCAATGGAAACACTGTCATTGACCAAAACACAGCCGTAGCTACCAGCTCACTTCTCCAGAGCTCATACACAGTTGCGGTTACATGCATGTTGCTGATATGGTTACTGTGATTGACATCTAGCCCTTGCAAAGATTATTTCATTAGAACAACTTACATAAACCGTCAAAGAAAATAAATATTCTCCATTTCAGATCTTAAAATCTCCTGTTCTTTTCTTTGATGACTGTAACACTGCAACGCTGTCACTGTCCACAGAAGAGACCAACCTTTCAGGGAGCCTCCACCTTCTATCTACTGGGAGATGAGAAGGTGCAAAAATAGTTATGTATATTAATACCCAAGGGCCCAACCTCGGCAGCTGTTCCACATATGCATACAGACCTCCTTTATCACACTGATTAAAGTGTACAATTAACCTAAAATAGATGCTGAAAAGAATGTGTTGTTATTTGTTATCACAGCAAAGTTATGAATATACAGAGTCCACAGRCTGACAGTAGCTATGCTTTTAAAACAGCGGTATTGATGCTACTCAGGAAATGATCAACTTGTAAAGTGAGGGSAGAATAGCATAACTGTTATACATTTAGTAGTCGTTGCTTAATGTCCCTGAAGACATTGCTGTATTTCCATTTATGCAGTAGATTCAATGCATTAGTTTCAATGCATTAGCTAAACTAAAAAAGTTAACAGACCTGTAGTACCGCTACATATAGATGTGGAAATAAAATTCCTGGTTTTTAGAGCTTCCATAAATCTAACCAGCTTCTTCCTTTCTGGGCACCATTTGAACATATGGAAAAAAAAAAAAGATCTTCAATGCCTCTGACACAAATAGGTTGCATCATTTTTAGGAAGGAATCATTTAAATATTAAGTCATCAAAAGCATTAAATAAACAAGCTCATATATTCAGAACAGGTTCCTCTGGTTCCTTTACCTAATTCCACATGAATTTACAGTAATTCAAAACATAATAATCTCTGACATTATTCCATTTTCCAAAGAAATGCTAAATTCACAAATACCTGCCCAGTACAGTGTAGTGAACAAATACACATTAAGCATAAAACCCAACCTCCACCAAAACTCCTTCAAGTGCGCATGTTTCCCAGCTGTTTGCCAGAATTTGTTTTGGGTCCAGAGCTCTGCAGCATCTGGGAAGTGAGGCAAAGGGTTCCACTTACTCAAATTTTGCAGTGTTCTTACTTAATTTCTTTTTTTTTTTTTCAATATTTAGGATATTAAATCTGAAGTTAGATCTCTGATTTGCTTGAAAGAGTAGAAGAACACCATTTTTAGTAATAAATAAAAGGCACCCGATTTTAGGACATACAGGCTATCCAATAGATATCAGCTACTTCCATTTAGTATTGATTGGGTTGTTGTCAAGCAACTCATGAAAAACACAGATAAGACCACTGAAACTTAAAATTACTGGAAAATTTATTAGACTTTTATAATACCAAGAAGATAAATTTGAGTCTGTATCTGGTAGAACTACTTTTACGTTACTAGCTCCATCTTGCCGTAATTCACATTGCAATAGTTCAGCATTAGATTATTTTACCAAAACATTGTTTCTTTGAGATTTCACAGTCTTGTTGTAGCAGGATAAAAGGGCAAGTGCCTTAACGGTTCGTACTCTCCATAAATGAAACACCAAACTCCTTTAATCTGAATACTTCCAGTGTCCATGCTCTTATGCTCTGATAGGTTTTATGAGACCACTTGTCTCACAAGTAAAATCAGGTTACTAGTCTTGGCATTCTTACTGCTCTCTACATATGGTTATGCTCTTTATGACCTACAGTAGATGAATTACTCTTGTTCCCTATCTTCTATGTATTAGAGAATGTCTTTGTTTAATTTTATGCACTCTCGCAGCAACTTCTATTACTCACTGAAGCCTAAAAAGCGAGTTATTTACCTATGAGCARAGACTTTTCCCAGCAAGTTTATAAGCAAGCATATAAATTTGAATTATTATTTCTGACCCTGCTATAAAGTTTCCTTAGAATTCTCTAATCACTGGTAGAATTATACTGTAATGAAAATCTATTAATCTTATAGCCTTTCCTACACTGCAAAAGTAACACTTCTCATATAAGCAACATATTTGGGCAATAGAAAATGTTCCACATTTTTAAATAAGACAGATATGCATGAGTGACCAGAATGTGCCTTAAAAATGATTTTTTTTCAAATGATTCTTCTGTTCATCTGTTACAAAATAACTAATTATCTTTACCTAYAGGTCTTCACTCATAAATGAAACAAGCAACAGTTCCTAAGGTAAAATAATGAGTTTGCTATACCTTAATAGATTAATCCTTGTATTTGCACTATTAATTTATCACCAGATGACATTCAATCATTTAATTTTAATAGTAAGGAAAATAAGGAAAAAAGCATTCAATCTATAAAACAAAAACAACAAGCAAAGTGAAAAGTGGAGAGAAGAACAATCCCCAAATACTCAGATAAGTGTTCTCATTTTCATAGTCTCTTCAGGTCTCTCAGTAGTTCTTCCAATAYAGCAGGACAAAATGGTTAGGTTTAAGTGTCTGTTTGAAGATTATAATATTTTACCCGTTCCTTCAGAAATAGATCTTTCCCCAGGAAAAGAAGACTTATATATACATACGTACATATATACTTATGTATTTATTTATATTTTTTTCCCTAGGTTGGCTACTTCAAACTATTTTCTTGATAAAAAACTTCACCTTAAAGGTAAAACGTTTCTGGTAGGCAAGAAGCAGCCAGAAGATTTGGTTTTTTGCATCAAAGATTTCATTAGCAATGAAAATTTGATATTGTTTCCTAAAGATTATACTCAACAAACTAATAGAGAGTCATTGAAATACATTAAAGTCATTCTATTAACTTGAACGGGATTAAACTCCAAAGTCTGGGGAAAGGTACTAAGAAACCTGTGAATTAGCTATAGAAGGAACAGGATTCTTAGTATGTATCTTAATATCTACAGAATTACAAGAGCACTCACAGGCTTGACTGTGTAATCTATAACACTTGCAATGAGATAGACAGATGAACAAGAGGCACAAACTGTATGTTAATTTTTATTATGCTCCTTACATACTATAAGGACCAAATTAGTGGAGGTGGAGAGACAGGGAAGGATTTAATTGTACTAACCTTGATTTTGGTTTAGTCCTTTTAAAAACTACGTTATTATCAATTCTGATAATAGGGTTTTTGGTTTTTTTTTCAAATAAGCTGAAATGCTATAATCACGACCACCATGAAAGAACCACTTAGCCTCATTATTAAGCCTCGGAATGAGACAAAGGTTACTAGGTTACCATCCCTGTGTTCTAGGAGAGAAGAATTAAGCTCTTGTGCCTGAGGTTCCCAGCGACTGTTCAGACAAGGGCAAACATGTTTGATAAGAAACTGATTYGGTTCATAACTGTTTAAACAGACACAACCCAAAGAATGAATTTTGTGACCAATACTATTCAGTCTTTCTGACAAGCTTGCAATGAACCATCAGCACTATAATTTAGTCCCTGACAGTCCATTTTGCTCCACTACCTAACACCATAAGAAACCTGGGCTGGCTTTTTGTGGAACAGAGCAAGAACACAGGCCAATGTCTTGCCATTTAAAATGTTCAGCCAYGAAACTTGCCTCTAAACTTGCCTTCCATACTACCCTTGYCTGGGATCTGGGTATGGGGAAACAAGTATTTTCCTTTGTTGGTTGTCTTTTTTTTTTAGTTTTTTGTTTGTTTGATTGATTCTGTCTTGTCATTATTTAACTAGTTACAGATTCGGTGCCTTATGGAGGAAAAACAGATACAGAGGAGCTGGTGATAACAAGGTAGCTTCTCAGGTGCTACGAAGGTTGTCTTAGGTATCCTGAGGCTTTGTGCAATGGCCCAAAGTAAAAGGGAACAGAAGCTTTCCCAAAGCAGGCAGAAGGTAAATCTGAATATCACAGCCAAGCAGATGAAATCTAACTGAATGTGGAAGCAAATGACGCTGCTCAGCAGGATATATCCTCATTTTCTGGGNAAAAAAAAAAAAAAAAAAAAAAAAGCTGTGCTCGCTCAGAATTTTAAAGAGAAAATGAAAAAAAACAATGGGAGCACATAAAAAAGAGGGAAAAAAAAATCACTTAAGTTGCATGTAGAAATCCGTTTTTTCAGTCAAAAATTTTCCTTAAATACCTTAAATTTTCCTTAAATACCTTAAGCATGTGCTATAGTATTCTCTCTCTCAAAAAAAAAAAGAAGAAAACAAAACATCCATAGCAGAATCAATGAAAAAAAATAGACAAAAAAAAAGGGAAGTCACAGGCCATATTTAGGCCTCAGTGAATGGTTTTCTCACAGTTTGTTTGCTTGTTTGCTTGTTATTTTTACCATTGAGCTAGATACCAAGAGCTGCTAAAAAGCTCTAACATATAAGGAAAGACCTTCAGAGTTTGATAGAAGGAAGCAAGAAGCAAGTCACTTTCACGGAGGTCTATTTTGAAAACCATCAGAGCACAACCTTGTTCCCTTGTTTATCCTTAGACATAGTAAAGGAAATGATGGCAGAGATCCTGAACCCTCCAGCTCTCCAAATCAACACCTATAAGAGCAGTAGTTATTCAGTGAGTGCCAAGGATCAAGTGGAATACGGGCTGCAAATTGGGACGTTTGCTAACTGCATGAAAAGAGCTGCAAAAATACCAACCAACGTAACATGTTATTAATATAATGTAGTATGTAATTTGGAAGGATTATGAAATGAAGAAAGAGCCTCCTCAACTACACATATTAATGATAAATGACCATTTTACCATAATGCCACTTCCCTGCATAAAACTGAAATAAGTGAATATTGTCGCTTTGCTAATTAGTCATAGGAAAAAGATGTTAAGTATGTCAAGTGTGAATATTTTACAACACTAGGCAGACCAAATTAATTACTGTAGATGATATAAATACCTAATTATTGAGTTTAATCTATAAATACGGAAATTATAACTCATAAAACTGGTAAAACTCCTATTTTTCTATTTTGCCCAGACAGCMTGAAATAGAAATAAAAGTGTTTTCAGCAGTTTTACATGCAAAAKAAAAGCTCAGGGGAGCCTYTTCTCCAGTAAGAACACACAGATCAATGCACCAACGGTCTCTATAATCCAAATATTTGCCAGATGCCATTGACTTCCTTTGAAATCTTCCAGCTGTTGATGCCTTGACTTCTGAGTTGTGAATTCTTAAAAGTATCATTCCATTTTTCAGAGTTACTTAAGTGATACTGCCCATTATAAGGAAGGGTAATCAAGTACAAGCATTAGAAGTTACATATTCGATTGTAAGTACTCTGTATAGAGAACCAGGAAGATATGGGTCGCAAGAAGGTAGGAGAGAACATCCTGGMTGATAAAATGGCATTGGCCTGTTAAGGCATACTGAGATAGCTGTCGGAAAAGCCTAGTGCACAAAAGGAAATTAAAGCTGCTTGTTAAACTATTGATGACATCCGAAGTCCTCAAGAGAAAGGGGAGGCTGGAAGTGTAAAGAAAAATGCCGACTTTGAAATGAAACGAATTAATGCATTTTAATAGTTGCTTATTATGTCTTTTTAAAAAACACTATCTTCTTCTTCACTTAACAGTATTAGTACAGTGGGCATACTTTATTGATCTGATGTTCCTGGACACTGTAACAGATCCTGGATACTGGATTCACAATTCAGCAAAATCTCTCTTATATATTAAGTTTWATTTAAGCAAATTAGATTAGTTCAAAACTCTGACTCTGGTATCTTAKATTAACATAACTTATCCAAGTGAATTAACTGGGTTTTTTGACCACAATACTGTTATTTGGGGATTTATTTAAAGATGGATTACACACCAGCAAATGCTGAGCTGCTGAAAAAAAAAACTAATAAGGACAGGTACCGTATGGCAGTTTCTTGGAATATGAAAGATCCAGTTTAATTCCTGAGTTATGAAGCAAATGCTTCATTTCTGTATGAAAATTTTTAACAGGCCAAGAAAGTGGAACAGTCCCATAGCACAGAGTAGTAAACCACAGAAGAGACAGCAGTCCCTTCAAACTGGAAATGTGGCTTTTCATGAAAGTTGTTTAGGCTTCTACTTTGATCCTGATTTGAAATAATATCTATTTTAAAATTTAAGAGTTTTGAGTCATGAAATGATGTTTCTCATGAGTGTTAGTTCCTAACATAAAATTTCCTAAAAACTTTGCAGAGACTTAATCATGGAAGATAGTAATGTGATTCAGGATCATCCACCAGATATTTCAAAACACAGACATTTTTTCTTGTTTCATTTTGCCATGTTGCTAAGATCAGTTGTTTTAAATGCCAGTTTTTGTACTGTTGACTTGTGAGCTGGGCATTTATGTAACATGAGAAAATTTTCTACTGGAGTTTTTGAGATGACAATTTAGGATAAGTCAATGGTATAAACTAAAATTAGCATAGAAGTGTTAAAATAATAGCTTAGAATAGCATCTCACTCATAKTACTTGTCTTTGACATGCAAATTCTGTTTCTACTACTTCTTGAAATAACAGACTCACAATTCCTCTTCTAGTACCTTTATAAAGACTTCAGAAATCTTTTGTTTTCCTTCCACTTTGCCCTTTGTCCTGAAAAATCTTGGGTCTCTGTCCCCCAAAATTCAGATTTAGGATTATTCTACATGCAAAGCATCCTTCTGTTAACCACACCTAGGACTATTCATGCTGTAGGACCTCCAGTCATCAGTTTGCACTTGATATTCTCTTCTTTCTCTCTGTTTTTTTCCATCTGACTAGGTCTAAGGATGAGTATAAAGTGATTCTTCTTTAAAAAATTCCAGAATGTCTGCTCTCCTGTGCCATGACAAGAAACTTCTTATTAAGAAACACAAACCATCTTGAGTGGACACTTGAGACACTTTGTCAGAGAAGAGAGGTACAAAATATCATGAAACAGAAAGCAACCTTCCATTTGCCAACTAACCAGAAACACTCAGGAGAGTCAGAAGAATATTCTCACAGGCTTCAGTAATTGACTGGCACAGGGGCAATATTTCACCACTTTAGAAGTATTAATGGGATGAAGTTGCCTAAAAACTATTTTCTAATCCTAGCAGGTGTTGATCTGATTTGAAAAAATACCCATACTAATACCAAATATTTCATTATGGAAACTGAAAGACTTGGGAATTCTGACCTGCCAAGTGAGCGGGAGTAGAGCTGGACTGAAAATATCACTAGGTTTCTTTTTGCTGTTTTTGAAAATACTACTCCRTTTTCCTGTGCTGTTTTTGTTGCCTAAGGATTTCTGAAAAAAATCTGTTTCTAAGTTACCAACTTACCTCTCTTACCTGCTGTTTCTTACACTGTTTCTTAACTGACTTATCTTCTTTGGAAGCAGAGATAGAGTATTAGGACCAGTATGAGAAGGGCATTGCATATGAAGGACTCCTGAAAAGTACCAGTTCATGCATTAAAGAAAAGGATCTTGCTTTCCAGGCCCTACTCACATTTATAGTCTAGTTCATTTTTGACTCAATCTAGGCTTTGCTGCAGAGGTCCACCACCCTTAGTCTCATATGTGTGGTATATACTAAATTTGGAGTGTGAGCTCAAAAAAAGAAGGGAAAAAAAAAAAAAAAAAAAAAGAAGAGGAAAGGGAAAACTCAAGCCTTGTTTAATGATCTGATCTTTGTTTACCATAATGCTTCCCATTAAAATTCATTACTAAATATACTTGCAGTCTACTTAGCGTCTCTATTATATGCAAGACTTCTGTGGCTTTCTGCAACTGTGTTTGATATTGAAGCAACTCTTCAGCTGTGGAAATCTGAGTGCCCCCATTTTAAGCAATCATTATACAGAATAACAAATTGATWTTTTTTTTCACTAGATGGTAAGAGAGAAAACTATCACCTACAGAGAAATAATATTTTAATACATGGTAGCAGCAGAAAATAGATAATAATCACATACAAGCAGGAAACATGAGTAATTTGAGCACTAGTTTCTTAGCTTGATATTTTCAGGCTATCCATGAAATACCAGCAGATCAGTGCTCTCTCTTGGATAGCATATTCCAGGGCAAGAATGAGACTCTGATAATTTGAACACACTTTGATAGTGCAACAAATGAATTTAGTCTTGAATAATAAAATGGTTCTGTTTCTGAACCATAACTGGATGACAGAGGGAATATGAGAAGGAAAATAAATGAAAGGGGTTTTTTTTTCTCCCTTTAGAAGCTAATCTTTATAATGCTTTCATTAGCAGTTAAAAAATACTGCTTTGAAATAGAAAAGAAATGGATTTTAAGATACTGAATACCATAGGGCATAGTTTTTTCCCCATTTACTAGCAGGCAATATGAAGGGTTTCTTTTACTGTTGTTACATTTGTAAAAGGTTTGCTAGTAAAAGAACCAAACACTAAAATACAAGAAAGAGGAGCTGAAGAACTGTTCATTGGGCTAGCCCAGTAAAAAGGAAAGTAGTTCATACATTTAAGCAAGAAAAGAGATAAAGTACTATTATTTTCTACAAAAAGAAATTCTGATRGGTCGGACAAGAAAACAATAACATCTCTCATGAATGTGCACAGTATAACTACATTTCTGGCATAAACGAGAAAACAGCTGCAACTACATCTAGTGATGTACATATCACACTACACAGTAGCAGGAACTTCTGTCCTACAAAATACGAGATTGCTACCTCGATCTAGGAGAAAAGCGTCATCTTTACTCAATTCAAGCAATTCAATAAATTGTTTATCTTCATATGCAAACACAAGCTGTAATTTTATCAATCCTTTGTCAACTCAGATGCATTTAATCTGCCCCAGTTTAGATATAAAGACTTCAGATGTCTAAGCTGATTGTCCATACTCCACTTACAGCCAACAAAGTCACACCAAAGGTTGGTATTTATGGGTTTGGATGGAGCAAATCGCTTTCTCAAAGAGCTGGTTTATCTCCACTGAGTACAGACTGGGTCTAGACAACTAGCTGAGTTAAACAAGAGGAGTTGTACGCCACTTCTACGGCGACAAGTACTCTGGCAGACAACATTTTGGAAGCAGCACTTGTTTCCCCCTTTCCAGCAGGATGCTTTCCAGATGCGTAAAAGCTCATGAAGAGAGAGGAGCGCTCCGGACTGCCAATCGCTGTTAATGAACTTGTCACAAAGAGGGCTTTGAAGGGGTGTTAGGGCCAAAACTTGTTAGACTCTAGCTGCAGGCAAGACAACCCTCCTGCAACCTGAACAGCCCCCTTAGCTCTGAAAATCACACACCGAATCTTAATTGACCTCTCAATGTCTCAGCCACCCTAATGACCACAATACTCAACTGGCCTTTAAGGCAGAACTTGGTGCTCTCCTTGGCCACTGSAAGCACTAACTGCCAGTCCTGAATGGGATATGGTTAGCAAAGGACATCCAGCCTTTAATAAAACCTCACATTTGGACAAAGCCAGCTGAAGGACCTGGAATTTCAGCTCTTCACACAGGGGAAAACTAATCTAAGCTTCAGAGCACCACATAATTGCTTGCACCACCCAAGTGCTTGCAAGTTTACAGTATATCAAGAAATCTTCAAACATGGTACTACCAAATGGTATAGGCAGGGAAAAGGAGGGCCAGGGAAAGAACAATTAAAACCTAAGAAATTAAAACAGAAATCTGCGTATTGTAAGTCTAAGTTAAGACCAGTGCCATTATTACATCAAAAGCATGACTATGACTTCAACAACTGTCTGCAAATCCAGCAACAACAACTGTCTGCAAATCCAGCAAAGCTAGTAGCCACCCAAGATATGCAAAAATGTTTCATCTTTCAAGAAAGTTAAGCAGCTGGTTACGTTATTCCCGTTTCCCTGACAACCTTATAGCATTCATGACCCAACCAAATTCCCAAATCAGTTGAGATTTCTTTCTTTATGTGGGCTGGTGTTCGTCATTAATGATAGAACCACTAGCAAACAGCTCTTCCTCCATTTCCTAAATGTGACAAGTGTGTGGTAACATCACATTCCTCAAATTAGTCAAATCTGCTCAGATGTCTTTGCCTGGAACTATAGTAAAAACAAAGGACAAAAGCTCAGCTCTCATCAAGACTATACACTGAATACATCTAGAGATATCATTAGRTGGTCTATCTTTTTTTGAACTGCTGCTTTCTTTTAAACTACAATGTGAAAATACTTAGTGTAGAGTTATCAGCTAATTGCTATTGTTAACAGGCATTTTCCAGCATTGAAATTCACTTCACTGACACAAAGCTTATTAAAACCAGCACAATGCCTCATTTACTTGTGTCGTCTCTCCATTGAAAAGAAGAGATTAAAAAAAACATATAAGGCTAGATAGCACTTTTAAACAAAGCATTGAACAAGGCAGTGAGTATGTGCTTTGCACACTCACATCGGGTTCTTTCTTTAAGGAATCTCTTTCTACTTATATTCTTTCCTGAGAAATACTCTGTTCTGCCCTCTCCTCTTCAAACTTTTCTAGGAAAGAGGAGCTATTTGGCCCCAGCGATGTTGATTTCTGCATGCCCAAACCTAAATACCAATGCAGCTGCGTGTGAGAGTCAAGGCTATGCAACACATAGCTGAAGTAAAGATGTCCTAGGCTCATTTAAAAAAAAAAAGAAAAAAGAGAAAGATCATTTTATCCAATAGAACCAATGTGTTTCACTACAATATGAATAAGTGGCAATCTTCCTGGGTGCCCCTTTTGAATTCTCCAGCTTCCTCATAATTGACTCCTTCATTAGCACTTTTTCAGCATTGCTTCTTATCTTCATTGCTTCACCAAGAAAAAATTATACTTTAGCCTCACTTCTTATTCCTAACATTAATACAAGTAGATATTCATTCCCCAGCCTATCCCACTGCATCCTCCCTTCCAGGACCCCTCTCAAGATGAAGATATTCTGTGAGGAAGAAAGGAAACTCAGCAAGCTTGATTGGTAAAGAAAATGCTTTCATAATTTCMAAAAAAAATTAAACCTGAAATTTCAAAGCTCATATATTCTTATATCAAATTACTGTCAGGAAATTAAAATAGTCCAGCAGTACAAGGATCAGAAAATGAAATTCTCTAGGAATGGTTCACTGCTAATTTACTGCTCAGGCTGAAGGAAGTATAAAGAGAAAAAAGGGTAAGTTAGACTTCAAAAAAAAGTATTTAAATATGTATTCTAGTAACAGATGTTATTTTTTCTTTTTGAATGTTGGACCTCAAGATTCATAATCAGAAATGCTTGCTGCCATCAAAGGTTTTTTCCCCATGTTTTCTCAAACAAGTGGGCTCTTCATAGATACCTCTTGCCTTAATTTCTCCCAYTGGCTGTATTTATTCAAATATTTCCTGCAATTTTCATCAGACCAGATCATATTCAGTTGCACACTTTGGCAACTTTATAAACTGCAGCTAGCAATAACATTGCAACTATTACAACCCACAAAAATACTGAAAGGAAACAWAAGCTGTACATTTTCAGTCTGTGCACTCTTTACTTGAATTATAAAAAAATTATATCTTTTCTAAAAGAGAAAGTCTAGGGAGTGCTTTGGGAGCCTGAAATCAGCATTTAGTAAATTACAGTATCCTGTCTATTCTCAAGCTGCCACTCCAGACGCATCTCCCATTAATCACATTCCTTGCCCACCAAATCCCTGCTGATATCTGAGATATTGCATGGCATATTCCTCACACGCTCCTGGTTAGGCACATGGGTTGCTCTGTTTCAGTCCAGTGTACTTGTATAAAAAGCTGGGTAGTGAGGGCTGCTGTCCTGGAAAGCTATGGAGAGGTTTCAAGAGTCACTGATCAGTCTAAAGAATGTGAAGAGGCAGCCAAAATTGGTTTCACTAATTTGGTACATTAGGAAAGCAGGGGATTTATTCAGGAAGGCATAATACTGTGCTAGTGATGAATGGGAATCAACCTGCATCACTGAAGCAGAATACACAGCCACAGCTGAAATGAAGTGGCAAAGCACCTCAGGTGGTGTGGCACCATTAGGAAGGGAGTTAATGAGAAAAATCATGATATGGAGAAACATTAGGAAAAATTAAGTTGAAAAAATTATAAGAAATGAGTTTTGGCTACGGTCTATCAAAAACTGACTTTGAGCCTARGGAAGTGTACTTTATCTCTTAGGCAGGTAGTACCAAGACTGAGCTCTAGAAGAGAACCTCTTAAGTGCACAGATACCGTTTTAAGAATGTGTGAARTGTTCTTGATAACCCGAGGAACAGTTTAAAAAATTTTCTGTATTGACAGTGGACATTTAATCAGGATAACCCTAAAAAATCCACAGGGTTTTTTGAGCCTCCAATTTATTAACCATGTCAGATAAATTAAAGTAAGTGTAGCAMCCTATATAATAAAAAGACGACGACAAAGGAACAATACTTGAAGAGATTTTTTTTTCAGCTCTTTACTAAAATAAACATATGCTAAAAACTGCCTAATATTATAAGAACAATAACATCAACAAACCCCAAGAGGCTTAAATGGGGAAATTAATTTGGAAATATATGGCAAGAGCTTTATTAAAGAGCTTTATTTGCTTTTTGTTGTAAAGGAAAAAAAAATAACAACAACAAAGCAGGGTTTGCTGCTTTTATAAATCTTTTTCAGAGCTTATTTACTGTGAGCCTGATCCAACACACACTGAAGTCACAGCGAATTGCAACAGGCACCTGCAGTCTATGAAAAGGTGCCACTAGAAAGTGCTGCATTGTTCACCACAGAATCCAAGTATTTCAATACAGTCAGTTTAGAAGAAAACATGAACTGAAAGTCTTTGATCCTAAGTAGATTTTTGAATATGCTTCATCTGTGGCAATACTGGATACTTAAAAAAGAAATCTCCTTGCCTAATCTGGAAAGAAAAACCACTTGAAACAGTATGAAAAACAAGAAACTGTCTAAGAACGCCCAAGAAACAGCACATTAACCACAATTTTCAGCTACTTGACCACTGCTAGKGCCTAGAAGCACCAGCTGTTTACAGAACAATTCCCATCTCCATGAAATGACTGTTTGCCTCCTTCAGAATTTACTTTGCTGCCTGTCACGATATTTTCCCCAGAAAATCTGATATTCTRTGCAGAGATGTAGAGATCAATCTGCTGCATAGTATATTGTCAAGTGTTTTCCTAAAAAGCAGATAAATCACTGGGATAAATGATATCTGTTGTTTCCTTGGCATTTCCCTGTTGTCTGGCAGCTTTTTAACGGGCTCAAATTCAAAGCATAGGATCCAGAAATAATCAGCACTATTGTGCTAAGTTCACCTTTTTACCCTTAGAAAAGTYTGCAAGATAGCAATTACTAAACAACCCAATGCTAACAAAGCAATGTCTTTATACAGATGAATTACATATGAGTTATTAAGGATTGGTGCCTCCAAATATGAATGACAAAACAAAAAAGAGAGCAAAAAGTCATATTAGTCTGTGCACATATTTACTATATTTCTGTACTGACATACTTTCGTAGTCACTCCAAAAGTGTAACATATATTGAGAAATAATAGGATAATAATATTTGAGGTGTTGTGGCTTCCTTATTTTGATCCTTCCAATATTCATAAAGAACAAGACTGAATCTATTTTACACAAGTTAATTTCTACCTGTCAATTTTTGCAGTTGTTGGTCTTATAGTTTGTGTTGTTATATTTTAAAGTCCTGGTACTGTTCTTTGGTTTTCTTTATTTTATATTTACTTGCTTTAGCCAGACTTTCTTTCGACAATTTTGTTTGTTTGTGTGACAKAAAAGAGAAAGAACTCAAGAATGCCTCACAATTCCCACTCCCCCCAAAATATACAAAAATTATTTGAACTCAAAGCCACATACATCATTCACCCAGCTCAGTCACGATGCCAGGCAAAGGTTGTAACCACGCTACAATAATCTTTTCCAAGTATTATATGCAGGAATGCAGAAGAGAGAATGAGAGTGGAGTGAAGCTGGCAAATAAATGGGAAATGCCTTGGCTATTTCATTCTGTAATCTTATGCAAGCAACATTTATTTTTTCATTCTTTGGAAGTCATTATAGAAGAGAAATTCTTTTCCTATTTTGAAAAGCAGAAAAAATAAAAATACAAATCCTTAATCTAATGTTTAGTCAAAGCAGTGATAAGGAAAGGAAATACCTTAAGCTTTAAAACGATATCATTTTATTGATTATGTTTGTCATTACAAAAATCTATTTAAAATTAAATAGCATTTTAACTTTTAACAGTGTGGAAAATTTTATGGTAGAGAATTCTAAGGTATCTAAATCTATGTTGAGCTAAAAATACTAGCAACACCTTTTGAAATGTGTGGTAAATTGCTATGTTAATCAAGGTAAATCAAGCCATGCATGAGAATGCTTTTTGGAAATAAGTGAATAACTCAGCTTTATTTTCTGTCTAAATTTTAAGAATATAATTGAAGACACAGCATCAGAGCTTTTTATATGGAGATGAATTAAATCCACTCCCTTTGCTTCTGGGGGGAATAATTTAAAATCGCATTAAATGATATGCATACCAAAAAAAAGTCAAGCAGACAAACATGGGTATGAGATGAATGAGATGTTACTAATATTGGTGCTGTCAAAGTTAATGAGTTTACTGCTTACTAGAGGCATGGCCAGCTAAGCCAGACTTACTTAGCAGCAGTCTCTGCAACCCACTGGTATTTCCTTTCATCGCTCAACTGTTGGAAGAAAATTCAAGTTGAAATCAACCAGCAAAACACCTGAGCTTATGAGACAGGCTGACTAGCATCAAGGTATATATATGCATATATGCAAGATGATGTTCGGTCTACTACGCTGCACTGAACTCTGCCTGCTAAACTACTGCGTAAGCCAGAGGATGCTTACCAATGAAAGCTTTGAGAGGCAAATGGGGACGTCTGAGGACAGCTTTCAAATGTTTTGTTGCTCTTAAAAACAAGTGCACGGAAAGCACTGTGCTAGGTGGGGCAGACGGATGATTTTTGCACTTACTTATTTTATATGACTCCTCTCAAGATGTGGTTCCAAAAATAAATGAGATCCTCCTTTCAACTACCAGACTGTTTGAGACATGGTAGGAAATCTAGCTGGGCTACTTTGGGGGGCAGCATCCATATTTCAGGGCTAACTGCAATGGCATGGGGGTTGCAGGTGTGACCTGGGGCCTGGGCCAGGGCTTTGGACCTGAGGAAGCACAATAGGTTCTGAATCAAAGGCAGAGGAATGAGGACCATCAACACGAAGCAGTTAGGATAAGATGGACAAACCACGGCAAGGAAAGTCTCACTTTAAGCAACTTTCATGTTTAAAGACAAGCATGCTCAGGAGTACCTAAACATATGAGGAAAGATTTTAAAGTTGCCGTTATTAGGTAGCTTGGGAGGGCTTCAGGGGGGCTTTAGGCCTTCCTATTGTAGCTCTTCCTCTACCTCTAGGCTAAGGAAAGAATAAATAACCTTCTGCAGGGAAATGTTTGGAGTCATTGGCTAGGGAGAAGCAAAGCAAAGCTGGATTAAAGACTTTGCATCAAAGGCTGTTTGATACGCTTTACCTAAACTACCCAAAGGATAACACCTCGGGTAAGTCATGTAACTTCTATGTTCACTGAATTTTGCATGGTAATACATATTTTTCTTTGCTAATCTGAAGCTTAACCTTTCCCTTCATCTTAGTTTGCCATTTTTAAAAGGGAAAAACAGGAAAAAAACAAACAAACCTATCCTTAAGAGCAAAATGCATATGCCACTTGGCTTTGCATATTGCACTAATCTTGGGGGGAGATAAGGGCAGGGTGGTCTTCCTGTGAGCAAAGTGGGGAAATAAAGAGCAAAACCTTCCTCATCAAGCAAAGTTATTTCTTTCAGTTTATATGTATGTATTCATTTTAGATATATATGTATTATGAATTACACCACTAAAATAAAAATCATAGCAACGGAAAACCCATAGTCATAGGCACACAGAGAAATGCACAAATAATGTACTATTCAAGCCAAGTAGAGTCACATCTATAAAAGGAAAGCCTAAAACTGATTTTTTTTGTATGAACCATCTTAAAACAAGTGACACTGTGCTTATAATTTGTCAACCTTTCTTCTGCTTTGATTTTCACAGGGGACCCCATTCCGCAGTTTCTCTCACATTTGGGGAGAGATGGCTTGTCAGAAGATGCAAAGAGCAGTGGAGTCGGCTATCGTCTTCATTTGTACAAACGGAAAGGAATCATGGGGAGGAGGAAACAGTGGGAAAATAGGAACTTTATACGCTTTATAAGCTACCCACTGAGAACAGAAACACTGCTAGTAGTCAGAGCAATTGGGTTTTTGAAGCTTTCTCTATTTGGATGATATGGAAAGCATCTGAAGTTCGTGAGGTTTCTCCAGACTCAAGATGCTGGTAAGAAGACTCACACCCAAATTCTTAACCCTCCATCCCACCTCGGGCATCTGTTTCCTTCCAAATGTCTCACTACGTGTTCTTGCCAAAGAAAGTCTCCCCAAAATAGAAGGATCGTTTCCTGCGGGGAGGAGGGAAGAAATCTGGAATTCATCTAAAGTTAAGCACACATTAGCCAGAGAAAGGACAGAGAAAGTATCTGCCCTCATTACATATTAGCTCTTAAATTGCAGCTATATGGATCTGTTTGATGCTCACTGAGATTAATTATTGCAAAAGCTGAAAAAAAACCTAAAGTCATCCTGCAAAACTGATATTATTTCTGTTGAATTGAATAAGATTCTTAGCTTTCTGATTATAAAAACTTTGCATGAGACATTATGGAAGCTTGTTCAAGAACTAACATCTATTTCTAGTGTTAGAACAAAGGGGTCGAAGAGATGAAGTGTACTTATACTTTGAAATGTGGCTATAAAAGTGGCATCATTATGTTCTGTGCTTATTGGATCTCAGTGACCAAATGTGTTCAATTTACATACAAAAAAGATATATTTTTTGTCTAACTTCCAGCAAAGTAATCTCAACACTACACTGTTGCTACACTAAGCAACACAATGGCATGAGAACAGTCATACTGCAAAAATGAGTAAAGAATATGGTTACTAATTTTGGGAAATAATCACATGAAGCATCCTCTCAAGATAATAAGATCTTGTGTACAGACCAGCAGAATATTTTTGCAAAAAAAGAGTATGTTTCTGTTCTTGGTATTTTGTGATAAGAAAATTCAAGTCAATATTCTTGCTTTGGCATTAAAGAGTTTATATTCCCCAAAATCAGCTATGATGATTGAAGCTGCCTTTAAAAATTCATAACTCTGCTATCTGTTATGAATGAGACAGTCAGAGATACAAGCACCTGCACCGGGACTGATAAACACTGAGGCAGAATGGAGGGCCCACAACTTGGAAGAAAATGGTGCCTGGAAGCCTGAGAGAGAGAAAGAAGAATGCTTAGAACATATCAAGAGGTGAAAGAACAAAGATTATTATTGTTAGGTTCTTTTTGTTCAGAATTAAATTTGTAATGTTTCATGTTCTTTTGCGTCTAACAAGGCTAATAATTAGATTCAGATAATGATGTGAGGTTTTATGACCCAGAAAACTGCAAGTTTTGCAGTTTGTTTTGGATAAACAGAGAAAGGATCTTAGAATGCCAAGTAATTTATAATACTGCCAAAAGCAATCCCATGCTTAAAAACTGTTTTCCCAGTCCCACGCTTAAAAAATGTTTGCCCGTGACAATTCTGCCTTTCATTTAATTGCTATAATCTCTTTCAGGCCTTGCTGCAAGAGTTATCGTAAGTTTGTTCTTCTAAAAATAACATTAATATACAGAGATACATATGCAAACATGCACATATCTCTGTTAAAGAGATCGTCTGGCTGCGGGACCAATGCAACCAATTCTGCACAAGTTGCAGTTATGCCTATTCTCCTTATTGCTCATTCATGATACAATCACAGGGAACATCAAGAATTCTTTCTGCCCAGCTACATTCTTGCATTGACCAGACAGCTTATTCAATTTGGACAGTGCCAAGTAACCTAATATATCTTTTAACTTACCATTTGGATGAGTACTACCCCATGCAGCACTCCCTGGTTTTTGGAACCACTGGCTTCCTTCCTAGTAATTGAATATGCATACCCAATTCAAAAGAAGATAGAAGATGGTCATCTGTAATGAAGAACACCGAACATTCGCAGCCTGTGGCAGGCTCAGCTCCCTAATGTCCTACAGGTAGTAAAAGCTGCCAAGGAAGCTGTTAATTGGGCTCTTTGGAATAGTAAATGCCCCCTTAAACCCAAAAGCTAACATGGATGTAGCACTATGATTCAGAGCTCCATGAAAAAGTAGTCAGAAAACTGCAAAACCTAACATTTGTGCTGCTTATTAAGTGATTTATCTAGTTGTTTTACAATGGAAACTCAGCAGCAGCATAGAAGACATACTGAAGGTTCCTATCAAGAGACTATCTCCTCCAACTGTGGTTACACCCCCTGTAAATTCACCGAACAGTGAGCACTACTGTCCACTTCTTACAGATTAAACACACGCCTGGTTTTATTTCATGTTCAAGTCACTATGCCAGCATTGCAGGAAGCGCTTCTGGTGGCAGCTTGTGGTGATATTCAAACAACTATTCCTCACCCTGCAATCCTGGTAGCATGTGAAGAGTACCGCGTTTGTCATTACAGTCCCTCTGGGAGGAAGAGGGTTGCTTCTGCTCCACCCTAGGGCATGGACACAACACGGTGCAACAGACTGTTTTCTGCAGAGATCAGAGTCAAGCAGAGACCATATTAGTCCTTGGATGAAAATCACCCCTACTAACCTGCAAGGAGCCTGTTAATCAGGCTGGGCGCTGTCTAGGACTGACTTACTGCTGGCATCGTTACAAGCATCGTACTGAACAGTGTTCAGGTGAGGACCAACTTGTAGGTCTTTATGCTCTGCTTGTCTGGAATAGAAAGAAAGGAAGGCACAAGGCTTGCATCTTCCCATCTGCAGATGGCCCGAAGAAAGGCACAGTACCTGAGTTCTTGTGGAGTAACTTAGAATTATTGCATCTTAGCTTGAGATGGAGCACAGTGCAAGAAAGGCTTCTCAAACCTTATATATTTCCAGTCACACAAAGTCACATTTGTCTTGGGACAAGGACACTTTTTTTTTTTTTTTCTTCCCTGACAAGCAAAGCTTTTCTATCCACTCCTTCACTGTTAGAAGAAGGAAAAAAAAAAAAAAAAGTTAAAAAAAAGTATGGATTTCTTTTTTCCTTCCATAGCTGTCAGAAGACTCCAAACAGAACCCCTGTCATTTTCTCTTTATTACCAACTTTAGAGCTCTCACTGGAGCTGCATCTCTGTAGGACTTTACTGGAAGCTCAGAATTAAATGGATGCATTTCAAAGCTAACTACATTCTATTAATAATCCAACTGAATGCACCTTCTCATCCACAGTGGGCTTGTGAATTCATATTCAGTATAAATCTGCAGGGGCTGTCAGCTCTTTCCAACAGGTATCTTTAACATTATTCCTCTGTTCCCTCACAACTACTGTACTTCCTGGAAGAAAAAAAAAGGAAAGAAAAGCGAAAGTTTCAACAGTAGAAGTCCAACTCATCATATCCCAGGACATTCTATATTGTGAAAGCGTTAAACTTGTCTCCAGAATGGAACTTTCCTTGGAATATGGACTGGAAGCAGAGATCATGCCTCTTTATGGTATGCAAAATATCATCTTCACGAAGCGACTTCCGATATGATTGCTCACATGTCCATAGTAACTGAGAGTACCAAAAGCAAGACATGTAGAGAGTGGCTTTCCACCTAAAATCCTTTTAACAGATTCTGAATAAAACATCTAGCTATTTTTAGAGCTCTCATGATGTTAGAACTCATGATTCATTAATATTTTAACCTTCCAGCCTGGAACTTTTTTATATTCTCCTTTTCATTTAGCACCTGAGTAACCACTGGAGTTATCTGAGTGAACACACAGATATTCACGTATGCATGGGTTTCACTGACTCTACATTTTGAAAGCCAGCATGCAATTTCCCAGAAATGAAAGCTGTTATCTAAATACGTTAACAACAATTTTATATTTTTCTCTTAGGTACATTTTAAATAGATTGATTTTCCTTTCATTTTTAATTTTTAGTAAATAAATAAAGTAAACACACTGRTCTGTCTTTTTCAAAATCCCAAACTGATGACCTAAAGTAAATCCCAGTTTCACACAAAACGTATGTTAGATTTCCTTTCACTTTTTCTTTTTTTTATGACTTATTAAGTTGAATGTTACGCATACAAAGTATTCTCACTTATTGAGAAGCTTTCAGTGTACTTAATCTTTCCTTAAGATTACTTTCAAGGAAAATTTTTAATTGGGCAGTACAGATATTTTTTTCTTCTTACTGAATGTTCAACTTGGCCTCATTTCATTAGTTTCCAAAAATAATCTGTTTCATTTGGTAGTTTTCTCACCTACACAATTCGCAAGATATTTTGACTCAAACCTGGGCCAACATTCTCAGATGAGTTTAGCTCCATTTCAATACCAAATATTATTAGCATTATCATCACACTGGGTTTTGATCCCTTTTAAAAATCTGGCTTGCGAGCATAAGTGAAATCATTGGCAACACTAGTTAGC
The DNA here is from genome assembly GCA_003342815.1 of Eudromia elegans. Taxonomy (NCBI): domain Eukaryota; kingdom Metazoa; phylum Chordata; class Aves; order Tinamiformes; family Tinamidae; genus Eudromia; species Eudromia elegans. Next base: position 2,620,254 of record PTEX01000033.1, read on the forward strand.
CAAGAGACCACCACGTATCAGCTACTCTGGGGAACTCTTCTTCAAGAGATATAATGGAAAAAAAGACTTGGGGGTCAGTGAACAATTATTAATCTATACTGGGACAGCATTGTGTGAACATACTGTAAGTACTGATAATTAAAAGTCAAATGCTGATGCTACGGTAATTTTTTTAAATGTCAAATTATTTCAGTAGGGTCAGAGTTTTGTCATACTAGATGAATATATTCTAAGATTGCTATTTTTTTTTTTTTCATTTTGAGAGATATTCAGAGATGCTACAGATAGAGAGTGTTGCCCCACACATACACACTGATGCAAAGTACTGAAATAACATTACGTCAGTGACAAAAGCATTCAGCAAAAATAAACACAATGTATACACACAGCTGCAAACTGAGTCATGAAAGGCTTTTCAAGACAAGACTCATGCAGAGTTATCTGCATGCTCTTTGAAGTCCCTACTTTGGACTCCCTCCATTACCTGCAGCCTCTTAAAGACTGAAGAACATTTTTGATCCATTCAGAGGCTTCTCCAAGTGAAAAATTATGTTCTTAAACAAAAYGGCATAACAGCTTTATAAACTATTTTCAGGAAGGCAGAAGTACTGGCCAGGATGTGAATGATCCAAATGAGGCACATTAAAAATGCAAAAGTATTTGTCCTTTTTGCTAATGRCTTGCTAGATTTTAGATATACTAGCTGGCCCTCAAAAGCTGTTGCGGCTATTGTGTCCTTAGGACACTTATGTTCCCATCTCAATTAGGCATCTTTGTGGCTCTGTCTTTAATGCCACTTAGAAACTGTTTATTCTGCTATTTTTCCCCAGTGTGCACTCCTACTTGATTTCTCAGGGTGTATATTATCGAACTTCATGATATTTGACAAGGCCAACAAGCGCTAGCATCAATTTTGCTATTGTTTTCTAGGAAGGCTTTGTTGTTGATTTTTCAGAGGATCACAACTACATACATCTGTTTTGTTTTGTTCTTTTGTCATACTGAATACATTTCAGATTCCATCCAGGCATGGATAAACATAAACTACCAACCTGGTACCTCCTAAATAASCATAATGGGAAGGCAGACATAGTAGTCTTTTGCTAATGAATTATGATATCATTAGGAAAAGGTTACTGTTTTGGTCTGCGCTCCTTCAAACTTATTAAGATCTCCAAATTTTTTTCCACRTATTTTAAATTGGCTTTATACATAATGCACAGATTTTAGACCTGGTTACTCCTAAAGAAKCAAGATAACAGCCAGCAATTACTATGCATGTTCCAGTCTCATGTTAATTAAATGTTACTTTCTCACTTCTCTGAAGTCCTGCTTCATTTGCTATGTTAAAAAATCATTGAGGGAAAGGAAAAAAAAAAAAAGAAAAGATCAAAAAAAGGAGATCATCAACTCTTTCTTGTTGCTTAAGTATAGCTCCTGTGAGGTCACAAGACCTGTGAGGTCTCTCATCAACTCAGATTTCTAGAGAATCTGGCTTAACATATATAAACTCAAAAGCTTCTGTTTTCAGGGAACCAAAGTCTGTACAGACTTCCATGGAGCTGAAGAATCAAATGAGAAATAAAAGCTTAATTGTGAGAGAAGTGAAAAAAAAAAATCTCATCTCATGTGAAGCCTTATTATTAAATGCTGCAGTTCTGATGGCCCAGTTGTTAAACCTTTTTCAACAGTAGGWGTGAAAACACTAACATTATTTACATCTTCAAAACTGAAATGCTTTCAGGTCTTAAAAAATGACTAAACTCTCAAACCACAATAGTAAAACATATAGAAGAAATCCTTCTTACTATGCAAATTTTATGTAATAATATAAATATATAACCCCCAAGTTACGCCTTTCTTACTAAAAGAAAAAAAAAAAGAATAAAAGCTACTCTCATGAGCATTTTTATTATAATCTATTTTGGAGTTATAAAAACAGAATTCTCTCTCTACTTGTCTGTCTTTACTTCATAATATAGAGAGTATACACTCTGAGAAAAGCTATAAAACCCAAAAGAAACCTGTGCAGAGAAACATTTAAGCCTATGTTAAGCTTATAATTCTGGCAGTGCCATGCTGTATAAATTGGCACAGAAATAAAGGATGCTCTGTATTTTACTGAAAGGGTCAAGAGCAATTCCCAAGGGGCTGGCTATATGATGCATTTCATCTTGTGGTTTGCTCAAAATATTTTAGATAATTACTTTTCATCTCAGAGAATACTCTAATTATCAATATATGCATTAGTTCACATTCATTATAGCTTAGTGTTCTTTATCAATTAGGGACTACTTTTCACTTYGTTAGTTCTGGTTCTGAGGCAACTATGACCTCCACCTCTTCAAATCAGGATACGATGACACAGTCTTCMTTTCTTTTTGACTTAACTGGATTTCTTACGCCCTTACCTTCAAAGCTCCTGTTATGCAGGGACGAAGCAGGGCAGTTAGTGCTAGCAAGGTAAGAAAGGTAGCTCCGGGGCATTACAAAGAAATATCTGTTTCTGAAGGAAAGGTGTGTGGTACCTATTCTCTGCCAGAGGCCCTGCCGAGAATCCTTTTACGTTTTTTTTTTTTTTAACCTAAGTTGCAGTATTAGAGGCCGTCCCTATTAATGCAGTTTTCTAGTCATCTTAGTTTTATTAAGTTACCTGTTAACAGTTTTCCCAGAGGAGATAAAGGAGGAGATTCACAAAAGGCTAAATTCGGCCCACTGACACAGATCTTTCTAGATTGTTTTTTTCTTTTCTAGATTTTTTTTTAATTTTTTTTTTCATGTTTGTACTAGCCAAAGTGGGAATTTAGGGAAATTTATCTCCAAAAGAGTTCGCCTTTGTGACCACCCCTCTGAGAGTCTCCAGCATGATCTTCTCTGACCTTTGGATCATAATGGAATATCTTTTCCCAGTTGTATRTTCTTTTTGGTCGGGATAGTAATCATCTTAGGCAGCCCATCAGACTCACTTTCACTGGATCTGATGTCTTCCTCTGCCTCTTCAAAGGATGTAGTGCAACTGTTATCCCCTCAAGTGCAAACTCTATTAGCACTTTGAGCAGCAGGATGAAATGATGAGCTTTGACAGTTAAGCACAAGCTGACAACCATCYCTGGTTTCTGAGCTCTCTCTCCATATTCTCCTCCCTACCCACACCCCATACACTCCCCTTTAAATCTCTCTTTTTAAAGTACATAATATTTGTGTCTATGGTATTTATTCCAGACAGACTTCTGGTTAGTCTTAGTATAGCTTCATCTTCTCCTTGTCATTGTGATTAAATATTCTGTTGCTTTCTGCCTGGAATTGATTTGCTATAAACAGGCACATATTTACTAGGACCACATGACTCTGTTCATGTGTCTGCTAGTGAAATTAAACAGACCAGATCATAAGCAGAAGAAAATCTAGCAATTGTTCCATATAAAAGATCAACACAAGTTGTACACAGATAAGACTGACTCATATGCCAACTTCARACTCCTAGTAAATAAGTTTTATGCACAACTTTATTGAAACTATTTGCTTGGAGCTAGTAAATAAGGTTAGAAGCACTGCTATATACTTTCTGTTATTAGTAAATATATGTTTTTCCATAAACCTGCCTATTACCAAGAACTCCTTGTAATGGGAGCTTTGAAAACAAATAGTACAGGTGCTTTTCTTTTTTTTTTTTTTCCTTTAAATTACCCTACTGTTCAAGAATATTTCTACACAGTAACTAAAATGCAATTACGGCTTATGCAGATACACTAACTTTTATCCAAWCAAGTAGATATTGACAGTTGTGTGAATGCTGCAATAAAGACGGCTGCCTTGGGCAGGCCATCAGGTTACTCAAGGTTCAGGTAGGTGCAGTCCTTGCTGAAACCTTGTTATATAGTTATTGCAGTCCTAGCTMTCTATGTCTGTGCAGAAGATAGCAGAACAGATACCCACGAGCAGAAAGTATACAACGTGAGTGATATGGGAGAACACAATCAACGTTAGGTGAAATAATGTGTTTTCTAGTTAAAGCAACACCCTGAGACTACTTTTCAAGTGCACGTCCATCTTGTACATAGTTATAAAGCTACTCATAGATAACTACAAGTTAATTGACAAATGCTCTAAGGAATCGAATAAAAGTTCTCATCCAGYTCTGAGGAAGTGAGCAACATCTATCCTCTCTATTAAAACATATTTAAATAGGATCCTCTCATTTTAGATAGCTAGTGTCCACCCATTACCTTTGGAAAATCATTTCTAACAACCTTCTTTCAGGTTAGTTATAGTGAGAGCAAAAAAAAGATCTTGTAAGAGATGTTGTAGTCTTTATGGACAGGTATTTAGAATGATACATGTTACAGCATATCAAAATATTTGAAGATATTCATTTGTAAACCTGAATTCTCATGATGAACTAATTCTTGTTATTTCCTCCCTTGTCCACAGTTGTGAAGGACATGCCACAAGCAAGTCATATRCCTCAGGTCATTAAACTAGTCATAAAAAGTCATTAGAAATCATCCTAGTAGGATCTTCAGTTCCTATTCACTACTCTGCCCTCCTCTGGCTTGGGAACAAAGTTGTATTGCTCTCAGTRTTACCTCTTGCACAGGATCGTGCTTGAAGCACTCGTGCTAGCRCTCCGCTAGCTCCAAAAGGCAAGCCAATGGAAAATGGGGCATGTGGGAGTACTGTATTATTCAGGCAAAACAGTTTCAAGATGTGCAACACCATACATTCTTTTTTGTTCATTTCGCAGACTAATTTAACACTATATCAGGTAAATGAGTTCTTATTTATGAATCAACCATACAACAGCCTTGGAAAAGAAAAAAAAAAATATCCATTGAACTTCTATACTAATTTCCCAAATTACAGGAAGAAGCTGGTTTTGTGGATACACTTGATTTCACAGGCAAACATCATCTATCACTTAGGTTAAACAAAACAAACAAACAAAAATAAAAAAAAAAAGAGATTTGAAGGTACAAACAAGAAACACCTTGAGCACTGCTTTACAGAAACATTATAAAAGGACTCCAAAGCAACAGCTGAAAATAAACTCCATCAGAAAATTCAGATCCACTTCCTTTAGGAAAAAAATCTAATTCCTCCTTTTACAACCTTTTAGAAAGAGTTTATTAAGTAGCAAAGATAACTAACTCAACTCATTGGAGAAAGAAAGCCTCCAAGAAAGTATTTCCTGATACCACCAATTCATTCATCTATTTTGAAGATATACTAACACTAAGCTAACTTGAGAGTTAKACAGTTTCTAAACTTTTTATTATTATGAGCACCTAGTGTTTATCCTGAATTTTTCCTAGGGAATATGCACACTTACCAAAGTATGTTACCCAGGCCACTTCTTCAATGCACTAAGTATTATCTGAAAAACCTTCCATTTTATGGCCTCATGGTAACATAGAAGCTGAGAAGTCATTTCAAATTTCAAGATCCATGACAGTCAACTAGCCTGTTTCTACTATGTACTAACCTTCATTAGTAGATGCARCAATACTTTGATAAATAAATTTAGGCAATCTACTGCCACTTCTCATCTTTGTTGCACATCATCAAGTTTTGAAGAGTCTCAAAAAGGAAAAAAAAGTGCATTTCTAAAAAAGTTGTTAAAGAGAGTCACAGGTAATATGCTATCTGACACTAACCAAACCTTTGGCATAAGTATTAAGCCTTTTGTTTCAAAGGTATGAATGAAAATACATTAATTCTGAAAGAGAAGTTTCTGTTCTACGATTTCTACTATGTTTTCGACATTATTTCCTGAGGGAGGGGAGTTATGTTTATTTCTGCTGAAATTAAGCACAAATTGTGGTCATTTCTCTGGTACAGACAATGGAATCCAACATATTTACCACAAAGTCACCTTTTTGATGCCTCAACAGAAAAAAAAAGATCAAGATTCACCAGGCTTCAGGTTCACTATTACTAATCTCAGACAACTGAATTATTAATTAACATCACAGAAAATATAAGTAGATTCTTATTAGCTATATCCTTATTAGTAAATGCAACGTGCCATTCCTTCCTGGAAACTGAGGCTCATTGGCAAAGAACAACCCACAACTATATCCATAATCTCTCCAGTACAGACTGGCTACATGAAACTTCAAGCATCTATCTTGAATATTCTGCTTTCAATACAAGAAATATTTGAGTGCTAGATGTTACTGGAGAACAGAGCACTTGGAAAGAGTTAAACATTTTAACGATGCAGATGTTCACATTCTGATGCTTGGAAATATTCTCTAGTGTTAGTTTTTTTTTGAGCACAGATATAAACATAGTGCCCATCCTAAAATGCAAAAATAAATGAATGAAAAATAAACAACCAGCAGCCATGAAACTTTTGAGGTTCCTTTCTGAGTTATTATGTTTTTATCTTTTGAACAACTATCAACCAGTATGTCACAAATTCATCTGTAGTCTGTTGCCCTACTCTGTTTTGGCTAGATAGTCCAGCAGGGCAAAGGAAACAGCCTGTGTAAAAGTGTGATATATGGATCTTCTGTCATAGATATGAACTCCTTAATATGGTATGGGGACAGTTACTCTGACATCCACTTTCTTCCTCATGAGTTATGAGCTTTTTGCTTTGCATATTCAGTCCTTCACTTTCAGAAAACATCTAATAAAGCTAAATTAATGAACTCACTTCAGCATACAAATGTTTCAAGGCTGTTTTTGCTGATTTAATGTTTTGTATGCAATTAAGCAGTACAAAAGCTGCCATTTTTTACTTTATGCTAATGCTTGGAAAATGCAAATAATTTTAAAGTGTCAGCATGATTGAAATGGTTCTTAAGGATATTCTATCAACCTGAAATTTCACAGCTGAAAACACTGCCATGTCTACTGTAATACCTAAACATCACTATGTCAGAAGACATTAAAATATACTACATTTTTTTGGATGACTAGTTCCAAACTGCCTAAACTTTTGATTATATCTTTAACTGTAGGAGTACAAAAACTTGCAGTGAGATGATTGGCTGAAATCATCTCCTTGAAATCTATCATTTTATTTAGGAAAYACTTATTTGACGAAAACTCCTAAAGAGTATGACTTACACACACACAAACAACCACAGCTGCTGATCAGAGAAGGAAGTAGGGCAAAATCTCTACAACTGGTATTTTTTCCTCTTCTAAAGAAAATATCAGATTTGCGTAGTACCCAACGCAGCTATAAGAAGGARCAATTGAAGGATAACAATAGATAAGAGTATAAAGAACAGTGGCAAAAGACATCRTGACACAAAGTGATGTGTGTCAGGAATTATCTTGAAGCTGACTTTTCCTGCATAAAATTAGAGAACAATATTGAACTGCATGATCAAAGTTTGAATTAATATTTTGATCACTGCTCCATAAAATAGGGTACAAACTATTTCTTTGCAGACAGAAAATTATACGTGCAGGTGGCAGATAGTTTAGCTATCAAACATACCAAAACACAATTTAGAGAAATAAAGGACAGTGCATGTAAAAGCAAATCAACAAATATTTATTTTGTGACTACGCTAAGGGAATTTTCTGAGAAGCAAGTAAATTAGCATTTCATTAAGTCTTTAAGTGAAAAACAGCTAATGAATTGTAATTAATGTAATTCAACAGAAATCACTGAAGTAAAAAAAAATGTCAATAAAAAAATCCATCAGTTCTGTAAACCTAAAGAGAAGAGCAGCAAATGCATGGGACAATGTTGCTATCACTTTTAATTGCAATCTTTTGTCTCTAATGTGCTGAGTAGTCCTCCAAGCACAATATTTTATTGGAGGGAACAAGTTTTTCCCCCTTGTATCCACAGCATTTTGTTGGACACACGCAAAAGCAGGAAATTTTTTCTTTGCCTGTGCACTGTCTCTTTTACCTAATTGATTCCGATTGTAAATACAACACAGAGAATATGCTATTAGCAAAATGAAAAGATTTGGTTTCCTCTTGGGGTAAATAAGCACGCCCACTGACTGTAAAGGATACAACAGATGTAAACCCATAGGTGGCCCCAAGCATTAAAATGCCACCAGAGGGCATCTGAAGCACTGAGAGATCCTTCTGCTTCCGGCCCCAGCTACACACCCTGTCTCTTATTTGTACCAAGGCTGACCGGCTGACCCAGACAAGTCTGAGGAAGCAAAGAAGTAACAACAAGGGTGCCATGTAATTGAGCTCAAACTTCAAGACTGTGTGACTGGAAAAAGAAATTAGTATAACTGTATTTTCCTTTGTTTCACCTTTTTAAACACAATTATAACCTTTTTTTTTTTTTTTTTTTACTATAATAAAATACAATTCCTACAATGGGATGCAATTATGGGCATAGAAAATCTAAACGAGAATTACTATTTCAGCTTTAGAAAAATAGGGCTATAATCCACTGCAATCCTATATATTATCAATAATAGTTGTGCTGAAGAAAGAGGATGTGACGGTTCATTACCTGATTTTGAGTAAATAAATCTCATCAGCTCACCACTCTGACATAGGGTCTGAGAGAGCAGGTCTTGGTATGAGTATCAAGGTGAGAGTTCTGATTTCTGGACAGAAGTCTAATCTAACTTGTAACATCTCAAGTTCTCTGAGTGAAGTTCTCAGGCAACTTGTTGAAAAAAAGCCCCTTTCACACCTCTCCTACCGTTTTAATATGTGACAAGAGAATTTAGCAGTGACATTTTCTTACTTCCTTTGCAAGGTGAGGCTCAGACTAAGTTTGAAATTGCTATTGAAAAGCATGTCCTGGTTTAATCAGAAGGCTTTTTTGAAATATAGTACAAGAAAAGGAAAAAAATAAACAAACTAACTAACAAACAAGAAGTTTCATTATATTAATCAAAGGATTTAAGCCAGTTTTCTTGCCCAAGGCATCATTGGGAGGAGATTTATTATGCTTCCTTCTTTCTTGTTCCTCATCTACAGCATTTATAGGGGTTAAGTTCAGGTCTTCCTCCAATAAGCATGGCTTGAAGTTTCACTTCCCAAAACTGTAACCATGCCTTCTAGGATTGTCACTCTCCTTCTCTCCTTCCAAATCAAAAATGACACAGAGAGAGTTTCACGTGGCAACATGCACACAGACCGAGCTGCTCTTCCATGAAGGACTAACCTTGGCACACCACAGGAGTAAGCTGACAGACATTATAATGCCCTTGGTGTTTCAACATAGCAAGAGATGTCACAGTCTCTAGCCACTCCCGTGTAGAGAGAGTGATTCAAAGAATTGTATTGCCCCTTGGCCATCCAAAAAAGGACTATTTTGTATACGATACACCCACAATATCTCCTGTACTTGCAGCAGCAAGTACTCCTGCCTAGAGAAGGTCAGTGGCATTACAATGTTTTCAGTGCAGGCAGGGATGAAAATTTGAGCCGGCCTTGCTACTTCTTTTTGTGCTCAGTTGGTTTCTAATATCTAGAAACGTCAACTTCTTCACCTGTTCTGGCTTGAAAAATAATAGTACTGAGCTTCCTTCTTTATTAATCACTCTGTAATTATCAGCTCTACAGGTACTTCCTTCTTGTTTATGAAGAAATGCCTGATGCTTCACCGAATAAACCCGAAATCCAAGTATTTCTAACAACTCAATTTAAAGAACACTTAGACTGCACACTGATTTCAGTACTTAAGTAAAAAATTCAGATAGTTAATTTCCTCATGAAAGTGGTTGCCTAAGTTACTGCCGGTAAGAACAAGAGAAAAAAAAGAATAGAGAATATTATGGACTGGCAGAGATAAAACAGGGCACCGAAAGTTTGGTGGTTAGGTTAGCAAGAATGGAAGTGAAAGATGTGGAGAACATCAAGTGACAGCCAGAGTCTATGGGAACAGAAGAAGAAAAGTGCTAGCAAGGTCATACCATTTCACACACACAACAAATTGGGGCAAAAGAAAGAAAAAGTAGCTAAGTTAAAAGAGATGAAAAATAGGTGGGTTAGAGGATATGGGACTCCATTCAGGTAATGGGGAGTTACTTAGGTAAGGCATTGAACTGATATTAACAGAGGAAAAATCGTGCTGGCTGCATATCCAAACACATTTGCAAACACCTTTGAGCAGGAGTAGAATATAAAATTACAATGAAGGGAAGGAGTAATACACCTGTATTAACCTTTATACACTATATCAGTAGTCTTCGAGGGGAATGAGGCATATTTTCACCCTGATGCACTGGTGGCCAGCCCACACTCACTGCATATGGTCCTATTTCTGGAAAATATTACCCAAAGCATTTGCATAGGCAGAAGGTAATGCCAAAGTGCTGACTGGTACTTTTCTGTTTAAAAGGAACATTGAATGCAAGTTCAGGAGCTTTTAGATTTACAGCTCACTTGGGCATAATGGCTCCCACATGTAAAGTCTGTATGAATTTGTATAATTTTTAATATGTACTAGATGTATATGTCCACACATATACTCTTATCTAGTTGCACTAGCCTTGTTCTAAGCTAGATTTTTTGGGGTATCTGGACATTCATTGTACCACCAAACTGGATTCCCCAAAATTAATGACAAGATTTTAGTCAAAAATATCCACTTTTGTGAGTTAAGAAAAGATCTTGGGCAGAGGGGTGTGGGAAGAAGAAGGGCAAGGGAGAGTATTGGTAGGAAGAAAAGAGGAAAAAAAGGGAAAAAAAGTAGAAAAGTTCTCCTGGTAATTTTCACAGGAGAATCAGAGTAGAGAAAATATCAGCAAGTTAAGAAAAAAATGTGTAAGTACACAACCTTTTCTAGGCAATGAGTAGAATCAAGCTTGCAATTTTTGAAAGCAATCATTTCCCATGTTATCCTTTATCAGCCTTTCCTGCAGTCACAGGGCAGGATCTCAACTTCAGTACAGCTATTCATAAAAGGCTTACAGTAGTAATAATGAGTTAAATATATTTTCACTTCATTTTTCTATCCCTTTTCCTTGCCTATTGAATTGCATGTGTGTGTTACATTTATATACAAGAAGACTATCTTGATTTCCACCCAAGCTGTGATAAAGCAGTTTCTGTATAGTCTAACGCCACTGCAGGTCAACAGCAGCGAGACAGCAACACTCCTATTCCTGGCAGGACAGGAGATTCCTGTGGAACTTCACACACTTRCTACTGCTTGGTCTAGTGGAGTTTTCAGACAGGTAACCTCACCAGCACTGGTGAAATGCTCAAGAGAATAAGGTTTCCCACTCCCAAATTTGGGGAACGGGTTTTATTTTTTGCTTTTAAAAGATTCACTTTATTTCCATTCTTAAGCACATTTTTGAGTTTGAGGTCAAAACAGTTTTTGTCAAATGCTAAAAGATCAACATATCCCTTTTATTTTTCTACATGTATATTTAATAAACAGTAAAAAAGACCAACAAAAATTAAACAAACAAACAACCAAATTATATACTGGATTACCTATCGCACAGAGTTTTCTTTTTTGGTGGGACAAATCCTACAATGAAAAGCTATTGAGAAAACTACCTCTCTGCACCATTTGACTATTTCACTAATAGGTTGTGTGTAGTGTACCACCAAGGTGTACAAAGAGCAAAAATAACATCACTTTAAGTAATACTGGGGTTGAACAGGAAGTTCATGAGATGTGAGGCAATCTGGTAGAGAGGAAGACCCAAGACTGACAGACACAATAATCTGTGGCATCTCCTGTCCCAGAAAGGCACTTCAAGTGGTTATAAAAATCACAAGTTTGACCATCCACTGCCTAGTCAGGGAAATTAACTTCTAAGGCACAATTTAGGTGAGCAAAAGAAAAAAGCAAAACCAGAAACAATAATTATTAAAAAAAAAAATCCAACACCGTAGACTGAGGAGACACTCCATTTAACCCACAAATGTATTTGGTACAGAAATGGATCAAATAGTAAAAAGGATGCCAGAAAGCTTCACATATTTGGAGAAAGTGTTATTCAACATAGATATAGCTCAATACTCAATAAAGATATGGCTTCCACAGTCATGAAAAGGAGGAACTCAAGGTGGAGGAAGGGGGATGCAGTCTTTGGGACACTGTCCCTCAGCCAGAAAAAGAGGGCTATGCTCCATACAAATCCCTCCTCAACCTTCCTTTTTTTTTTTTTTTCTCTATTCTGAGAAACACAATTACATAACTTGAACCTTTGGGATGATTAAGGAGCTCTTAGCATTCAAGCCCAAGCAGGAAGATATCTGTGCTCTACTGATCCTTGAGCTATTTTCTGTGCTATAAATTTAACAGTTGCATGACTCTAGGGGCCTCAATGACATGTATAACCTGGCTATATTTAAGCAATATTTAACAGCAATGCCAGTAAATCAAATTTGAAATTTGAGTAGAGCAGAATGCAGAAGGTCCCCAAACATGTATCTTAACTATTAGTAATGTTCACTGAAATCTTAATTCCCGCAGACTGAGGGAGAGGCGAGCTAACACAGGGAACAATAACGCTATCTGACATGCATGACCTTTCTGATTAAAGCAACTTGTCTTTCTTACAAAAGGCAGCTACTACAGCTCATTAACAGCTTTGCACTCTATTCTTCGAAATACTGTATCAACTAATTCATATTCTTTATTTCTGGTGGCATTTGGAAATGTCTCAATTTCCTCTGAATTTAAGGAGAGACAAGGATTCAATTGTAGGTCAGTAGTGATAGATGCAGTCCCATAAGTAACACATCTTTCCATTTCTACAGAATATTTTGGGGCAGTTGTAGTCTCATTTCCCCTTCCTCTGCCACTCTCCCTGCTTCCATAGGGCCTGGGTAACATGCTCTGTACAAAGACAGCATGTTTAAAAAGAAAAAAAAAAAAAAATAGCGCCTAGGGCGGTAACACTATCAGAAACCCCAGGACAGAGATTATTAACAATGCTTCTTAATTCAGTTTTTATGTCTCTGTTTCAAAAACACCAAACCAGGAATCCCAGACACAGTGTGTTAGCATTAACTGTTAACTGTGGCCTGCGAAAGACCATGATTTTGGATGACTAATCTTTTTCTTAATGTGTATTTTTAAACAYGAACATACCACATCTTTATATTGATGATCTACTTAGAGTACCTGCTCTTATTGCACTGGTGTTTATCTTCCAATATTCACTATGTTCATTCCACCAATTGAGTACGATTTATACTACAATTTCCTTGATAGAAAAGAGCTAAAAAAAATCTTATTATGATCATTACCACAGGGATTTAATTTGCATCATTTTAAGTAAATTTCTACAACTTTGTKGCCACCATTTTCAAATACTATTCATGAAGATTTAGAGATACTGTACAGGGAGTGAAAAACTGTAATCTTTTTTATGTGAAAAGCATCAGAGTGTTGCATTTGAAGCCTATAAAACTTAAATAATGCTTGTTTCCTAGCTCACAGAGACATCTACATACATACAAACTTACATGAATATTAAATATGATGTAATTCATATTAGTTTCTCTTCTTGTAGAGTGGGTTCCTCCTCTTGTAGAGTGGGTTAGTTGCCTGATTACATTCAGGGTGAATTTAGAACAGCTACATATTGGAAAGGTAGTGATCTATTTGACACTGATAAAATAAGAGCTGTGGAAATGCTGTAAGCAAGCAGTCATTCCTCAGCATTTGAGTGTGCTACTTTGGGATATAAAACTGACAGCTTTTCCRTTGCAAAAGCCTTGGTTAATATCCTCAGTTATTTGGGTATATTGTGCAATAAAATCAGGTTAAAATGGTTATATAAAATAAATGATGTCTGAATGCGTGTATTTGTGCAATTTCTCCCTCACTTGCTCAAACTGAAACTAGTTTTCACCAGAACACAGAAATTTACTTGTCCATAATAGGAGCTAGTTCAGCTTTCTACTTCCAGCTTTATTGGCTACTGGAGCACTTTAAACCTAGACCCAAAAAGTCATCCAAGTGTAATGTCTTCTTCCTAGTTTTCATACTTTGCAGAGTGGTAGAAGAGTTTTGTTGTGGACTTTCAGCAACACTAAAAGCACARGAACTGCCTTCAGACAGGAAACAGGATTGGGAAAAGCCAGCATGAAAGGGAAAACGTTAGAGAAGTTTATGAGCAAGGAACAAGATGTTTAGAGTGAAAATGGTAAAGACTCTTTCCTGTAAGCAATGAATCTAACAGCTATCTTAATTGCCACAGCATTTTAATAAGCACATTTTACAAAGATTTTTGAAAGAATTCTAAGTGATGCAATTACTTTGTTTCATTCAAYCTGCAAGATATAGTAGGTGATGGTACAGAGGCAGCATTAGGCATAGCAACTGCCTCAAAGGTCTTTAGTGCCAAGTAATAGGGTATTGTTGTACAGGATTTGATAGATTGATATAAAGATGTTGTAAATGTTGACTCATCTCCTACTACCTAAACAGACTTGTGCTTGATCCTGTATGGAGGAAAAAATAATAATAATAATAAAAAAAAATAGACCGATTACAATGAGTATTTCCAGCACAGAAACATCTACTTAAAAAACCACCAGGAGGCTAGCAAAAGCATAGTTACTGAAAATTTCTCAGAACAAAGTAGACTCAGAAAATGTGCACCTTGTAAATAGAAACATAGTGCTTATGGAGATTCAGCCCAAATGTATTTCAGAAAGGAAGCTGTTGATAGATATTTTCCTAACCAATCTGAGTAACACATATATTTAGTCTTGGACTATTGTTGCCTTCCCTAAAAAAAAAGAAGCAAACTAAAATTTTGCACAAACCAAAACCTTTGTTTTTCATATAGCTAGTCATGCCTAACAGATCTGATGAAGARTGGGACTTACTGATTGTAAGCAGGTGCCTTGCTATTTCAGACCTCGCTTCCAGGAATTTACCCTTACTTTTAAGTTTTGCATGTGTAGTAACTCAAAGTTCTGATGCCCTGCACAATGATTTCTGCTCTTAATCTGAATCTGCATCTAAACTCTCCACAGAGGCAAAAACCAAAATATCTTGAGTAGCATAAAAGGAAAGTAAAATGACAATGCTATTAACTTGTTAKTTTTTTTAACTTCAGATACACAACCATCACTAATATTCCTCTAGGTGTGGATGCCTGCGTCCACAGGAACACGGGCACAGTACAAGAGGACCTGGAGGGGCCTATTTATGCCTCTGGAGTAAGGCAGGAGAACTGCACATCTCCCTGAACTAGCACTTGTGACCTGTAGTTTGCACTGCTCTAAGGTGGCAGAGAGTATGTCCTGTCACTGTGTATCTACCTCCTAATCCTGCTCCTAATTACAGTGCAGTTAAACTCGCAGCTCAGCGTCGAGTTCTAATCATCTCAAATTCAGTTCTTCTATCACAGCCTCTCGTTTTCTTCATCTCTCCTGTTTCTGTGGTGAAACAGTTTTATCGTAAAAGGCAAATCAGCAAGAGACTCATGAACATGCAATTAAAAAGGATAGATATATTGCATTTATCAAACTGTATGAGGCAATAATCAARAGATTCAAACTACAAGCTACTGCGAATAGAACTGTGCACATTATGCATTAACTGCAGCAGGTCTCCTGGGCTTTGAGATTTTATCAAAGGGAATCCATAGAAAGTAATGCCTAAAACTGAAGAAAAACAAGACTTATGCAGAGAAGATAAAAGCATGAATGATATGGCAAAAAGGAAATGCAGAAATCCTATTATTAAATATTTAGCTTTCCCTTCTACAATAAGGACTTTCCACTGCAGAATTGTTAACGGGTTCTGCACATTTCATAAGGATCAGGATGTAAGTGACTGCATACATAAAAACCACCACAAAAAAAAAAAAAAAAAGTGGGTGAAAGGTCTTAATATTTAAAACTCCACAAAACCAAATTATGTGTATCATCATCAGCTAGCTACTCAAGCATACAAGTTTCTTTACTGGAACCCCTGTGTTAGGTTTAAGGAAGGCTAAGGAAGAGACTTCAATCCTTCCTGCCTCCACCACGACCATATAACAGCTCAGTGCAACATGACCACAGTCCAACCACAGACAACGAGGGACAAGCATAGGGAAGAAGATGAAGACAAAGCACTTTGTTTAGGTTAGAGAACTAACTGCTCAGAATTTTCGCCATGGGTGGCCTCAACACTTCTCACCTATACTAGGTACAGAAAAGGTATAGTTTTACAGAATTCCCAAGGCATTACAGCCTTAAGGAAAGTCATAGGTGATAATAATGCATCTTCCTAAAATAACCGTGCAATCAGATCCAGGAAGATTTCTATAGTTAAATTCAATGTTAGTAGTACCATTTGCTATGTGTGTGCATTTTTTTAAGAGTGTTTAATAAAAATCATCTAAGCATGAATATTTTATAAGTCTTCAAGTAATAAAGTCATTTGAGTAATCAGACAAGCRCGGAGATATTGTGCACAGTGATCCTCACAATGAGCGTAAGCACATGAGCCAGCAGCGTGACCCCACGTAACTCMGTTCTACTGAATGCCCTCCCCTGAGCTGCAGACACTGCCTCGAAATTGGGAGTGAAAATCTGTATGAATAAAACACCTTACATGACTGAGCAGATCAACTCCATAGCGTGCATCTGGACAGAACYGTAGGCAGTGCCCATTATGCAGAAGAGCAGATAAAGGGGCAGACTCACTGGGAAACTAAAGGAATGGGTTGGGTTCATAAATAGATARATAAATAAATAAATAAACAAACCACTCACTATAATGTGAAGAGGAAGAAGTGGATATTAACTAAATGCCTATTCATATGATTTAACCAGTGACTGCTGTCTCTGAAACACAGCCTTCAGCCGCCTTCTTCTCAAGCTTAGTGTTTGACTCTTCTATACAGTTTTTATCTTTTTTTTTTTCCTCTGCTGAAGGCATACGGAAGAGAATATAATTTTCTAGCCTCCTTTCTCTATTCAACTTGACATTTTTCTCAGAAACTTTCCACCAGAATTGTTTCCATAGTTTGTCTATTCAAGAGAGAAATCAGATAATTATGGATTGCCATAATGGGTTTGCCCATGCCAGTTCCAACCCTTTCAGCTCTGGAAGTTGAAAAATGCTAAGACCAGATTGAGATRTGTTGCAGCTGTGACCAGAATGGCAGGAAGCTTCCTGCAACTTTTATTACGAGTGCCTTCCTGGTTCCTCTGTTTCCTTCTTRCACAACTGAAATCATAGAAAATTCATAACTGGCCCTAAGATTTTGAAAGACATRAGGTAAAACACTTTCCCCACTGAAGGCAAGCATTTCACTAAAAAGTCTCCCTTGCAAGGAGCTCAGTAATTTCTGAATTGGCTATCCCATCCCTCTGAAGGGATTTTTTTTTTTTTTTTTTTACATTGAGTACATCTGCCTCTCTATGCTGAGTCAAAGCAGAGCAACTTCTCATCCTAGGAAGCTTAGAGGGTTCTAA
>PTEX01000033.1:2638178-2716931 GCA_003342815.1 Eudromia elegans
ACTGTTTGACCACAATATCAAAGAAATCCTTTGGGAACAATCTGTCCCGAGCCACTACTTCAGAACCCTGTGGGTCAAACAGCAACGCCTCTCAGCCTTCAGCAAAGGGAGAAGTCTTTGAGGAGAGAGATGAGTAGAYAAGTTCTTAAATCTTAGTGAATTTGTTAATTTTTTTTTCCTTTTCCTTTCCTTCTTTTTATTGGTGCAATTTCTTTCCTATACCTAGTTCTGGAGAGGAAAGACTAGTCTCTTCCGTTAATCACTTCTCAGGGTCACTGTAAGAAGTCTAAGCCAGATGCAGATTCGGCATTGATAGTGCATTGAGCACTTTCTGGTCAGGGCCCTGAAAACCCTAAGTTGTACAGAAAGGAACCCTATTTTTCTACAAGGTCACAATGATGTGCCTCAGTTGTGGAAACAATTCAAAAACTCTGCATATTTTCTAACTGTAAGACATGTGCCAAGTAAGTRTGCACAAGAAAGCTTCTTGTGTTTCCATCTTCCAATTTTCACATTTTCTGTCTGGTTTGAAGAACTAGGAAGGAGCTTTAAAAGTTTTGCCCCACATCATTTTCTGTCACTCATTACAGAGTATTTTCCTTTCCTCTCAGTCCAGGACTCTCTTCTCTATACCAGCCTTGTTTGCAGAGAACACAAAGCTGATAATCTAGAGACAGACCCAAACTGTGCCCTRCTGGCTGAGGGTTCCCTTTGTGTTATTTTGGCCTCCAAAGTGCTATCCATCTGCTCGCCTGTAAATTCTGCAGAAGCTGAGAACACTCCTGTTGAGGCAAAAGGCTGGCAAAMAAGTTCTGCTGTTGATGAAAGACAATATCCTATTTTTCTTAGCCAGCAAGAGGCGTATAGACAGTGAACATCAGAAATTAAAGTAGATGCTAGGGTTGCTGAGGAAACTTGAAAAATATTCAACGGTTCTTTTTAATTATGTTATCTACTGTAGTTAGTGTGCCCTACTAGTGACAACTTCCCTCAACCAAGGCAAAGATTGTTCCTATATATCCAGGCAACAGAGTGGCTATGTAATGTCAGCAAGTAATAGAAAGGGAGCTTTATGTTTTAAATTGAAACCAAGACAAATTTTCTAAAGATCCTGCAGAGCATTTAAATACACGAGATGAATGAATGAGAAGGGCAACTTTCACAGATGTGGAGTCATACAATCACCATGGCTGGATCAACACAGAGCACAATTAACTTTSGTTGTTTTCTCTCCGTTACTGAATTTTGTTTTCTCTCAGGCTCATTGGTAATACTATTATTACCAGAGCAGGAAGAACTAGGAGATGGCCAGTTATTTCAGAACGTATTCAGATAATTTATTAAATCCTTAAATAGAGCAGATGATTTAACAACCACCATACAAACAGCAGTTGACATCCAAATAATCATCCAAATGCAGAATAYGGTTTGGTTTCTTCAGACTGAGGATCACATTACTAGCATCTGCAAGAGTTTGAATCATCTCTCCAAAAAACATTTTCAGGACTCCATGACTAAGTCAAATCAAGGTTAAGATGCTGACTGGTTGTAGTGCACTRGTATTATTCAGCAGACCCTCTCTAGAGCAAACCTCCCTCTCTTTGCCACCTTTATGATGATCAGACACATTTTCGCACAGTATCAGCTAAACTGAGTCTCATGAGGTAATGAATGAGTCAGACCAGTAGATCTTTGCAGTACATAATCCAGATAGCCCTTAATGACAGAGTGAGGCTTTGTTAAAGCTGGGTTGCAAGAGATCTTGCTTATGCATGCTTCTGCAGGTATCTCCAAGAAGAAACAGGAAGAACAACGTGGAAGWAATTGCTGGGTAAATAAAAATATTCCAAGCAAGCGAGAACAATAAGTTAGGAAATTTCCTTAGCTCGCCAAGCCTCCTCCTTTTCTTTGTATATAAACACTGATATTTCCTTTTTCTTGGTTGCCCACCTACCTGTTCCTCTCAAGTAGCTCTGAAAGAGATAAGATAGGAGTTACCAGGGACACAGTCAAGCTTCAGATAACTCTAGAAGTTCAGGTGCATTGAAAGCTTCTGAACTGTGTTTCCTTATGAATTTTCATTGACTTCAATGAAAGAATATACACTGATCTAACTTTTTCATCCTGAGATCTAATCTGTTTTTATCCCTCTCCCCCAGTGAAGGAGGGATTTAGAGTAAGAAGACATGGTGAGTCCCAACAGGTGCACTAATGTCACGTGTTACAGCAAGTGGCACTGTTCCCCTGCTTTCTCCAGGTGGCCAGGCCAGGCCAGCTGCCTGCTGTCTCCTTCCCAGTGCTACACCCATGTGTCGAAGGATGGCCTCTTCAATTCACCATGATTTCATCTGAGGGACGCCCTTCTGCCACTTTGTCCATCCATCACRAGGAGGCTGCTTTGTCTGTCTTCCTGGCTCTTTTTCCCTATCACCACATTCTCATATTGTTTGTGTGAGAGGAAAGTGTATGAATCACAAAGTCTAGATTTTYGAAAAGTTCGTAGGCCTGCATTATTATATGAATTAGGACACAGGTTCTTAAGTATTGAAGTATTTTATTTCTTTGGTCTTTCTGATCCCTCTCATGARCGTTAAAAAGCACAAGAGATTTCTTGGCTTAGCCACTAGAAGGCGCAGCTTCCCACCCTGCTAGAAAACATCTACAACAATTCAGCCTCGGCAGTTCCTATTCAGGAAAGAAAGGGTAAAAAAAAAAAAAAAATCTTAAGAACATGCTAGCTGTTTATGTGGGTAATCACTTTATCATTATGGAAAAGTATAGTAATTGGAGCAAAGAGCATGATCAAGCAATCAGATAGAAAGAGTCTTAACATCCACAGTGTTAGAGAAATAGGCTGCACTGCCATCAACCTTGGTCCAACATGGAAAGGTGGATATTTTTTCCTTTAATTCAAATGGAGTCACCACTAAGATGAATGGTTGTCAGTTACTGCTAATCTTTCATTTTTGCCACATGATAAATACTATAATATATGATTATAGGCTATGTAACAGTGAAAAGTAAATGCATCCTAAGGCTGATTAAAGCTTACACACTTACAAAGAAATGTAGCCCTGCTAATCATCCTTATTTTCCAAAACRCTTTACTCTTTACCACCTCTTAACCTTCTTTAGCTAGACATTAAATTTAGGAAGCTGTGATCTCCCACTTTGGGGACTTAGCTTTAAAAATACAATTTTGTCTCAGGACAGATATTGTTATAAAATCTTCTGAAATTTTGGTCTTCAGTAGTGGGGGGAAAATAAAAGAGAGGAGAGAAAGAGATTTTTCTTTGATATTGTAAACACAATGCAGCTTTAAATGGCACTATTGTCATTTACTTCCTCAAAATATAGCCTTTTTAATCATAAATGCTTCTTAGGTGTAATATATCTTTTAAATTGAACACTGACTCCAGAGCAATGCAAAATGTTATACAGCTGCAATCAGAACATTCTGGGGAGGAAAAAAAAAAAAAAAAAAAAAAGCTACATTTCGGTTATACATAAAGCAAAACCAAAAAGCAATCTGACAAGTAAACACAGAGGACTTGATTTACACTGATGTAGCTCACCTGAAATCAGCTAAAATGACTGACTAGCAAATGAGCCACCTTATATTAAAAATTTTCAGCATTTTAATTTTGTGTTGTAGCATAAACAAATAAGCCCTCAAAGCATGGCACTCTCCACTTTAACACTGATCACAGTCTAAATATATCTTTTCTGCCGAGCTGTTTTCATTTTGCAATGGTGTAAGTAAGTTTGAAGCAAGTTTTCACCAAGACTCTTTCCAATCATCCTYACCCAGATTTCCTCTTAGTTCTACAGCATCTCTTTGGATGGAGAAGAGCCTTTTCCTTGGAGGGAGAACAGATCTTTTTTCTAATTCCACCTTGTACTTCAGCGAGCTCAGTACACTTCCTTTATCTTTACCTACAATTCCTTTAATGAGCTGGTTCAGCAAAAAATTCACCCAGTCTTCTTAAGGGAGAATACTAACCATGAAATTATATTATTCAAGGGATCAACATTTTTTTTTTTCAATAAAGTAATTCTATTGTTTAGAATATTTTGATGGAAAGCATTAATTTCTTCCAAAACATTTCTAGTTTTGTCATAAACCAGGGCATTTATCTTCAATTTATATGGTTTTCCATCTAGAGGTTTCTTTAGATCTTCTACACCACCAATATGCAGCTATTAAGTCAGTAGAATTCAATGAGGTAAAATAGAGGGCTCTCATTTCCCTGTTCAGTGTGAAAACAATCATTCCCTATTCAACAATTCCCTGCGCAATGCTCATTTTCTAAATCTTCAACAAAGATATTTTTTACTGGCTTCAACTCAAGGAAGAAAGAATGTCTTTGACTTTTCAGGGTTTAAACGTGTTCAACTAGAATTACCGACCGCAAAACATTGGCCAAGGCATTTCATCCAGGGATYCCTTATTAAAAGAACAGCTTTTATAACAATAGCTTATGGGCAATTTCTTAAAAATGAAAAATTATATCATCTTGCATCAAATAGCTGATATCAGGATTATATCTATTAGCTGAAATTCTACACTGATCTCTTCTTGCCCCCAAGTGAAATCTTAGGTCCAAGCATCTCTGTTTCTCCTCTTCCCTAACACTTAAAMCTGATCCATGATTGATTCACCCTTGAAGACATAACGGATTAATAATATAGAACAAAATTGCTTCTGATGAAACTAAGGTCTTCTCCCCTTTCTCAGATCACTTACAGCAAATACAGATCATGAAAAGGATTTTTACAAATTGACATATATTGATATATAGAAAATATTTATGGTAAAAATATCCACAAAATCTATATTGTTAAAGCACCTCAAAAATAGCACATGCTAAAATGGCAAAAAAGATTTTTTTTCCCATTTTCCTAAATTGTTTGGGTCTCTGCACACATCTGGTCCAAAGGGCAGTCTGACTCATGACACTCAGCTCTAACCATAATAGTCTTGTGTTGTCTGTGAAAACAAGCCAATCAATTTGTGAACATAGTATTATTTCAAGCATGCAGCAAATGATTTCAAAGCAAACTTTCCCTTCAAAATGTGGGAGATTATGTTAAAAATCACATACAGAAACCACCATATAGAAGCATCTAGCTTTAAGGGTTTGAATATTCAAAGATTATACAATATGATATAAAGGATGTAAAGTTTTAATTCTCCTAAAACTAAAGGTAAGTTCTTCCCATGGCTTCAGCAGCAACAGGTTCCAAGTCTGTGTAAGCAACAAAGGTATCTTCGTGCTTAAATTTATATGTATATACTAAAGAACAAGCAAACAATCGAACAAAAACCCACCATATTTCAAGATGAATAACTCTTCAGTCTTGTATATAAACCTAGATTATTTATCAATGGACTGAGGAATGAAGTCTTTGCAGTTGAAACTCTCAGGATCATTATTTGGTCCATGTGAACTTTACCMAGTTTAGGATTTCAGAGTACAAGAAAGGCTACGGGCCGACAGGTCTCCAAGCCTCCAGAGACCAGAGAGCCAGTCCAACTGCAAGCTWTATGTAGAAGTAATACAAATCAAATTGCAGCTTCCATGGCAAGCTAGAAACCTCTGTGGATGTTACTRTTTAGGATATTCACTCACATTCTGGTTTTCTCACACCAAGATGGCATTTATTTTAACACAATCTCCCTCTGACAAATCAGCCCACTCCACAAGATTATAGGAAAGATGGCACTAGAAAATAACACCTACTTAAGTCCTTAATCCTCTGCTTGCCTTCAAAATCAACAAGACTCTGTTTGCTCTATGCATCAAACTCCTACCACAAAAAAGACTCRTGAAATAACCACATCCAGTGGTGAGCCTCCCACACCCAGACTGAAAAACCARTCTTACTCCAGCCATCTTCCCACACAGTCTGAGTAACAGTCCTGAGATGATAGCAGAGAGCTGCAAATGAGGGATGGAGGAATAACTCACAATGGAATTTAATATAATCCACCCACCTATGCAAACTACTCACCCTTACAAGAGGTGAATTAATACTCACAACTTTTTTAAACCTTCTGCCTCTGAGACCCCTCCTTATAAGGTGATAGCTACCTGGAACATCTCTCCCCTTTCATGTCCAAATAAAAGCTCACTAACCTGGATTTGTTGGAGCTTTCAGTCAGGTCCACCTGGAGATTCAGTGCAGTATTCAAGCGCTGCCTTCCTTCAGACTAGCAACCAGACTACTTTCTATTAAGATAAAGCTAAATCATTGCAGGATTCATAGTGCTTCAATACTTCCCCATAATATCTTTCCCTTCAAATACAGGGGAACTAACTCGTTTGCTCATAATCTCTCAGGAAACACTAAAATCATCTAAAGTAATAGCAATACAAAATACCATAAGATAAACCTACACACAGGCAGTTGACACACTCTACAGCAACACTACAACAACTACTACAATCATCACTTACTCTCTCCCTCCTCAAACAAAAAAAAAAAAAAAAAAAAAAAGAAAGAAAAAATCAATTAGCAGCATAACCCTCTACCAGCAGCTACGTGGGCTAATATGGAAATGCGACACACTCGTTCTAATCAAGGAGAATTCACCTTAAATCAAACTAGAGGAAAAAAAAATGTACTCTCACTTTCCTCATGGTGGCAATGAGATGACCTTYCTGCTTTACAAACTACGTGAAAAGCCATAAGGCTACATTTTTTTATTCARGTTGTTCCTGGCATAATGAGTACTACTTGTCTTTGGACCCTGAATCTCCTGGTACTACAGCAAGTAATACACAAATAATTTCTACAAGAAAAGATTTGTGCTGGATTTGCMCAATCCAGCACTGTTTGTGGTTTCTGCTCTTGTGTAATGTAAATCAGCCATGTTTCTTTCTGRAGTGTACAGAAAACCCTAGCACAAGTTGGAGTGTTTACTCAGCTGTTCCATTTATCTGCGTTTTCCTTAATTTTAGCAAACAAACACTTTTTCGATTCCCAAAGCATATTTTCCACACTAGGTAGAGCAGAATGTGCTTTAAATATTTCACTTTCTACCCTTTGTTTCTCATGAGAATTTGAGCTAAAATTATAAAGGTCTGTCCCTGGCTGGGAGACTCCTAGTCCTCTTTCCCCTGCTGTTGCTGAGGCTTCAAGTGTAACTCCCTAAGGTGCCCCTATGCTAAGTATCACTGTATCCCAATCCAGGATAGCACTGCTGCTAGGCTGCCAAAAACTTCTGGCCTTTTGTGCCATTTCAGCACATGTATCTTCTGGGGGATCATCCAAGTGTGCTTACCCATTTGTTTGCACAACGTGGGCTTTGTTCCAGCAAATATTAAACATGCATTTGCACTAAACTGAAGCCTACCTGAAGCACTTGCCTGTATACAATTACTGTTTGTCTGGTTTCTTTTATTGCTATCCCCTCTGTAATACTTTACGTAGATGAAGTACTTCTTATGAACATGTAAAATATACTGTGGAAACATCATGCTACTGTACAAGTCCCACAGTGCTGATTAATAGCAACAATAATGCACAAGCAATTGTGCTTTTATTTTTTCACATTTGTTCTATGGCCATTTTCCCGCAAGTTTGATTATAGGATGAAAGTGTTTAATGAATCAGGAATAATAGCAATATACGACAGGAGAGGCTTTATGTACAGTTTTAAGACTTATTTCCTTTTGTTGCCGAAAATGGGACACTGGAGGCAAGTCAGCGCATTTATGGCACTATGATTTTATAGCTTTGTCTTGCCTTACTAGAATGTCACATACAGATTTACAATTGCCAACATGCATTTTCAATCGCCTGCAAGTGATAGCCGCAATCTAAGGCAAGAGACCTGTGAGAGCGGAGCTGCGCACACATCTGACTTGGCGCTTCTCAAGACGTCAGAGCCATGCCTTTAACACCGCCGCATCGTCCCAGAAAGGCTAGGGCCCTCTGCATGGACTCCCCCCGCCTCTGCCTTTTGAAATATGAACCTCTCCTGAAAGCTGAGACATTTTTGAGTCTGTTCCAAATGATCTTGTCTTTACATCCCTGTAGAAGCAAGTATTTTATCTCAATTATCTTGGATGGTCAGTTCCTGAATAGCAGCTGCTGAACGTGATACTGAGCTACACCGTCCTTCCCTCCTAAGGAAGATCTGGGAACCAGCTGTCCTGCCTGCAGAGGATGGAGTTGCTGATTTGCCGTGTGCACCCTTAGGAGTTTTTAGTCTCCAAAACTCTCTGGTTTCCCTTGCCTGTTATGAGTTCTGAAATGCATCAGAATAAAAACGGAAAATGATGAAACGGACTGGTAACTTGATGATTTATGGAGATGTAATTTTCATTAATTTTTTTAAACTGTCTTAAATTGTCAATGTTTTTTCCATGGTGATATTTTAATTTACACAGTGTAAATCACCTGTCAGTTGAAAGTGAGCAATAGTTTTTACTGTGTTTATTTTATAGTATTTTATGCTGAAATTTAGTACAATGGTTTAATTTTAAAAAAGTCCTGGTTACCACACTGAAAAAATAATTTATAATTCTTTATATCTTGACAGTGATCACCAGGCAGATATTCAAAAATGTTTTGTATTGACATTGTTCCTGAAGAGTCCATTTCTTTAGAAAGATGTTCACAGAAATATCCTTAAAGAGAAGTTTGGGACTGCTATTGGTTCAGATTTTTTTTTTTTTTAATCAGATTGATGAGGTAAAGATACCATCCGAAACCCTCCAGGTGAGCGTCTCTCTCATGTGGATGAATTATAAGCATAAAGATATCTCATACACTCGACTGCTCTAGCCTAGGTTGGTGCTGGTGCTTGTAAGGATATTGAACAGATTCTCTAGCACCTTCTCTGCCACACTGTGCAGACAATTGGGTATGGCTGAGAATCAAGGAGTCTATCCATCATTTTGACACTTCCCTTGTTATAAATAAGACTGGCATAGCCATTATGGCAGCTCGTTGGATGCAAAGGAACCACCTCTAGTTTTGCTAGGAGGCTGAAGGTTGCCAGGAAGGCAACCAGGCCCAAATTATTGACACCTAGTGATGTGCGGTGGGGCTGCTGAGAGCTGCCATGACTCGGTTTAGACATTTAATCTTCATCGTTGTTTACTAAACAATGAGAAAACCTGTCCTCTGTAACCTAGTCATTTTTTACACAGGATCTATCCATACACAACCACATACTTGCATAGAGGTGCACTAGAGCTATTTTGATTCAGATGTTCCATATGGCCTATGTAAAGAGAAGAGCTGTAGCCATTTACCAAGAAACTGTACATAGTGCAGCTTTGGATTTGTCCTGGTATTCCAGCTAGTATTTTATTCACCTGTTCAGGCAGTGCAATTCTTACATTCAGAGGGCTAAAACTCTCAAGATATGCATACATTAACTGATCAAAACTCCATTTTTTTCCAAGATCTTTAGCAGCTACAGATTGATAAGGCATAAAATGTTCATTCCTTGCCCAGAGCTTGCGATTAGTACTGAAGATTATACCATTTAACTTTCCCAACGAGTGCAGCAGAGCACTCAGTAGAATTAGAATATTTAGAATTATTTTTCATCTAGAGACAGTTTCTTTGGGGTAAAACAAGCAATTAATTTACATATCATTGGTTACGCTTACTCTTCTATATGTAAAATTATAAATGATTCCCAGGGCTGAGGAAATAATCAAATTTTTCACAAAGTCAAGCAAAGTGTAAGATCGTTCAAAGGAATGACAAAAGTAACTGAGTTGGTAAACATCACAAAAATACCCAGAGCTGACAGCAGAAGAGAATTCAGTGACTGAAAGAAAAGCTGAATAGGGTTCTTGACATGACTGGTCTCCATCACACACATATGAGGTACCTGCACACAGTATTCTCAGCCTTGAAAGTATCAGCTGTACTGGAATATGCTGCAGTACCTGGCGGAGGTTGCAGTGTGATCTCCGTATTGGAAAGGAGAGAGGTGAGGCTACATTCAGGTCTTTTTCCATTGAAGATCACAAGCTTTATCATGTTTCATCGGACTGAAATGCAAGGGTGGACTGTGGTTTAATTTGCATTAACTAGCATAAAGCTGTGGCTGACAACTTCTGCTGCTGTACAAATAAGTATTTTTTCCTTCTTATTCCAAGTTGCTAACACATTATGACTGACTGAAGCACAGTGACTTGATTTAAATATGGTGGAAATTTGAAGATTGCAAAATACTGAATTCTTACATCTGGAGTACGTATTATGGAAAGCTCCTGTAATTAATTATCCATTCAACCTTAACTATATGTGCAAGTGAGTGGGATGCTTCTCAAAGAGGAGAAAGAGCTGCCTGGGCCTAGTTCGATAGAACTATATATCACTTAAGATACCAGTCTAGCTACTTAAATAACATACATTTATAATCTCTAAATAGCATTTAGATCATTGTTGGCCAAAAAAAGAGTTTCACTTTCGATAAAGATGCCTGAGTGAAACTCTGAAGGGATTTACACACACACACACACACACACACACACACACACACACACAAAATGAAACATCTAAACAGAGAGATTAAGGTCTGCATAGTCAGATGATGAGTAGCAAAATGAGACAGACAAAAGAGATCTTGGAAGCCTGATAGCAGTTTTAGTAATAATTCAAGGCACAGTTAAGCTGCCAGCATGAATAACAGAACTGCCATGAGCTCCAGGAATAGTGTACAAGTTCTAGAAAACCACTAAGCAAAAAGATGCCATCTCTGACTACTATCCTGGGGGCTGAGAATATTCTGGGAAGTATCACTACATGGTTCACCTGTAACTATATTATTTTCAAGATAGATGTTTGAAAGCAGTTGGAAACAGCATGCTGTCTTTGTATGGCCATTATGTTCTTATATGAATTATATAACTGGGAGGTGTAATGATGGCTTATAGCTCCTCAGTCATAACGGTCAGCATAGTCTTGGTCAAAAATATCGTCTCCTTTTTGGTTACTTTGCCAATATCTTTGCATCAGAACTCAGTAAGGAGAGAACTATTAAAAATATGTTCAAATTGTGTCTGTATGGAATATGTGACATTTTCATCTTGTGCTTTATCTAGTGTATACATAGTTAGAAGAGTTGAATGACAAAAAGAAAAATCAAGTGCTAACTGTCATGCTGTCATCTGAGAACTTAATGAGGCTGTGGAGATTCTTCTGGATTTGAGCAGGTGAATGAAGGTAGGGAGATTCTCAAGCCCTTCCTTTTTGGATAATGAGTGGCATGAACAGAAATTCCTTCTTCTTACTTACCAGGAACTTTTCCTCTCTTGTTACAAACACCAAGATGATTCATTTTCTCAGGCCATAACTTCTGGAAAAGGTGGAGTTTAAGGAGAAGATAAAACAGCTGAGCACAGGTATGGGGCTAACAACAACACTCTCTCACCTAGAAGCCCGTATTATTGAACACCTCAGTACCAAGACTGAGAAAAAGTATTTCCAAAGCATAGAAAAGGGACTAAAATCTGTAAGCATGGCAAAATGATAACTCATGACAGTCATATCAAGAGTTTATCTGATTATAGAAAATGAGAAACAAATAAGATTAAATAACGAGAAACAAAAGCATTTGAATAGGCATGAGGGTCTTACAGCATCTGGAAGAAGAAAGATTTTCTGTGTTGTCAAACCCTACACATGGGYCATATATCAGAAAATAGTTTCCTTTTCGCTGCAGTCATATAAACACTGAAAGMACAAACGGCACTAAGGGAATCCTCCAAACTGTGAAGGGCACTACCCTTTCTCACGCAGAACTAATACTCATCATCCAAACAGAAGATCCTTCTCTGTTGACGATGCTGCTTCTGGGATCTCAGAACTCAAGGGCCAATGAGTGGCCCCAGGTAATGAGCAGCTCATTACCACAGATATTTCTATTGCCTATAATATGGTAACTGCAGCATATAGAGCTGTTGGTAAAGGTGCTCTTGCTGCTAACTGTCCCTGAACAATTAGGGTTTTAAATTCTTTTTTTATGCTCCTGTGGTGACCTCATCAGGAAAATCTGTAAACTTATTATAATTATGAAAATCATAACATGCAAGAAGGACCTACGAATTTGACATTCTAAACTGCAAGCTTGCCAATGAATGACTTTTATGTCCAAGCAGATCTGATCATCTTGGTGCCTTCTCGGCAGGAGTTTGGACCAGTCTGTTCTTTTCTCACAAGCAGCATGTACAATACATTTTCTATCTTCTGTCTTTGTCATTGCAATGACAATTCCAGCTACTTGCCAGATATTTCTTGTAGATTCCAGTGAGGCTTCATTAATAAAAAACATTTTTCTCATGGCACAGGAATATGTAGAATGTTCAACAATTTAGTTTTCATACTTTTTTTTTTTTAATGCAGAATCCGGAACAATTTGATTCACTCTCAAAAATTTCTGGGAACCTTTAAACTTATCTGATGTAAAGGTATCCAAAGGTCCTAGAGTTTCTGCTCTAAGAYGACGATATTTCTTTCCTTCTCCTACGTCCTAACAAAATCCTTCAAAGCCATTTGTTTCAACACTGTCCTGGGTCTAAGTGTTCTAAGTCACAGAGATCTTGTGACTGTCCTAGAGGTCAATTTTACATACATGTGAGGCAGGACTCAATAAAACAGATTAACAAGTATCATCATAACTGAGTATCATCTTGTTAGTTTTATACATATATATATATAAAAATATATTTATATATATTTATTTTATTTCTTTTTTTAGAAAAGTATCGAGGCTATATAGTAGGATGCAACAGATCCTTAAACCACAAGCAAAATAARCACTGTGTATATCTTAACCGGAAAGTATCTTAACTGGAACGCTTGACTTGGAAAAAAGGTCCATATTTAAAACTAGTAGATATTAATCTTAAACTCRTGAAGTGCCAGGGCCTGAACCACAKACCCAAGTCAGAGTTGACTTACAGCTGAATACGGCTCTGCCTTTGTAGAAGTACACAGAACTTGCCTGTAAATTGCTTACGCCAGCCTGCAGGTTGGCGCAGAGAATTGTAACTTTTGTAGGCTCTCAGGCAAGTGTTTTTGACCGTGAAGAAAACTTTCCCATCTGCAGCTGGGGCTCTGGCCAGGTCCCGGTCCTGGACAATAAGGAAATTAGGACATACCAGATGTTACCACAAACAAAGAAAATGCAAATTTTTTTTGCTGATTTGCTTTTACAAAAGCTGATCCTCTTACAGCTACTTTGGAGACCTCACTTGCAGGTGGACGCACCGCATAACACCTCCCAGGTGCCAGGAAGGTCCTGCAAATCCTCCCTGCAACAGGGGCTCCCCAGCGACTGCGGAGGGAGACGATGGTAACTATTGAGGCAATTGGAGATGTATCTTTTTCTTAATCGCTATTCTCTCTCTCACATAGTAATGGTTAAGCGCGTTACTTTGCTTATTTTGTCTGTCATTAACACCTAGCACGTAGTAAGCTTATTGTTTTGTTAGATGTATCATTAACAGTAAACACGRCCATTCTTTCCCTTAGTGTCTGATTCTTTCCGTTGCCCTCCAGCCTCGTCAACTGGCAAAACAATTCCTCATAAGGGACAGCTAGTGGAGAAATTATTTACACACAAAAAAAGAAAATACTAGAAATTTGCCAATGTCTTCTTTAAGGCAGGTCTGCCATGAAGTGCATCTGCTTCTCTGTGATGCACCACTTCATTACTTTATAGAGAATACAAGTTCTGCTGCTACTAAGCATAAACAACGATAAAGAAAGAACCATAACTGTTACTACAAGTTATTATTTATATTTTAATACCATCTAGAAACTCAAGTTACTGCTTAAGATCTGAAATTTGGAAGAAGATTCAGGTTTGTTTGCTTCAAAATGTTGTAAGATGCTCTTGTATGAAATATGTTATCCAGCYTGTACAATATATTATTGGCTATCTCTGAAATTTTATTAGCTTGAGCAGAGCACTAGATTGTGTTTTTCTTCTAAAAATAGAAAAAAAAAGACTAATTAATTTTTCCAATAAAAAATGCCTGATCAATTTGCCATGTTGTATTTAAAGATGTGGATTTTGAAATCATCGCTGTCTAAGAATGATAGCTCATATTAGTTCTCAGTCTAACATGTATATGTTAAGAGCATTCTTATTGGTAAGACATCAACAGAAATAATCATTTCTTCGCAGTAAAAAGCACAGACATCATTCTGGCCATTTAGYTCAATTCACCTAGTTCAATATCCTCTTTCTGACAATGACCAGCATCAGATGCTGTAGAGGAAAGATGAAAAAAAACCCATGAAACTGGCAATTAAGAAATGAGAAACTCATATCTGCAAAGCAACTGTCTAAAAGCAACTTCTAATAAGTAAAGTTTCTTCTAAAACCCAATTTTAGTAGTTAGTTTATGCCCTGGAGCATCTGTATTTATAAAAGTTGTACTTAATTTTTAACTCCTGTAGTATCTCACGACAGCAAGATCTACTGCTTTATTGTTTCAGTGTGATATAATTTTATATGCATAACTGTTGATCTGTTTCCTTCTGGCTTTTTTTGTCACCACCTTTCAGTTCCACTGACTTTTTCACTCATGAAATGCAAACCTAAGAAGAAGTGTCTGTAGCTGCAAAATGTAAGTAATCTCTGCATTCATTTTCAATGCAAATCCAAGCCATTTGTCCACATGCCTAGAACAGAGAAGCATATAACATAGAAGCTTACACTTAATGTCTAGTTGTAACTTTTATGCATATGTGGATATATATACACATATGCATATCTATGCATCCATACATTCTGACTCATCCAATACCATAAACATACATAAAAATGCATAATTCCATTGCTTAAGATATTTTGAAACACAAACAAATATTTATTAGCCTTTGAGGAYGAAAGCCAAGGAGAAAAAGGAAAAATATATAAATTAAATGTAACTTTGTTCAATAAGRCTAGAGAATTTAGCCATATAGTTAGTCCTTAGAACTAACTTAAGAAACGTAKACTATGCCACCTTGAAACACCAGTTACATTCTTTGCATTACTAACCAACAAAGTGGTTACAGAGTAAAACTGATTCAAAGACTCCAGGATGAAGGAAAGTTCCTATCTACAAACTGTCTCAAAGACCTCTTTGAAAATCAAAACTCATCCAAGCAACAGAGAAAAACAATGAGAAATGGTGAAARGGAATTATCCCTCTATACAGTACATTACAAAATGCTTCTGCAAAGCTGGTTGCACTAAGTGCCTAAATTTACATTCATATCTAACTACTCTTGTGGAATATCCTGTAAAACTACAAGCACTGAAGTCCTTGCATCTGAATTAAAGGAAACTTAGTATAATTGTATGGATGCAACTTATATAAAGCTGAAAATATAACAATGTGCAATAAATACTATAACTTATATGAAAAAAAAAATGTAGCTAGAGTAGCTACTGAGATCTAATAATGATTTAGTAACCGAAYTCATTTATTACACATTGACTCCCATTGGATGGGCCCTAAAATTGTTCGACTGGGTTTCTTTGAGGAGGCCACAAAATTTCACAATAATTGTTAGTCCTATGAAGCACCAGTATTTAAGCAACCAGTCCTCCTTAATGACAAATCACACATCCAAATTGCTTTCACAGTGGTGAGACCCTGGAGCTATGCAAGACCCTGAGCTGTCCTTCAGTCTTTTACCACCAAAAATATTGCCAATAAGCAGTGTTATGTTTCCACCTGCAGCAAAGTCTAAAAGAAGGTAAATAAAGCATTCATGCAAGAAATGAACACATGGTGTAAAATAATGCTGAGCTTCAGAGTGAAAGCTAATSTTGTGTCAGAGAAAAAAGCAAGGAGTGTAATAGCGTCTGTGCAGTTTAGAGGCAACATCTCAGTACGACAGGTAATATCCTAATAGATGGACTGACAGAACAGTCATAGCCACCAACACTAGCAGTTGTCACTTGTGCTATGGTCTGAAAAACAAAAAGTTGATTTTTTTTTACTTTCCTTTTTTTTTTTTTGTTATATTCCTGTGCTCTTCTGTATCATATATTTTACTATATTTATGTAAAACTGCCACATTCAAACTAACAAAAACAGCTTAATATATACCTTGCAATCCATTTAGTTTTATAAGCAACATGGCACAATTCTTATCTGTATTATAATGAGCTAATTTGTGTTTTTCCTGTTGTCTTTGAAAAATGTAATCATTTATGTGAACATAATGTAAACATTATTCAAAAAGCCTATRGGAGTCTCTCACCAGAAGTTTTGCGAGTGAGCCACAAGAACGTAACTACAGGGTTAAAGCTGCATAGAGCTCTGTGGYCAGCATCCTGGAGGCAGAGCAGAAAAGGTCACTGCCTAAGTCATGCTTGAACCTTCCCAGTGTCAAGTTCCACAAGATGCTAAAATAACAGCACTTTATAGTTTGGTTAACTGCTCTCAATTGCCATCMCTGGTTTCAGTTAGATGATCTGTGATGATACACTACAATGCTGAAGGTATTTCAGACTTCCTATCTGTTTTCCAGTTTCAGTTCTGGTATTTCCTCTCTTCCAATACATGGCAACTAAAAAGTGATTTCAAACGGTGYCTGTGCCAGTGGCATTACTGCCTGGATGCCCCTAACACCCACACTTTGCTCTGTTAGCATCCTGCGACCATAACACATGTAAGGAGCATTCGTTTGGATTTTTGAACTTCCACCCATGTACATATAAAGCAGTCCTCAGTTACACTACAACAGCGGATGGAATTCAGCTGGGCTGTACAGCAGTATCATACACACACATCTACACACAAGTACTGTTTCAGAATTAATTCAAGGTTTAAATAAATATTTCTCTGAATAGATTATGACCAAYCATGAAAAGAGATAGAAAAAGATATGCCATGGCCACAGGAACACCTCCAGGTATGTTACAAAATGGTTGCCAGGTCACAAAGGACAAATTTCAGGAGGGAAAAAAAAAAGCCTAAGCTTGGAAAAGAACAGAACTGCAGTGAACAGGGCTGAATTTGCTATTCCTGACAGAGAATTAGGAATCAAAGGCCAGGGTGAATGCAGGGACACTTCGCGGGGCTGAAAAATCAGAGAACATGTTTTAGATGATGCAACACTGTGAWCCAGCCATCAATCAAAGAAGGGAACACAAAGAATCTTGTGTTTCTGGGGCCAAAAGCAATAGAAAGTAATAGAAAGCGTGTTTCTGCTCCACAGGTGGTTCAGACTGCAGCGAAGAGGGGCTGGGGGCTCTATCCCCTGTCCGGCAGCGCTCTCCAGTATGCTACATAAGGGAGCGCAGGAGAGGGGAAATTTGGGGCTAGGCCAGAGCACTAGTGCACAGAAGAGCTACGCTGTGCCAAAGCTCTCCATGGAGCAGCTGGTCTTATTTGCTGCATCCCCATGCTGCAAATACAAGTCTGCAGCCTGCTTTCTACTAAGGAAACCTCTCCGTGGGCCACTGACACTCTATTTTGGCTTTGCTCTAGCGATCTGCTTAGCTCTTCAGTGGAATAAAAAGGGGTGAAGCAAAAAAATGCAAAGGTCTTGGAGGYAGAAGACATGAGATGTAGTTTCAAATGAATTGGAGGTTGGAGGAGGCGGGGAGGAGAATTGAAAAGGGGAAGAAGTAGAAGGGAAACTCTTCGAGGAATCTGATTCAGTAGGTCRCTTTGCATTCAAAGATATTATAAAGTCTTTTGTTTTAAGATAATAAGCTAGGTTAGGAAAATACYGCAGTTCACTCAGCATGGTCTCAAGTCAGAACAGCTGCCTGCCAGCCAAAGACTTAATAACTTTCCTGTCTGAATCACGTATAAATGAGTGGGAGGTGGAAAATCTGCCTGCTACCTGTAGTCATTATCATCTCCTGGGTGAGGTGAGGAGATGCTCACCAGGACGCGACGTGGAAACACCCTCTCGTGCTGCTCTTCCACTAAGAGCAGCAGCGTCGCTGGTCTGAACAAGGACCCTCTGCGGGCTCGGTCTGTCACCTCTTTGTCCCAACTGACATGTGCCTTTGCCCTCCACTACAACACTGCTTTAGCATTAGCCTTGAGTCTAATAACTGTATTTGTTAGWGAGATTTGCACACAGAAAATCTGTGAAAATGCAGTATTTTTTTCATTTTTTTATGTTTTAGGGCATGTTTAATTAATAAAGACCAGGAAGAGATTTTTTTCATATTAAGAACCGACTGCAACACTGCTTCTAAGGATATTCCTCCTTGTGAGGACACAATAGAGGAGTAGATCTGATCTGGCTGTTTCTGTGCTCTCATAGCCATTCTGAGCAAATGAATATAAATTTTCTCATAAGATTTGAAAAAAAAATGCTCATCTAATAGRCATTACTTCTTTCCTATTATATACCCTTTTCTCTTTTAATTTTCTATTTAGATAACTTTACAAACATTTCCAGTCCTCCGTTACAGGAAAAATGTGCATAAAATCCAAGTGTTGTGTCTAAAAACAGTCAGAATAGTACTTGACTGCAGTAAATACACACAAAAATAATTGCATTTTAACTATTTTTGCCATTACTTTGTGCTGAAATAGATGTTCTTAAAGCATTTAACAAAAGATGGGTTCTGAGTTTTGCACTGCAATAGTTTAAAGATAATGAGCTATTTGTTTGAGGCCTTAGTCTTTTATTAAAAAAAAAAAAAAGAAAAAAACAATCTAGGCATCACTGGCACAAAATTTTTGACACAGTTCTGCGGATGCAAATGCAGTAGCATTGAACAATATTATGAGATGTTTTTTCACTACATTCTCCTTAGTATTGGCTCTTGCAGAAAAACTGTTCCTTACAAAATACAAATCCTAAAGAAGTCTAAGTGACCACAGAATAAATACAAAAAAAAAAAAAAAAGAAAAAAGGTGTTGATATAATGTGTTGATTAAGTGTTTGTGCCTCACACCATTAGGTCACAGCTAATCATAATTTCACAACATCAAAAATTCCTCCTTTGGGCAGACTGTCAGATGCAGGGCTTGTATCCAACAGGAACCTCCATCGCTGGCACAGACAGAGCACTSTCTTTTGTTATCTGTAGCTTCCTGCAGCTTCCCATACCAATATTTATCAACGGCATTCTACTTCCTGATAATATTTCTAAAAAGTTTCAGTACACTTTGATTTCTTTTGTATTATTTTATTAGCTAATCATATTCCTACTGCACTTTGGGTCACTTTTAAAGGAATTTTATATTTATCCAGAACATTTTTCCTCACCATACATTTCACATTTTAAATAACAGCAACCGTTTGGTGGAATTGGTTGCTTTTCTTCTTCTTCCCCGCTTCTCCAGCTTAATACCCAAGATGTGTGGGTTCCTTTTTCTTTTCATCTCAATATATAAATGCAATAATASAAGTAATTAACGTTTAGCTCTTTAACTCTCATTTTATGCAGAGCAGACATCTGATGATCAAATCCACCCAACGTCTGCAATCAGGCCCCAGTTCTGCAGCTGCGCTTCCTCTCGCTAGCTGCAGCGCACTTCCCTTTTTCTCTGAACTGCTTCCTTTGAGGTACACTTGATATACAATGCTCCACGCACAGCTTGGAAATACAGGTGGGGTATTATTCGACCTTTGAAGCCAAAATAGAGAAGGGCTGCGTTAAGCTTTTGGGTGGCAAAAGCAGGCTGGGAGGGCAGGAGAGGAAAATAAAATGAAAAGGCAGTGACTGCAGATGCCCAGGCTGTRTATGGCTCTGGAAAATCATTGTCAGCTTTGCTGTCACTGTCACACTAAGCTTCCCAGATGTTCGTATCTGGAAATGTCACAAAATGTCATGGCATAAGTTGCTATATTTTGTTTTCTGCAGAAAGGGTGAACAATAATAAAACAGCCTCAGGAGYGTATGGGTAGCCAACAGCAGCTTGTAAAGGTCTCAGCAAAATAGCATGTGTGCACATTCTGGAAAAGAAGCAAACATCAGCATTTTTTTAATTAATAACGTAGYGCTCAAGCACTTGAGTGCTTAAGACATTTCACATTTGAATTAAACACAAAGAAAAGACCCTTTTGACATCTTGTCTGGATCTCAAAGCTCCTTTTGTAGAAGAGCTAAAACCATCATGTCAGATCAGCTATTGACAGAGCCCGTACAGATTTGTTCCATGTTCATTTATCTTCTGGAATTTGATGTAGTGCCCTACAATTAAAAGAAGAGCCCTCTGTGAAATAAGCTCTTCACTGGTGACATCGATGGGGAAGAAGGCTTCACATTTTAAAGAAAGATTTTTCCACACACAGATTTTATCTCCTCCACAAGGTCKGTGTTCTTGAGTGAAGCCCAGGTCATGTTCTCTCTGTGATGTCTTCTTCCTCTTAAATTATTTCCATTTGTTTTTCAAAAAGCAATGTACCAGAAAAAAAAATTGTCCATTGTACAGACATACACGCAACAAGAAGCCCTCCACTTAAACCATTAAGAGTAAACATTATAAAATGATRTCTGTAGTCTATACATCCACCTAAAAAGAGCTCTGAGCAAAATGATTTTGGCTCTTTTGCAAAAGAAATCAACAAAGGAAATCAATCATCTGCTTCTCTGTGTTTATGGAATGTTATGCAGATCCAGGAGATACAGTTAAAATCCCTTCCTTACAATTTTGCTGTTGCACATAATTGAGTTAACTGTGATACGCTAATATTCCAATGATGTGACCTACTTACAAAACCAGAACTGTCAAATGGCCAAAAATTGGTCCATCCACTTTATACTGCTTTTGACTAATTTCCTATACTGTTTAGTGAATAATGCTCCTTAGCTTAATCTACACAGCATGTGTGTGGTATATACATTTGTGACTTTTTATAGCGTGTCGCTACACATTTGATACTACAACTGCAAAAAAGGAGGTGGAGACAAGGAATTGATCAAAAACAAATGCTGAGCCAGGATCTTTTGTTTTCAAAGAGATATTTGCTCTGGGATGGTGATTTATTCCTGTGTCTATTTCATATATGCCAAATGATTCAGATGCCATCATTTAGTCTTGTAGTCCTTGGTACATTAGTCTAATGTAACATCATTGAGCAGCTGCATTCTCATTTATTTGAAGGACAGATGGCAGCTATGCTTTGGCCAATTGTAAATTTTTTCAGTCAGATTTTCTTTTTCATCATACTGTACTTTGTTCTAAGATGGCTGGCTCTAATTTTCAGTCTATTTTTTTTCCCCCAAGCTTTTATCAATTTGAATGAGCTAGATAATCAGCAATCAAACTGAGGGACTTTTTGATTTTTTTTCAGTTACTTTATTACATGCTACATTTTAAAAGACAGGTGAACTATTCTGTTTAACAGAAATGCATCACCAAATGGTAGCCTCTACACATCGTTCTGCTTTTTATATTACATCTGAGGGAGGAAGAATTTCCCTGGAAGCAGTCATTCATCATTCACCATTACTTGGAGCAGGAGCTTTGACCTCCCACACTCAATAAATCTGCAGGTAATGACAGCCAAAACCCTTTAACACAAACAGTTGGTACTTTATTCATATTTTATGAAAGGAAAGAGACCTTCAGATCTGTTTCCTTAATTGCTTGTTGTTATTATCTCTCTCTCTTCACCTCTTCCTAAGCACTGGGCACAACAGTAGATTTTAACTCCACTTACCGTTCTCCTGGTAATTACTCTAACTCCTTGAATCACTAGGCCCCTCAACATTACGGTGAAGCTACCTCTCCTGCAGTATTGCCATGTTAATGTATTGCTCATGGGGCTATGGCAGGATGAAAGGCATCCATTATATTCTTCCCCCATTTTGCAACTTTCATATAAACATTTCTCGTGCTAGATCTGGTAGAAGCTATATAGCTACTGTCAGATCTGTATAATAGTGTGGCATAATTCCACCCTGCTTTCTCCCAGATCGACTTCTCTATGCCTCTCCAGAGTGTCTCCATTTGTCTATTTTATAGAGAGTATTTTAAGGATCTAAAGAGCAAAGTTTGCAGGAAGAAGATTAGCATACATTTCTCACATGCGAACACTACACGATGAGCCTGCATGAAAGTGCCTGGATTTCTCTCTCACAAGAACCTTCCAGCTGCAGTAGGTAATGTCAAGAGGAAAGTGAAACAGCTTTACAAGTGTACTTCACACCACTGGAAGAATAAACACGCTGATGAAGGAAAAGGGTAAAATAAAGAAAGCAGAAACACTACTAAGAAATAGTTTTGCGTTAATCTACCCCATGTGGCAATAAACACTGATGCTAGTATAAAACTAGTCAACTAAAATTTGTTTCAGCTTCAACTATGCTATTAGTCCTTATTCTGCTTAATAATTACATTGATATTTATTTTGTGTTTCAATAGACAATATCTTATCTAATTACAGGAATAAATGGAGTCCAGTGCTTGGAATCCACTTAACATTTAAAAGAACTGTATTTTCTTCTACTCTCCTTTCAGTAATTTTTTTTTAAATATAACATTGAAAATAAGAAAAAAAGCAAAAGCAAAACAACCAGTCACATGTAATCATCCATTTAACCAGAGTGCAAAGATGTCTCCAAATGACTGTAAGAATTCCTTAAGTGACTCACCTAATTTTGAATATTCTAACATAGCATTTGTCTGAGCTATACTTGAGGCAGTTGATAAGAATATTCTCTGCAGATATTCAGGATCAATCCTATCTCAGTAAAGCTCACAATARGTCTCCATCTCTCTCTCTTTTCTTYGACTGATCTAGCCTTCATCATTAACTATTCCTAATTGCCAAAGCTTCCTTTGCAASCTGRTGAGTGCCTGCCACCTGCATCTTCACATTTCTCTGACTGTTCTGAGAGACAATGAAATAAATGTTGGCTCTGCTGGTCCTGAATCCACATAGCAAAATTTGTACAATTTCCGTTTTCTTTGCCCTGCCAGATTGACTCAAACAGAAGAGAGAATATGACCTTTTCATTTCATTCTTCTTCCTTCCCATGTAGTAGCCTAGCTGTCCTATCCATCAGAGCATTTAAGTGTGTACTTAAAGTTATATACATGCTTTGCTGAGTCTAAGGCTATGTAATTATGGAAAGAATCAACAATTGCTTAGAGTACAGTTGTATTTTCAATAAATGTCAAAGGCATTTCCAGCTTTGGATGGGTGCTTTTTAATGTGTCAAATAAATCTAAAATAAATACACACTGCCAGAATCTACTGAAATCAAATACATTTGTCTTCAACTAGAGCAGTTACTCTCACAAAATCAACATTCCAGGCCTTTCACTTGTCCTCAAAAATTGAAGTTTTTCAGCTGTTTAAACTCACAAAATTAGCTGAATAGGAACAGTTCTTATGTAAATTGTATCTTACATTGAATCTCCTTTATTAGTCAAGTCAGCTAAAACAAAGTATGTCATTAACTGGACACTGTAAGCATTGTTCAAGAAAGACAGGGCAGGACCACTGCTTCACAAAGTAATTAGTATTTTTTAAAAAATCTATTATCCCTTGCTGAAGGGATAGTGAAGTGTTTTTATKTCAATCTTAAAGGAAGAAAAGAAAAAAAAAAGAATAAAAGAATACAGTAAGATTTGGCCCTTTTGAACCCTTAAAGGCACTCCGCATTTAGTCACTGTGGCCAATTTTGTGTTACAGCTTTGCTGAYGTTGCCAAAATATATGCTTTTTAAGACTCAAAATGTCTTCCATTTCTATGTTTTCATTTTCCTATCCAAGAATACTGACCTATAGAACACACAAATTCTCTCATTACTTACAACAGATAAAAAGAAAAAAAAAAAAAAGACAAATGCATTTGTCATTTACAGTCGTTGATTGGTGTTGAGCTGCTATACTRGGGCTATACATTGCCTGCCTTTTAAAATAGAGAAGCCCCTGGCAACCTAATCCTTGCTAGAATCTACACCAGAACTYTCTCTACTACGAGCCCTATACCCTTTATAGTTCAAATATGTACTCCAGTAAACAAAAGCTTTCAAAGTTTTTAATCATATCCGAGTTCCAGAGGATGTCAAATGYATCAATACATTTAACTATCGAAAGTCTTACAGGCAAAAATCATTAATAAGGATAGAAGTCAGCTTATATAAATTTTCATATAGAAAAGGGAAACAGCCTTCAGGCAGAAATAATCTTATGTTACTCCACAGTGACTACTTAAGCTAAAGGTASGGATCATGAGGTGACAACTAAAAAATATTTTTTTCTTCATGTGATATTTCATTATGCTCAGTTATAATAATATATTATGACTGTAGCTCTACATTCAAAGAAACTTCTTGAAAAGAAAAAATGAGCAATACTGCTGCAACATTATTAAAGGTCATTCACTTCTCTTCCATAGAGATAACCTTGAGAGTCTCACCTTCCCTTGCAAGTACAACCTGAACTGGAATTAATGGAAACTATATACAAGTACAAAGGCAGAAATGTAATTAGTTTATTCATCATGAGAAAATTAAGTGATTTTAAAATCACTAAGGCTCGAAAAATCCTAGTATGTGCTGAGAAAGTTAAAGAGAGCCTCTTCCCTGCAAAAGCATATGGATGACAAAAAAGGTCTCAAGGGTCCTCCAGTAAAACTTTCAAACCTTGTAGTAGGGTGGTCAAATGCCACAGTGAAAATCAATTGAGATTAAGCAATAATCAAGAGTCATTCCTCCCTAAAGAGGACAGCAAAGAAATGCTGAGGAGCCAGGTACAGTCAGGAAYCACAGAATCACTAAGGTTGTAATAGACCTTTAGAGGTCATCTAGTCCAACCCCCCCMCACACACACGGACACCTAGAGCRTGTGGCACAGGATTGCGTCCAAGCGGGTCTTGAGTATCGCCAGAGAAGGAGACTCCACCACCTCTCTGGGCAGCCTGTGCCAGTGCTCTGTCACCCTCACCGTTAAGAAATTTTTCCTTAAGTTCCTGCAGAACTTTTGCTGCTTCAGTTTCTGGCCTTTTYCTCTTGTCCTGTCAGTGGMCACCACTGAAAAGAGGCTRGCCCCATCCTCCTCCCTTGAGGTATTTATAGACACCGATCAGGTCCCCTCTCAGCCTTCTCTTTTTCAGSCTGAACAGGCAGCTGAGTAGACCTTAAAGTACAGCAAAGAGCAAAGCAACGGACTGCAAGTAGCTCATTTYGGCAGGAGCCCAGCTGCACCTGAACACACTGAACAACAAGGCAGGTGCTTCTCACGGGTAGAAAAGCAGCAAGCTAACCACATGACATGCCCTTCTATCAGCCCCAGTTTCCTAACTGCCAATGAAATAGTCTACAGCCTGTTGTGGTGTGTTAAAACTGGTGAGAATCAGAGAAAATAGAGCATAATCTTCACACATACTGAGAAGAATAAGTGGCTATTTTTTCATTCATTTCTGGCATTTTTGCAGCAATCTCTCATTAGGAGCAAGTACCTTAGACAATCACAGTACAGCAAAAATACCAAAGGAAACAAATTCTGTTGACTCCTCAGGAAGAGCCTGGGAGGAGGCTATCTCCCACCGAGAACCAACAAATGACATTTTTGTCTCTATGCCTCTATRTAATTCCCATTAGCCAAGATGATTTGTGTGGGGAAAACAAGACAAAACAAAACCCAACACAACATCAACAAGGCCAATGACAACAATCTCACAATCTAAATGCCAGATGCACAAGCCCAGAGATTAAAAAAAAAAAAAAAACTACTTATGGTGTTATCATCAATTACACTACTTCCTACCGCAAAACGGAACTAATCAAACACTGGCATACAGAAAAGCCACACAGAGGCAACCACTCTCAGCTTTCCTTCTAGCCCTCTAGAAATGGTGCTTCGGCTTTAGGTCTTTTCATCTTAGGGTCGTTGCTAAATGTTGGGTTGTTTGCCCCCTGAATATAGCAACACATGCAATAAATATTCCCTGGATCAGCTAGATTAAACAAGTGCCGCATGACTGCACGATGGCTGAGGGCAGAGACTTCCATGGCTTAGGATGGCTAAAGCCAGCTTGTAAGTCAGTGCATAAAGAATTGCCCATGTAAACAATCTGATATAACTGTGTAAATAATTTGATATAACTAGCAGTGTCAGTATCAGAAGCAGACAATTTAAGAAAAGTGAAGACTTTTGCTTTCACTAGAGAATATTGCAGAAACACTCTGGTATGGCATGTGACACACAATGCAAAAAATGTTGCATGGGCTGATTACCAATTTGGGATTCATTTTTTTTTAGTAATTTTAATATATTGTTCCTTTTGAACACAATAGGCTACAGAATTAGGAAGACAAATAAAAGCTACTTCTAAATCATGATAACTGTACCTTTAAAATTAATGCCAAAAGAATCTTTACAGTTTGGTAGTGCATTCTCCAGGATTATCCATTTGCCAGGATTGGTGGAAGATAAAATCGTAGGGTATGAATGTTCTCTTCAGTTTTCACAAGTGTTTCTTTATGCTAGGCCATGCCACAATTATTTATTTCCCTTTAAAGACAGTGTTC
Source organism: Eudromia elegans (assembly GCA_003342815.1). Taxonomy (NCBI): domain Eukaryota; kingdom Metazoa; phylum Chordata; class Aves; order Tinamiformes; family Tinamidae; genus Eudromia; species Eudromia elegans. Next base: position 2,664,622 of record PTEX01000033.1, read on the forward strand.
ATTGTCTCAGCCACAAAATCTTTTGTATTAATTTCAAAAAGAGCACACAAATTTTCAGAATACAGATTTGAAGAGACTCTAAAAGCTGCCGGTTTGATAAATCTCAAAAAGAAAGAAAGAAAGAAACAAATTTTTAGTTAAGATAGGAAAAAGTTATTTCTAGGAAGGTTTGAAGACTGTTTTCTGGAAGGCTTATTGAATTACAAACTAATTACATTCACACTATTTGCCATATCATCAATGGAGATCATTTTATAGCTGGATGCAACTAGATTAAAATCAATTAAAAAGACGAGTTGGTTTTTATCATGTATTATTATTTAGTCTGGCAGCTGCTTTCTGAATGGCACATAAGAGTGCATATGAACCAGATATATCTCTGCTGAATAAACCAATTGTTTTTTTCTTTAACTCCTTCATAGGAGACACATTACATGAAAGAGGCAGTTCAAAGTGATAGCTCAAATTCTGCCCGTTGACATCCTCAAGGCATGTCCTCAGACGGTGCAATCTGTTATCCCTACGGAAACAGGGTACAACAAAAGCATAGATCTAGGGCTAAGCCAAATGAATGTGTAAATAATGGTGGAAATTACACAGGTACAAGTATGAAGATATCACTGCAAAACTAAAAAACTGATAAAAAGCAAACAATAGAGAGCTCTAAGGAAGAGTAGGAAATACTGGAAATGCTTGGCGGGAGGGGTATTTTTGCAGGAGTTGTCTTTTTTTTCCCTAATATTCCGCTGATGATTTCTTTACCTTTTGAGTCCTGTGGGATAACGACAGCTACTTATCTATCTCTATGAACTATGAAGTAAATAACAAATTAATCAACTCCAAATTTGTCACAAAGACTCAACATTATTTTTTTTTTATTAGGGTTACTTGCAAACTCTTTTAGCAACCAGCGTCTATGAAGCACAGCAGCATTGAGACTATTTCTAGTCAGCAAACAATCCAGCCTTGCATGAAGCTTCATCTCAACCCATGTCATGCAGAGCTTGCCAATATGATTCTGCTTGATTGCTTTGCTATGCAGAGATTCATATTTTGTTGGTCCCAAATGTTTCTGCTGTACACTCAGTTCTGGCTGACCTTGCTACTGACACCAACATTAGCAAGAGTGGCAAGACAGGGGAGATGAACTGCAAAGCATTTGTACGATAGATAACAAACAACAAAGGAAGATCTGGAATTCCCTATACCCCCACCGATACTCTTCACATCAGTGCTTTCTAAACACAAATGAAGATGACAACACAGGGTCTTTGGCTGTCAATTAAATTTTCTGGTGGTTTTGGCTGCTTAGTGAAACATCCAGTAGAAAGTGCCAGTCTTTTGACAAGCATACCACAAGAAAAAAATCTTGCAATAGACAAGGGGTTTCTTTACCTTTTTTTTTTTTTTTTTGATAGCAAGGGCATTATTTTTGGCATAGAAAATGAGGACATTCTTCTAGCCAGTTTCTGAGAGAACAAAATGTATATTTTGCTTGGGAAAAGGGGAAGAATAAATGCTAATATGAAAAAGATGGGAGCATTTCCTTTGGTTAAGGCTGGAAGAGTAGCCATGAGCTAGATGCAACCATCCAGGATAGCTGGAAGAGAAAAATACAACAAAAGCTTTTCAAAATACTAAGAAATAAAGTTTGCAGCATCTGCATGGCTGATCAATAGCTGTCTCTGAGAGAGATATGGAATCAGGAAAAAAAAAATCATTCAAAACTTTGGTCCTGCCACTATGGTACTTTGGTGCTTGTTGATTTATAGAAAGCAACTGTGAAAATGCACTATAAACCCCTTTTATCAGTATGCAGATTATTTTAAGAGCTTTGAATAAAGGAGTACCTTAAATTTAGTCAGTGGACAAATAAGCAAGCCCAGTGTTCTCAGGGTCTAGCAATTTTAACTGTCAGAAACCGTTAGTGAAGGTACTGTGTCTTTCATATTTCTCATGCTTCTATCTTTTCAAAAAATATGTGGGAGTGTATGCTAAGCTGCTTAATTCCTTCCTCAATATAGACTTCATCTTTATAAGGCAGCTTTAGCACCTCTTCCCTTAGGTGATAAATCATATCCTTCACTTTATTAATTGCAAATACTCCTTTTAGAACTAGACACCATCACATGAGCAAAACTTCTGTTGAGTGCAAAACCATTTCATAGAGCTCCTTATCTTGACAGGATTTGCCAGTTAATACTCTAAACTGAAAGTATAAAAGAACTAGAAACAAATTCTTTTCCAGAATCTTTCAATAAAGGGTCATTATCAAGTTAGATAAGCCACTGTGACGCTACTGACATTTTTTGTCTTTCCCTTCTATTAGGTGGGTTTCCACTCTACAAAGGCTCTCTCCATCTCTTCCGAATCTACTGCTGACTCAACAGCTAACCCAGATGAAGTCTTCCGGCCTTTCCTGTACTCCTTCCTTCCGGTGCTGTCACTTTATTAGCACGTTCTTCCAGTAATGCAGTGCAGCTCTGGTGAGTCGAGAACACTGTTCATCAAAGACTGTCCGCACACCCAGAACCTCAGCAGACCCTTTTAAACAAGCCTTCAAATGCAGGACATTCCCAACCTCCAGTAAAGAAAGAATTCAATTCCTCGTGGAATGATTTTTAGCATTTTAAACAAGTATTTCTGAAAATTACTTTCATGATCCAGCTTTTTTCTGATAGAAGCTTCAGCAACAAATTGTGAACTAGGAAATAACTATCAAGAACAAGATTACTCTACTTAAATTAGGTATCAAAAGGTTACCTTTCTAAGATTAATTGTGCTCTAGGCTAGCCTCCTTTATTGGGAAGAAAAAGGCAATTCTCAAGCGTGCTTCATTTCATCTAAAGCAACTGGGACAGACGCTTGCTTGATCTAACTATTTTTCTCCATTGAGTATAAAGTGTGAGCGTCTCACTTAAGCTGAAAAGACTAGCTTTTAGATACCTACACTGATTTAAAAAAATCTGAGTTTAGGTGTCAAAAAAGTAGGCAAATCTGACCCCAGCCGATAGGAATATGATACTGTTATGATATCTAACAGGAATATGTTCTAATAAAACCTGAATGAGTGTGAGCCTTTTTCTCAAAGTGGTTCTGTGCTACTAGGGTAAGAATCTGAAACACAAAATACATAAGGCACAGAGGCACAGAATCACAGAACAGTTGCGGTTGGAAGAGGCCTCTGGAGATCACCTGCTCTAAACCCCTGCTCAAGCAGGGCCAGCGAAAGCAAGCAGCCCAGGACTGTGTCCAGTCAGGTCTGTCTCCAAGGATGGTGATTCCATAACCGCTCTGGGCAACCTGTTCTAGTTTTCAACTGCCCTCACAAAGAAAAGCATTTTCTTACAGTCATCTGGAAATCCCTGTGTTTCAGTTTGTACCAGCAGAGTTTGCACCATTTTCTTGACATTGATAAGAGCCCCCTAAGCGTTTTCCCCAGTTCTCTTAGTCTTTTCTTAAATGAGACTTGTTGCAGAMCCTTAATCACCTTAGTGGGCCTTCACTGGACTTGCCAAAGTTTGTCCTTCCCTCTCATATGCAGGAGAAAAGAACTACACCAGTAACTTCATATCTTTATATCACTTATAGTTATTTACATATATATATATTAAACACACACATAATCATATATATTTATACCTTCACACTGCTATCATATATGCATATTGTCATTTTTATATATATAACGTATATCTGTATTAAACAATATTATTATATATCTTTATGCCTTTATACAGAAATGATTTTATATCTTATTGCTGTGCAGATAAGGTTGACCTTTTTAAACACCAAAGAGTTTCTGAGTAAAATGCTCTAATGCAATTTGTTCTACTTAGATATCTAAGTGTGCTATGTATGCACTCCACACTGAACAACCCTTCCTAACCTGTAATTCAGACTGATGAATTCCTGATTTTTCTTCCCAATTAGCTCTTTTTCTGTGAATTTTCCATTATTTTAACTCTAATTCAGAAGTGCTACTGCATAATACATATGTATTACTATATCTTCTAAAAGATTGTAAAAAAAAAAAAAAAAAAAAAGTAATTTAACTGAAATCTAGGATCCCAGCACTGGAAAAAGCTCTGACTACTTTTTGCATGATCCCATAGTGTGTTGAAAAATCTAATGTTCAGTTAGATTTACAGAGTAGATTGGCAAAATCTACTGAAAAACAGACATACTGCTCAGTAGATTTTGAACAACATTGGAGAAAATAAAAGCAATGTGCAAAAAACAGATGCAGTATATTGTATATGAGAAGACAAGTCAAAATCATGAATGGATGTTTTCTAATAGTGTTAATTCTCTCTTTTTTATGTTTCTAGGAAACTGCATATTCATTTTCAGATGAAAAGCTCTATAAAGGTGCAATATCACAGCTGTCATTATAGACATAAAAATCTACATCTGTTAAGAACAAACCTATTACCTTAAGGTCCTCAATTTAGATTTTGTTCTTCTGTAATCCTTTTGAACTTCCTTTCACTCAATGTTCATTAACCTGTACCGAAATACCAGTAATTTATCAATGTTGAAAGGCTTTCAAACTTGTACCTGGTCAGATATATCCTCTCCTTTCCTTCACAACTCCCTAAATTATGCAAAATACCATATTAGTACAAAGCAACACACATTCAGCTGAGGTTTTGGCACAATATGGGGCCTTCAGCTCAGCTACTCTGCTAGTAGCAGTTTTATAAGAAGCCCTTCTAAAATTATAAAAGGTACAATTTTGATATGAACTGACAGAAATTGGCCACTTAAATTTGTAGGATTATTTGCCTTGCCTGCACCATGTTCCATATGCATTACTTTATTTGACACAAGATAGCAGACTCAGTCCAAATCCATTTACGAAAATGCCACGAGAAAAAAAAAAAAAAACAATCCCACTGCTACAACTTTGCACCAACAACAGGCACAGCAAAAATGCCCTGGATGAAACAGATCTCTGAGCATGAACTGTTCTCATGATTAAAGAGAGTTGCTTCAGATGCATCATGAACATGCTGATAGAGCAATGCGAGGGAAAGAATGCAGATGCTCGTGTCACATCTGTTCTGCAGTAGGGATTACACTCTGTAAGGCTATTCTTTTACAGAGGCTAAACTCAATAACATCAAGAACATACAAATACAGAGAGAACCTACTCCAGAGTACTATATCAAGTGAAAAAATAAAATCACAACACACTCCTTCAATTTAGTTGGAAAGTCTTTCAGGGGAAAAAAATGATAAAATAGTATTTTCAAAGTCAGATCTAATGTGAAACAGAATCTGACAGATCTGATACGATACATCAAGGCAAAGCAGAAACTGAATGCTGTTTCTTTGAAAAGTGATGAAAATCTACAGTGTTTTTTAGCACTAGTTGTGATCCTCAAAGGTATCGCCACCAGCTTCTGAGCAGTTCTGATCTCATCCTACTCCACGGTCCCGGCTTTCAGATATTCAATTTTTGCAGTGTACACAGGAGCCAAGGAGGAGAGATGAGCGTTGAGTTGCCAGTACTTTGCACTCCAGCACTGTGATGAAGCCACGTGTTCTCAGCACCGAAAGTCAGGGAGGGTTCACGTGACTCTACCTGAAGTTGGGCTTCCAACTCTCCCTCTGTCGAGCTGCAGAAGCCGAGCCTAGCACAGACCGAGATTTGTTCTCTCCTCAATTGCCTGACTCTTCCCTCCAGTCTTTGACTGACCTCATACCTCAGGGGCTATGAGTATGCCAACGCAGTAGTGCTAACTCTGCTCTGGCTGTAGGCAGGGAGCATTTGCAGAGGCTCTTTCTGTTACTGTAGGGTTTCTTCATAGGGTCAGGGCAAAATACAGAAACCTACGTAAGTGTAACATCAGGTTTGCAGTTACTGACCTCAAGCAGAGGTATTACTTTGTTATTTGTCCTCTACCTCCCCAAAGCCCCTTGCTAGCTACTGTGCACATTCCCACAAAATTTTTTGTGAATTTTCATGGAAACTGGGACATAGTGTCCTATGGTGGTCTTCAGCTTTCAGGACGTGAGGCCTGATCAGTGTATCCAAGTGGTAGAAAACCTCTATTTTGCATTATCTGTTTACTGATCAATTTAACCCTGAGAATTTCTTTGTCATATATGATACTTTTAAATGTCAGAGGAGATCATACTTCTATCAGACTTATCCACAGCCTTCCGATATCCTTCTGTTGTGACTTTTGTTATTCCTACACTCACATCCTTTGAGGATGTGGATAGCATATCTTCAAAAGGTAAAACTGACAGAGTTAGGACATTTTTAAAAAGCAAAAATGAGGAACATTCTTATTGCCTGGATAATTGAAGAGAACTATCGCATGGAAGATTTGAATTTAAGTCTTGGAAAAGAGTATGTTGTTTTAGCATGGGACCTTAATCTTTGAAAAGCACAACATGAATAATGTTGTGCTTTGCAAAAAAAAAAAACAAAGGCACAGCACAGAAATGTTCTTCTTCTTTTTGTTTTTGGGGTTTTTTTGGKTTTTTTTTTATAAAACTATCCATTGACAGTACTTCAAATAGTATGAATATAGGTGGTTAATAATTTATTAAGCTTTCAGAAAGAAGTCTGAAAACCTCCTGCCTGAAATCTTCTGATCTCAAGGTTTTGGTAAGAGAGACGTTTTACCAACTACCCTACTGCTTGCCTCCCTAATTCAAAGAGATTTAGTACCTGTACGCACTTGGGGAAAACTCCAGTTTCAGTCTGAAACTTAGAGTAAATCAATATAATCTGCATTACAATACATGGTCTGACTCAAGTGACAAGATATCTCACTACGTATTGCTTTTATTTTTGAAATGTTATCTCAGACCAGTAATTTCTCCTGCAAAAACAAAGACCATCTTTGTTTCTGCAAATGCTAGCTTTTTTTTTAGCATTATTTAAGATACCTGATATTTTCAATCCCCTCTGTCTTCACCACAAAGATAAAGGTAAGAATGTTTCATAATTTATGCCATTAACTTTGTATAATATCCATTAAAACAAATGGACAATATGTACAATATTTCAACCATTGAGAAATATACATACTTCTCTCTCTTGGATATACTAGAAACATGCAGTGCCTGCTGATTAGACCTAAAGTAAGAATTTTTCTTTTTTTTTTTCTTTTTTTTTTTCCTTTTGGTCAAAGTATCAAACCTCTTCCAGTCATTTTGATTAAATAATAGTAACGTCTGATATTATTCTTTGAAGCATTCTAATTGGAACGTCTCTTTGACTAAATAATTCTTATAATACAGACATCAGAATGAGGAAAAAAATAGCAAATTAATCCAACAGAACAGGATAGCAAGTTGCCTATACTCTCTTAGTTTTCATTTTGTTTCTTTACTCATAATACTATAAAAGGTCATTAATTTAGATTCTAAGAGAATAGATCCAGGGATTATAGTTCGTAGTGTTCAGCTAAACTTCAAAACCTAGAAAACTAAGACAAAAATTATTTTTCTCCTGTCAGAGATTCAGAAACAGACATATAGACCAGTAATTGATATTGCCCAGACTATCCTCAGAGCCCTTTGTACAGCCTGACCTAGAATGCAATTTTCATGACTTTCAGTCCAAACATACCATAGAGATCTAATATTAATGAAAAGTAAACAAGAAAAAAAGTTGATAATGTGTCAAAGGATGAATAGAAGGTAAATCAACAGTGTCTGCGGGTCCTTGCCAATACCCTGCTACATCCCTGCAATATCTTTCTCTACAAGCACTAATGCACCAAGAATACTGGACTTACAATGTGCACAAAAAACCCAACAACAACAAAAAAGTAACAGTAGTAAGAATACAGATAAAAACACTTATAAAGAAGTCTAGAACAACTTTAACCTATGTCAGTTTAGAACAASGAGAAATCCAGACACMACTACCTGATATGTAATCTCTAAGAACAAATTCCTTCTATATAAGGCTYCACTACATGTGGTGTGAGTGTCAAACAGAACTACATGCTTACATCTAGATTATCAAGTAGTGAAGACTGATAGGAACAGATATGCAGAGCAAAACGTTTACTACTGAGGACCTTTTGTCCACAGGATAACCATTTGGGAGGMTTCTACTTTGGAGTAGCTCTAATAGTATCCAATGTCCTGAGTGTGTTTTCGCAACAAGAGCATGTAACRTTTGTTCCTGTCARACCTGGTTTAGTTTGATCCAAATGGGATCCAAGTTATATGCTCAAAAATTCACACTATTTTTTTTGTGAATAATAGCCCTGAAAGTGGGAATGAGCACTTCAAAAGCACACTCCTGATGCAAGCTAACATGCTACTAGAGCAGTATACTCCCTAGAGAAAAAACAGCCCAGAGTGGACTAAGAACGTTTAATAATGAATAGGGATGTGAGATTAAGAAAAGGTTAGGTATCAAGTCAGAACAGATCTCAGAAGATGAGACTTCAGTATACCATTAGACTAGAGTAAATCTGAGGCTYTTCCTTTCATTGTGAGCCGCTTGATAATGCAATGCATTACTTAACATGACAAAAAATGAAGCAATCTGTGAGAATGAAAGAAAAAAAAAAAGAAGTCTGGAGAATCCATGTCTCAAATGAAATTCTTGATTCACCTAAAATCTTTGTAGCTCACTTGGAGATTGACTGTAAAAGAATAACCATRTGTTGCTTGAGAGTTAAACTAGAGGAGCTGACTTTTTATCCAATAACATCTTTCACTTCATGAATATCCACAATTCTACAAGAAATCATGTTTGAATTAAATAAAGAAATCTCTAGAGAGTCCTGCAGGAAAACTACATGAGCAGTTTGCAATCCTGATCTTTTCAATGACCACGCTTATTTTAGCACTATTTTCCAGCTGGCTGATCAGAAAGATATACAGATCAGGAAGGCACTCATCTCTCTGAATTTCTACTTTTCTGCCTTTCATGAGCAAATCATTTTTCCATTTTAGCTTCCACAAGGGTGCTAATGGAAACCCATTTTGGGCTAAACAAATGRTTAAGGCTAATGGATTGCTAATGTGTAGTATGAGCAAAATTTTACAAGAGTCAGAATCTCAAATTCACATATCATCCACAAACAGGTGAAAATAGAAGTRGAGGGAACATTAACTTCAGAGATTGATTTCTGTGCATCAGTCTGAACGAAGAGACTGCACCTATATATACAAAAAGGGGAAGAAGGCTGACAGCTGTGCCAAACAGGACAGCAGAAGTGCTGCTTTTGTTATGTACTTTCAGTGGGGTGCTGTTGTGGAGCGGCTTCCTTTTCTAAATCTGTATTTACCTACTCTCAATGTAATGCTGCCTCAGGAGCRTCATAAGTCTCAAGAAACTGTGAGAAGATCTCAGGTATCTGTGTTGAACTACTGCTCCTACTCTGCTGATTTACTGTGGTCAGAATATGTGATTCCTGCTTGCTTCACTTCCGTATGACAAAAGCTAAAGAATGTGTAGGGATTCAAGGACAGTATTTTTTGGAGAAAACATCAACTCACAGGCAGCTCTGTGAGTTTCATTTTAACCAGCTCTGCTTGGCACAGATTTAATTTTGTATTTTCAGAGCTGAAAAGAAAAGCAGGAGGTATTAAGACACACAAGATGTTCTATGCTCAGACTTTGTGTCTTCAGTAGTGTGTTAGCTCTAGAAAGTATTAACTGTTCAAATTACTGCTCRGAAAGTTTGCTCAGATTTAAGAGGGACATTTACGGGATGGTCTTAGAAAGTTCTTATCACATTGGCTTTTAAAAGATACCTTCTATCACTTAAAAAATAAATTTATTCTAATATATCTCCAGAGAAAAATACAGAATTGTTTTAAGCTCTTGATTTGCATTTGTCTATTTTGAAGAAGTAATTAACCAAAAAGTATAACTGAGGCCCTGTGATAACATCTTTGATGGCACAAAAACATCCTAATTTACTTCATAAACAATCTTTACTTCAAAATTGGAAGAATAGTGAGCATATCCACATGATTTKTTCCTAACAGGAAGTAAGCAAGCGTAGTTAGCGATCATAAAATACGCCTTTATCACCATGATTGTGTGCTTTGTTTCTTCTGTGCCTTAAGTCARCTCCTACTGAAACACCAAGAAGATGACCATTTTATTTGGATATAACAAAATTCCCACTGAAAAGTCCACACACTCTACCATCCCGCAAGGGAGAGTTGAATGTTCCACCCTGTGTTCAACAGCATGCCTTAAAATATGTATCACGAACTGTAAACAGCATGTGTTCTTCAGAGTATGCGTACAATATTCTTTGAATTATTTCCAATTTAGCACCTCTTAATTTTACCTCCCACTTCACTCCTGTGTTTAGTTAATAAGAGGTATCAGAAAGGTGAGATTTCTAATTTTTCATTGTTTCTGTTATAGTTTTTGTACTATTAATGTACGGGGGGGGATTAAATTTAATTTATTGAGTTCTCAAAATAAAATCTATTCCAAGCAATTATATTAAGTATACAAAGACAAAAAGAAATGTAGTCTTAATCAATAAAATTGCCTTTTTAATTTTCTCTATATGGATCATGGTTTTGACCCTATTTTAATCCTTTGGACAGTATGAAATCATCTTCCATATGCAGTGCAGAAATGACTCTTAACACAAGGACCATGCTTTTTTGGGATGTGAAGTATTTATAGAATCATAGAATCATCATGGTTCTAAAAGACCTTCAAGATCATCAAGTCCAACCATAAACCTGTCACCACCATGCCTGCTAAACTGTGTCCCCAAATGCCTCTGCTACATGTTACTGAACGCTGCCAGGGATGGTGACTCCACCACTTCCCTGGGCGGCCTGTTCCAGTGCTTCACCACTCTTGCTGTAGAGAAATTCACTGCATTTGCCAGCAATACTTAACTATAATCCATTTTTCTTATCACAGAAGTCTCACCATCTTAATATCCTACTGCATATAGCTTTGTAGGCCATTTTTTATATAATATATCGTTCTGGGGTTTTTTTTATATATATATAGGTATTTTTATATAGGTATTTTTACATATATAAATAAATGACATTCAGAGCTTCTCATGCAACTAGCAGTGCACAAACATGAGCTAARTCTTATGAAAAATAAACAAAAATTTCTAGAAAATTAGGTGGTAGACAGATGGCTCTATCTACTTAGGTACAATTATTCTAAATATATGCCATACAACTTCTTCATTGTGTTTGTCTCTTAAGATATGTTGCAGAATTCCTGGGCATAACTTGCATTCATCTCTCTCTCTTTTTTTTTTTTAAACGATTAAAACGATTAAAGATTACTTCCATTTGTGGAAARTTTTCTTGCCAAGTTACACAAATTGGTATGATATTTTTATTAAACTCTTTGGATAATATATGTGGTACCTCATTAGCTCATTTTATCTCTAAGTAATACAGTAGTTTAATGTATTTTCTGCTATTTTTCTTCTAATGGACCAGCATTTTCTTTTATAGGATATTCAATATCAGTAATAAGGTACAGGCTTCTTCCCAACTGTGTCTTCTAAAATAGAGGACATATTTTTGGACATAAAGCTCAATGTTTTATTCAAAAGTCCACATTTGTTCCAGATGTGTACTTTTCTTACAGACCTCTTGGCCTCCTGACATAGAATTTGCCACAGCAATATTGATTTGACCTYCTTGGTCAGGGACAAAGGAAGGTTCCTGTCATTATTCCCACTGCAGAATGAAGCTCAATACTCACACTGGATGATTCCATGGCACCTAAGAATTCMACCTGAAATTAAGGAAGTTCAGACAGTCTACCAGCAGTTCATTGGCTGTGTACTGGTTTTGATCCTGGCAAGCTAACATTTTAACTTMCTCTTCCTGTGATTTCACAAAAGTGCCAAAGCCAAAAATTTAGATTTCAAATCCAGTCCTAATCACAGAGATGGAGAGTGAAGGAAGAAGGCAAACCCCTTCTCTGAATACTGGCAGTTTGTTTTAAAGTTCTAATCCACAATAGAAAATMCTTAATGACTATTACAACAACCTTGCTAAAAGCAGAAGACTCTGCTTCYAGATACTGGGCAAACTAATGTCTTTCAGGCACGGTGGATCACCTCAAGACTTTTGAAAAGTGTTTGGGTCAGGCTAACTGAAACTCCCTGTTAAGTTTTACATTATGGAAAGAGTTCTTTTGATTGGTTCGTTGGTTTGTTCATTGGTGGATTTTTACCTTTCCTGTAGTTAAAAAAGAATGGGAATTATCATCAWTATCATTATTATCAATGTCATGTGATATGCTGCTTTTAAGCTATTGACTTCTTCATACATTTTCTGGTTCAGATTTAAGAGCAAAGATGGGGAAAGCAGAGATGGAACTAAATGAAAGGTCTTAAGGACCATTCTGGCAGGAGCAACAATCTGTTTCTCAAACAAACAATACAGGTCCTGCACTAGCAGTGCTGTGCGCATGACAATCTATACCTTGAAGTCTGAGATCCAATTTGATAATTATTAAATGGTGTTTCCACCTACTTCCAGTTGAGTTGTTCAGCCATTTAATTTACGCTTGATTCCCTGTTGCAGGTGTACCCCAACGATACATAYGATCACAGTCTACGAGGCACCTAAATCCTTCCTGATAAAGGTCAAAATTTATTCATTTTAATGACAGGAATTTTGGCAAGAAAATGCAGTAAATGTTGCTTAGTATATTTTAACACTGGCCATCWTTACATTTTCAGATGACCATCACAAACCAACTTGATTGGTGTTTGACAAAGTGATACAGCCAGACCAGATTCTATTTTGGGGGGCAAATCAATGTGATTCATTAATTATAACGGTTGCATTTGTATATATTGCCAATGGAAGATCAAGCCCATTTCATGTAACGTTTCTATCTTGTTCTCATAAACTGCTTTTCAAAATATAAAATGTTTTTCATTGACTCTGTGTCAGAATGCTTATAAATCTGTCAGGTACCAAGAACTGAATATATAGTTCTGTCTGCTGCTTAGTCATGTTGCATAGGTTTTAATATCAGAAGTTGCTACTCTACAACAAATGTCAGCTTCTCACTCCAACCTTAGGAATCAYTTAACGATCTTTTGAAAATATACTATTAAAACAAAAAATACCTGTTGATTGTGGCTATATCAAAATACGCAGAACTGAAATGTCACCTTCCTAGACTGTGAGCTRCACCCCTGCTAGGGACACTGCTCGAAACCAGACTGGGGCTGCCCTGTCACACTGATTGACACCATTCATTTTTTCTTCAATCATTTTCTCTTCCCCACTAGCCTCCTATCATCTGAAAACAGAGCTAACAAACTGCCTGGCCATTCAGGAGCATTAACAGCAGCGCTGGCTCCGAGGCGGCACTGTGTTGGGGTTCCAAATGGCACGGCAGAGAGGGAGGACCGCCGGAATCCGCGCTTGCTGGGCACGCTGGCACACTGCACACACTGCTTTGGGAGCACTCTGCTGCACGCCGCTTGGCAAACACCGAGCTGGAGAGCAGCAGAGCCCTACTCCTGCAAAACACACCCAGGCTGCAAAATCTTCCACATTCTGCCCTGGAACTAAAACAAATTCTTAAAACAAGTCCAGGGGATACTGAACAGCAAACAGTCTTGAGACCAGAACACCACTAACCTGAATTCCACCTCCTAGGGAGGTGTCAGAATATTAGCTATCCCAGAAAAATGTATATGGAGGAGTGTGTTTGTATGTGTTTCACTATCCAAATTTCACTCAAACTGGATATTTTTCCAAGAAAAATACTGATGAAGCAGCATTTTTTTTCTGGAAAGCCATTCTGACAGGACATTTCTGAGCAGATTTATTGTTGATACTCTCAAACYACAGCTTATTTCCTAGTGAGTGCTGCTGGGAACACTGCAGGAAATTCACAGCTGGCTTGGACGATACTGCTCCCTAGACCTTTATATCATCAGAAGTAAAATGYCCCAGAAGATATAGACAATAAGTTAAACTGGGAGTGACAATAGTGCACAGAGAACCCACTGGCAACCAATCTTATCTTTATATAAACTGAGGCACATAAGTGCCAATCTGGACAATGTTCATTCAAATAGCCTGAGTATAGAAAAAGCCATTCTTGCAAATCCAACTCTGTTCCATTTCCAGCCTTTTACTCACATATTTCCATCACATAAAAGGACTAACTCTTTGTACAATGCCTTAATCACCATTTTTCCCCAGTGCAGAAAAGTTCATTGTTAGTTTTGCAGCTGATCATGAGACCTATCAATGCCATCAATGCTGGTTGCAAAAATGCYTTCAAAATGTGACTGGGAAGGCCAATTCTTTCTTTTTCTTTAATAATTCTATGCTTCATTTCCTTTCCTTTAAGACCATTATAACAAAGTAGATAAAGATGCTGATTATATATTCTTGTTTCGCTGAAGAATGGATTTAATCCCTCTATTCCAGAGTCAGGTTCAGATTTCTTTGCCTTGGGTTTTTTAATAAGTTCAGAAACATGCCAATATRCATGGAGAGAGACGTACCCCACAAGGAAACAGTGACCTGATATAATCAACTTCTTGGCAACTCCAGCGAAGTCACCGGCTCTTAAATCACGAAGAGGGAGGCACATTGCTGCATGGCTAAAGCTCAGGATCTTGCTCYCATTTTCCAAATCAGTGGGTCTGGGAAAGTAAGGAAGAATCAAGGAAAGAACAAAGCAGGGCTTAAAGCACGATTATAGTGAACACCTGGGATTTTGTATAAGGAAGTCCACAAGTTTGAGAATAAGGCAGAAATAGAAACAGAATCATCAAAATGACTCTTTGTGTAGAGCACAGGAAAGCACACACTTCTCTGGACTTCAGTGGAATATGATTTAGAAACAGCCTTGAGGTGGTGAATCTCAATATACTGGTAACTGCCTRGTCCTTCCTGACTACGTCTCTCCATCCATCCTCCTGTCCTCTCTTGCAGCAGGAAGAGGAACAAAATGAAAGAGGGTGGAGTAAGACGGGTGTTTGAACTGKGAAAGGATATCGGTCTGAAATTCAGAAGAATTCTCTTAACAGGAGCTCAGCCTTCATTGCATTTGGCATGTTTAATAGCAGGCCTTCTCTCCAGCAAGCCCCTTTGCCTGGTTGCATCACTCAGAATGGGTGCAATTCTGACTACATCTTTGGTGGCTTTCGAGGAGCCCTTGTTAGAACAGATGAATATCTGTCCTAAGGAGAGTTCCAGCAGCTTTATTTCCGCTGCTGTCCAAAGTACTTTTTTTTTCTATGCCATATATATTGTTTAATTTCTGTTCTTTCTCCATGACACTGACTTKTATTACTAAGTGAACTGCAAAAGATGCCTCACCTATTTTTATGCTCAGGGAGCAAAATTAAAGGTTTTATGTGCGTAAGAGATGTTAAAACAAARCACATTAAATGTGATCTTCCTTAATGTTTTTTGTTGTTATATTTTTTTTAATAGGGTATTCCCTAAACAGTAGTTTTCAACATTGATTGATTGAATTGATACTGGAAATACAACTCTATTTCCCTTATTAGAGCTGCTTAGAAAACAAATGGGGATTAACAGGGGAAGGGAGATGGGGAACAGAGTGTGATTTTATCCATGTAATTGAGGAGACAATCAGTGTGGGAATAAACAACAGATTAGCCAAATATTAGCTGCTAGGATGAAAAGCTTTCCATACATTTTCTACTGATGTGTGTTCTACTGAGAAACATTTTGAAATATTGCTTACGCTGACGTGGTAGGAAATATAGCTCTATATTGAACACAATTTTTTCTTTGCTTGCCTTAYAAACTGCAATAGTATTCATTTCTAAAAGTCCTTGTTCACAAGATTTTGGAGATTTCTGAGCTATGTAGTCAGTCCACAATGCACTGAAAGCAACACATGTGGCTTTCATTGGAATCTACACAGCTAAGAAATTTGCATCATCTGGCTTCACATAACTAAAAGTAATCTGGCTATATCTAAACTRGAAACCTTATGCTGCCTCTGGTCCCATGGACAATTTATTTTGACTTAAGACGTGTGTCTGGAAATACATTTCTGGAGAACAAGTAAACTCACTATTTTCCTCTCTTCCCCTCCAGATGGAAATGCACCACCAATAGCTTAGTTTTGATGGGTCATTTTTTAAATACATAGACTCATTTCATGGGCTGCTCTATAGGGAAAGGGACCTTCTGTGTTTTTCTAATCCTCTTGCTACAAAGTATTTGCAGCAGGGCTGTTCAGAGTGGGAGTATGAAACTCCCTACCCTCTTGTCCCTGTGAAATACACATTTAGGAGCTTCATGATTTAAAAGTCATTGTTTTTAACTATTTCACTTCCAGTCCTAAAAATAGTCAGTTCACCCAAGGAGGAAAAAAAAAAAAAAAAAAAAAGAGTTGCTCTTTTGTTTGTTTGTTTCCTGTTTTCTTTGTATTCTATATTCATATACATTTGCAATATCTATTTTGCAAGAGTGAGAGATTCAGAAAAGCTTTAGACTATAGCACCCCCTCCCTTCAGCACCACAGTTCCAATAAAAGGCAAAAGCAGTACAACTTGCACGCTGATTTGATGGTTCTGGAAAAGCCAGCTCAAGGGTTGAGGACATGGAGAACATCATTATTTACTTCTACCAAGCCTGCAAATCAGTGCCACTAGTAACAATGTTTTAGTAAGAGACTACAAACTGGATGAGGAACCAATCAGATATTCACATTGTTGTCATTTAATAAGGTCTTCCATGAATGACTGATAGGAAATGATTTTATGTCGGTGCATCTAATGGCCCCTTTGTATACAGCAGAACAGCAACAAATTAGTCAGCTAACAAAACATCATTACACCACATCATAAAATCAAAATGGAAGGCATACATAAAATGTGACGCTGTTGTTATTCCTAATTCATGGTGCTGTATCTAACTTTGACATGCAGGTTGACATTAACAGCAAACTTTTCATTTGCAGTGCACCCTTGCCTCAAATATATAACAGATTGCTGCAGTTAAAGAACTGTTATCTTAATTAAACTCTCTGTCTTGAATGCTAGCATTCATATTTAGGCACAGTTATTCACTTAGCTTATTCAATCCTCACTTGTCATTTGTGAGTAACTTTTTTTTTTTAAACTTGCTAACAAAATTAAGATATTTACAATACACTTGTTGAAACAGCCCATGTTTTTCCCACGGAAAAAGACTTAGTTTTTCAGAGATAGGGTTTGTTTTTCCTGTCAGGAACTGGGTRGAGACAAACAAATGTAAGCTWTTTGTTTGTTTGTTTGTTTGTTTTTGGCTTATTAGTCTTGTCAGACTCACTTTATCACTTTTACATCTTTAGAGGCAATTCTTGGACATCTGGATGCAGTTATAAATGAAATTACAAAAATGCAATCTTCATCCTCCCAAACGGCTCAGGAACACTACCAAGGTCTTCATAGCACTGTGCATTTTTATCCTGTTTTCCTGAAGAAATAGTTTGTTTAAGCTAACAATTGCTTACATTTCCTAGAACACAGAAAGAAAGTATGATCCTTGAGGAAGGAGGAGCTTCACTTCTTCCACCCTTATCTCCATACACCTGTGGAACACGTTTTCTTCCCCGACAAAGACGGCCGCCTAGACAAGATTCACCTTTCAGTTTGGCATGTTCTTCAGACTTGGTCTTCCTTCCTTATTCTCTGCTGCTTCTGGGCATCTTCACATCGCTTCTCTCCCTTACTGAAGCAGAARAGGGCTCCTCCTTCACCCTGCTTACCTCTAGTCTAGAAATCACCTTAGTATGCTTCACATTGACATGGCCTCATAGGCTCTGTTGCTCTCTTGCAAGCCACTTTAATGACCAGGTCCATGAGTGAAACTGCAAAGTTGAACAGGAAGAAAACTTTGCTGACTACTAACTATCAGAGCAATAGGCTGGAAATTATATACTCTGAGTATAATTCCTGCCCTTCCTGACTCAACTTTCTGGCTAGCAACTAGCCCACAACAGCCCTTGAAAACAGGCTAACATCATCAGGTTCAGAAAGATTAAAATTTGACTGCTCATGTCCCAAATGTTGAAAACACATCAACATTTTCCTTTATGAAGTTCTATACTCAGAAAGTTGCAACTTAGCTGAAAAAAAAAAGTTAATCTGGGTCATACTGTCTTAAAATAAAAGTCACCAAATACCAAAAGTCACCAAATACCAAAAGTCACCAAAACCCAATCTCCATCTCCCTAAATCAGTAAGGGTATCTGTTCTTTAATACAGCATTTGAAGTCTCCCAGAGTGTGCAGCAACTGCTTTTTCTATCAAGAGAAGATCATTTTATTGTTTTGTCTTTAAAATGGGATGTGGGCATGTGGACTTCCACCCAGCACCCACATTAAAATAGCACATGCTAGCTTCAAAGGAGCTATTATGCAGTCTATAAGTTCAATGATCTGCAAAGCAATAAAGAGCTCCTTCTGTAGCCCTCACGGCCTATTGAGTAAATAGGAAGCGTTTAAGAAAACTCCATAATTACATGTTTACACATTGGAGCCATTATGGGCTATCTAAAGAAAAGTATATGCATTAAAAAAAAAAATCCATAATTACGTTTTTTACATGAGCACAGCTCCTTTACAGCCACTGAGAACTACGAGCTAAAGAATATATAGGTTGAAAAGTTCATAGTTAACAGCCTGTATTTTTAAGCAGTGATGATAAAATAAGACATCAGCCTGATATTTTAGTGATTTAAGCCTAAAAAATTAAATTAAATAATTTTACAAGAAAAATGTGGCAGAAAAGTCAATCTGAAATTCTCTAGCACATGAAAACACGATGAGATAAATATCTACATTTGCCGTTCTAGAATTTGTGCGGGTACCAAACCTTGGTGCTTCAGGCACTAACTCAGTAAATAACTGAAACAGTGTAATGCTTTCAGCTAAGCTGGCAGGGCAGCCAACTAGGGTTGTCCTTGGAGCTCTATCTTGGATTCCCTTCCTCTTCAGTGCAGAATCATGGCTGCTATGCTTTGCACACACAACAGTCCCTAAATTTGGCTGCAAAAACAGTCCATTTATTCACTGCTTTATGCAAAAGAGTAAACCCTAAAGGTTTAAGTGTCTGTATGATATAACCATGTTGAAACTGAGTTGAGTACTAGCTTGACGTGGTAATACATGGAGTTACACATGTTTCATATGTGAAAGTCATACAGGGCGCATCATCAGTTTAGGGTTGACTGCCAGGGTTTAACTTACATCTGCTGTCACTCAGAGTAGGGTAGAATATATTTTACTGAAGAATTTATGTGAAAAGAAATKAAGAACCTTCATGTGAAAAACACAGATTTCCCCAGTTCTCCCCCTCCCAAAAACTGACTACTTATGGGTCATTTGAAGCTTCTGCATGCCAATAAAATTTTTAGGTAGTTTCAGTAAACCTAAGCTAAATTGTACCTAAATTCCTAGAACAATTTATCTTTTGTAATTGCTTAGAAACACTTACAGGTCACAGGTTACAAGCAGAATGTTCAACTTACTGCTTCTCTGCAGCATTACAGTAGTTTTAATAATTTTGCCATAAGCCTTTGCAGACCAATTAATGTAATTACATTTAAATGAACACTCATTCAGGATAGGTTCACATTAATGTAAGATACTGACCAGTAACATTTGTATCTCAGATGCTGAAAATGCTGAAMTATCAGAGAGTAGTGACGTTTAATGCACACGAGTACAGGTGTCTACAGTCGTATCAGTTATTATGTCATATGCACCACATGCCATTAAGCAACAGAAACACTGTGAAAACCATAGCAGATCTACACTAGTTTGACGACAAAGACTGACAGAAAATGCAGAATTCTCATCAGAACACTGATGCTTAACAACAAAATTATCAACCACTGAGCACTACCATCAGTTGTACATCACCACTTGATAAACGCATGGGAGAAGGAAGAATCAAATGACATTGGTATTAAAATGCAATTTAAATAGAATTTCTGTTTAAATTGGTGTCTCACATGGGGTAATAGGTCATATTACTTTGGTATCAATTTTTTTAATACATCATGCCTTTTCCAAAGGTCATTTTTATAATGAATGAGGATATTCTCTTTCAGTGTATCTTTATTTTCACAGCACTTCCTACCATTTAGATGTCCATGCAGATAATAGCAGCATGCAAGCCAGAAGAGACGTCACTGTGTGTCAGATGTGTCATTTAACCATTTAACTCTTAGTGAAATCACTAGCAGGTAGACAACTATATATACCTTAAAATAAATCTGGTTTTCTGTGGGAAAGTAATCCTTCTTATTAGACAGATCTGTTATTTTTGACTATTTGCAATCGCCACTGCTGTGTCTAGCAACAAACTGCACTTTTTACACTAGTTCAGTTGCAGAATCACAGAATCCTTAAGGTTGGAAGGGACCTCTAGAGATGATCTAGTCCAAACCTCCCTGCACACACAGGGTCACATAGAGCACGTGGCACAGGACTGCGTCCAAGCAGGTCTTGAATATCTCCAGAGAAGGAGACTCCACAAAAGAGCATCTCTGCAAACGGGACCTTCTGTCCACAAACGGAGAAGGAGACTCCACAAAAACTCCCAGGAATCCTAAAAGGCATCTGTATATTCCCCTTTACAGTCTTCTGCATCACTCTGTCATTTCTTGCAAAGTCTTTACTAACCTTCTCTAGCATACTCATTCTACTACCAGCTTCATCTGCTGTAACCAGATTACCCCAATTCCTGGCAGCTCACCGGCCACAAGGAAGGCCACGACCTTCAGTAAGGAAATATTAAAGAAGTGCCCCTGCAGGACCAGGATGCAGCCTCATATTATATTTTGTGCATATTAGAGCAATGTGTAATCAACTCAAATGAACACAAAACTGCACTTCAGCCCTATCAAGCCTCCTGAGCTAACACAGAGAGCACATATCAGAGGTTTTGATTCTTGAGCCAAAAGAAATGCTTAGTGATTTTGATCTGTTATAAACATGGACATATGAAGGTACAGAACATGATTAATCCTGAAGACCTTTTATTCCTATTAACAGTCTATGGTAAGGAAAGTGGTTTTCAGTCTCAGTTATGCTGGTAGGCTACTAAGAAAAAAAATCAAATCAAATATTGTTATACTCTTATATTGAGCATATATGATAAGTAAAAAATACGATATAAGATGGGACTCTGTAATGTCATTTTCAGAGAATTGCTTTTCAAAATAGAACCACACAAAATTCAACACTTTCAGGACAGGAAGGCTGTAAGAAACACATAGGAGAATTTGTATACTTTGATTTATGACAGTTATTTGAGAAGTAGTTTGACTGTCAATAAAGCCGTGGCACTTGATCAATCCATGCTATTAAACAATGATGTCTATGGACCCTATTCCATCACCAAAGAGTAAATCSAGATGATTTACACTAAATGAACACAATGGGCACATTTGCACATCCATTTGTTATAGAATCATGGTTGTAGGTGTCCAAAAAAAAGCCTGTTTCCTATCAATGTAGGCTGTATCCAAAGTCCAGGGAAGGCAACGCTAAGACTTGAACGTGCTCTCAGACGTGTGCACACATGCACAAACACACCAACGCTCTAGTTCAGCTCCGGGTGATTATGCTCTTCATACTAAATGGACCTGGAATTCCAAGGGGCTGCTTCCAGGAGACTACAGTCTTTTCAGAAAAATGTTTTTTTGCTGTTATCCACCTTAGCAAAGTTGCTTTTCTCTTGAAAATTATTCCACTCATGTAAGAATTTTATGTTTCCTTTTTCTCTCTGGAACAGCACGCTAAAGGAAACACAGACTCAGATTATTTGTATAAGCTGTAAATATATGAATAGAGCAGTGACAGAGCAAAGCTGAAGAACAAGCAATTTTAGAATGGCAAACAAACCTACCTTGTACACCTAGTACAGCTAGTAACTACTCTAGTTAAATTGCATTTAGGTACACATTAGAAAAGCTGATCTGTTTTTCACATACACATGAAAACAGGATATAGCTGATCCTATGGGGAAGCAAGAAAATATCACCTACCCATCCATAAGTTTAATTGAAGGAAAATATTATTTTTCTTAATGGATTATCCCCAAACATTATCATACCAAAGATGAAATATAAATGACTGCAATTAAAATTCGAAAGCAGAACAAAAGCCTCACTAAATTTAAAATAGAACCGTTCAATACATAATTCCTTTGCCAATGATTGCCATTTGCTTTTAAAAGTACAAATAAAGAGGTGAATAGAAACTACCATAAATTATGTAAAAGTATATATATAAAAATTATATTTTATTTTATATAAATTATATTTTCCACATAAATATCAAGTTTCTTTCTAAAGCACAGGACCTCAAGTGGGAAATATAATAGTGAGAAAGCCCAAAACTCAGTATTTTTAAATTCCAACTTTATTAGGGATCCTAAGCCAAAAATACAAAATATATGGATTTTAGCAAATATATCAACCTCAGTTTATCAACATTTCAAAGAAGCTACCATTTTATAAAATGTTCGTTAGCATTCTCCTGTTTCTTGATCTTAAATTTTCAGTGGTAAAATCTATATTTGCCCCGTTTTTCTCTGTCACCCTATCTGTGAGTTAACTTCATTTTACCCCCCTTATCTTCTTCTTTACAATCAGTTTTGCACCTTACTCTTACTGTGTACTTCCTGGTAATTACCTTTTCTAGATAATTTATTCTTAATACTCTAAATGACTCAAGATTTTGAGGTTTTTTGTTTGTTTGTTTGTTTTAAGGATGGATAACAGGTTCAAATCTGGCCCATTTCTAACGACTGATGGATCCGATGGAAAAGCCAGGCCCGTTCAAGAGACACAATTAAGGGAATGTGATTTACGGAATTAAACGGAACAATTTCCTCATCGCTCCAACCAGACCACCTGGCTGTGAAGACTCACCAAAATCCAGGCAAGAACCCAAGATGTGCAATCAAGACAAAAGTGAAACACTGTGTTGCAAAGCAAGTTCCTACACCCCAAGGTTTCTATTAGAAAGAAAGCAGGTTGCCTTTGGTAAGTGTACTTCATAGGGAAGCCTTCCAGAAATTTAACAGCTTCCTCACAATACATATCACTGGTGTCTCTTGTTCTTCTGCTCAGCTGCTTCTATTTTGTGCTTTCCCAACATCAGTGATTATGATATAGCCATTAGTGTGAGTATTTAGACTGACCTCCTCCCACTGTTTCACTTAATCTTGTTATAAAACAAGTAGGAAAATGATATTATTTTGAATATAATCCTTTGTTTCRCTGTCTCTTTGTATAGTAGCACCAAAAAAAAGAGCAAATCATAGCATAGCTTCTCATCTGTAAYATGCAGGGATGGGAGATAGCAAAAATGTTTCCATTGTAAGCTTGCTCACAGACTTAATTTATTTTTTATTTGAATATTTCCAATTATGGTGGTAAGAACAAAACAGCCAACAATCAGACTTGCTTCATAAAATAAAAAATAAAAATMAGAAAAAAACTACACAGCTTTAAGACCGGGAAAACAAAGCAAAAGAAACAAACAAAACAAAYAACCAAACAAAAACACGTCTCCAGTAGAAGTTCATTCAAGTAACTCTCTAGAAAAAGGGATTAGGAAAGACAACAATTTGACATCAAACATTAGCACACAGGAATCAAGAAACACAGAAAGGAAAGTATTAAGGAATAAGRGAGGCTGGAAATCAAAAAGAAATCTTTGCAGCTAATTTACACAAACAAGTAAASTAGCTGACATTCTATACATCTAAAGCTTCCAGAAAAAAACAAATGAAAAAAGGCAAGCAAGCAACGACAAATCAGCAAGTAACATTCAGAGACTATATCAGCTTCTCAGCTTAGAAATTCCATAAAGCATTTCTGAAACTGTAAATAAATATGTAGAATAGACATCTTCACGGATGTGTGCAAGCCAGCCCCAAAATTCCAAGTGTGTTAATCAGGAGATCACCARCTTTCTAGGGAAGTTATTTGATCCTCACTGGAAGTCCCACACTAAGARAAAAGAGTAAACAGATCCCACACAGGTTTCCTAAGGTCGGTCATGCATTGAACGGATTTCAGATGCCACCACAACTTGCAGGTCCCCAAAYTGTAATACATATATTGTTTGCCTCAGTCACAGATAACAGAGAATTAACTTAAAGGGCAATGAAGGACAGTTTTTATTATTATTATCTTTTTATTTCCCTTTCTTTTTTCCAGAGAGCCTGTCCCACAAATAAAGACACACGTGCGCACGCACACACACAAAGAAAGGCAAAAGGCTGTGGAAACAAATCTTTTATGTAAATCAGATAAAATAGAAAGCTTGGGCTTGGTGTAATGTTAATCCAGTTTACACAGAGAGGAATTTCTATATAATTTTGATTGCSTCTATTTTGTCAGATAAGGAACCAATCTGCCAGGAAATAAGCTGGCTAGACTACTCAGGAGAGGTAATAAGAAAAAAGCTAAAAAGGAGACACAAACATCCATTCTTTTAGCACAAAAATAGTCAAGGTCAAAATTACTCAAGTGTCAACTTTAAAAGAAAATATATTATAGCCCAGCTGATATCCAAAAGGGTAAGGGTGGGTAGAGAGGAAGGAAATGGCATCATAAACTCTTTAAAGGGCTTGGGTTGCAAGCCTGATATGAGTGAACTGGCACTGTGGTATCACTAACCAGTCATATCAGAATCCTGAGTCATTTGCTGCAAAGCTGATGGAAGAAGTATCCAATCTTTTCATGCCAAAGTTCATTCTGCCTCTTTTCAGTGTGTCCTCAATATTGTCCCCACAGCATAGCCTGCAAGTGTGTATGCATTTCTGTTCATCCATATGCATGCATTACACTGTTGCTAATGTTTCCTATTCATAGGGCACGCAAGTTTGCCTTCCTGCACTCATGTTGCCTGTCGTGCATTCACCTCAAAACCATGAGATTCTCTCTATACCACTGACACCATAAATCTCTCTACAAACTTGTTAGCAACATCTGTGCCCCATCTATTGCTAGTGGTCAACCTGCACTCACAGTAACTGCCTTCTCCTGCCATTAATTATGAATATTTTCAATAGGATTGATAAATTTGTGGGTCTTATTATGGTTCTTAAGTATGAAGCTCCTGGAGTATATGCAGAAATCTGGAAAATCAGACACAAGCAGAAAAAAAATCATTAAAGGAATACCCATACTGCACATCTTTAAAGGAAGAGATGCTCACAAAGAATAAAAAACCCAGCATCTCATTTTTCACTCATTATGATGTTCCCTTTAGTTAATTAATCACATTATCATCCTTCTAGGAGGCCCTGGAGCATTTGAGATAGAGCATGGCCACTACTCAGAGTCAGTAGAAAATGGTATGAGAGACTACAGTTGTCTTTGAACATAATCACACTTTTTGACAAAAAAAAATGCATCCCTTCAGAAAGCTGTGGGCCCCAAAGAGATTCCCAGAGCAACACATAGAGGTCATCACAACAGTTAGGGGATTTTGACTGACAATACCTTACGTTTTCAATAAGTATTGGCTCCTGCTAGATTTTGCCTCTATGACTGAATTTCAGAAGGATATAAGAATCATTGTTATGCTTAAAAGTTGTGAGTTAGGAGACTCTACATCCTATCAAAGACATCTCATCTATTTTTCTCCTCATTTTTATCACTAGCAGCGCTTCCTGGGTTGTCAGCTTAAGATAGGAGCCGGTGGTATCCACATTCCACTTAGCACTATTAAATATCACACTGATGCTTTGAAATTAGCTTTAAACAGAGGGACAAATACAAGAGCGCTTATGAGACAGAGGATAATAATAGTAAAGCGTGAAACCCAAGTCAAAGATCAGGTCTCATCACCCTGCAAACAAAAAAATATGATGAGCCAAAGAACATATGGTATGAATGGAAGAAGACAGCAGAAGGCTACAGACAGGCACGACACTTCCAAGAAACAATCACATAACGCTGGCTAGCACAGCAAGACTGCACCATAGCCTACATGCTGGTAAACCAGCAACAGACTAGACAGTTTCATAGCAAGATTTGAAAAAGTGTGGCTTAAACAAAAACTGTCCCAGTAGAATCATGCCCTTCACTTTGCATGTGAGCCGAGAGTTTGTGTGGTTTATTGAAAGGGGAATAGTTAGGGCAGAAACCTCTTCACAGCAGAGCAGACCTATCAAATGTCAGTAGTCAGTGCCCAGCCATTAACTTGTGATACCTCATTTCCTGCAAAGTGGGCTGACATCTAGATAAAACACACGCCTTTCTAGGGCATTTGGCTGAGGTTTGCTGCGCTACATATCTGCCAGTCTCTGCTGGGAACAGCTGACAGCCTAATAACAGTGCTTCTCCAGCTCCTGATTCCCTGATTTTTTTTCCCCACAGACTCGCTGTATGGCTTATCTACTTTATTCTGCATGTATAATGAATTACATAGAGCATCACAAGTAAACTGAAAAACATTTAGCTAATGCTCGGTCAGAACACTGAAATGAAGGTAACTAAGCACAAAAAGGGAGTTGCAGTAAAGTTGGCTCCGCACTCGGCAAGCCACAAAGACCGATGTCCCTGAGCTGCGCTCCGGACCCCGCACACGATGCACCGAGGCTCCCCACAGAGATTGTGCTCTGCACGTTCCCAGGTCAAAGCATGGGGCTCTGCAGCCCTCCTGCCTGCAGCAGCAACAGCAGTCTGCTCCAGCCTCATTGAGTATTACACTCACAGCAAAACCCAGCTGCTTTAAGCACAGACCTATGAAGGTTGACAACAGCAAAACTGCAGAAAATGCAAGTTGTTGGAGAGTTAAAACCAAATCCATGCCAGGTTCATGTGTGCTGACATTCACATTCAGTGAAGCTGATGACAAGCAGTGTCTGGAGAACAGCAGCAAGCCGTAGTCCCAAAGGAAAGGGGATACTCAGCCAGCTTAAACCTATGAGCTCCAGGATTTGATACTTTATCTAATCTATCTGTCTATAAAGTGCATACCACTTAGATTGAAGCCCAGCAACAGACTTTGAATGTTTTCTGATTGCTACTTGCAGGCCCATTCATTTTTGTATTTTGAACATTTTAATTCAATATATCCTGTGCCACCCATTCCCACTTCCTTTTATACCCAGTGAGAGAGAAAAAGACTTGAATTAGTCATAGGTCTTGAGTTAAGAGTAAATTTCTACCCKCTTTGTCATCAGTGATTCTTGATGAAAACTGCAAAGCTACAGTTCTTAACTTACTTCAGAAGCTACAAGATTCTTTTTAACTTCTATAAACTACAGCTCCATAATCAGGACTTGTAAACTCCAGTGGAATAGATTTGTGATGTTGTAAATTAGCATCGTATGCTCCCCTTGCAGTATAATATCCCTTTTAGTTTCTTTCAGTATGCTTTAAAAAGATGAATAAATTGCACAGGTTGATTGTAGAACCTAGTGCTCAGCTAGTACCTATGGACACTGCAAAGGTACTTTGACCAATGTTTTTGCAGGGGAACACCAACTTCATGGTTCTTTTCCAAAATAAACTTATGTACAGTTTAAATTACAGAAACATTGCTATGAWAAATTATTATTCTGGTGGACGGGTGCTTTGACTACAATCCCCAGAGAAATTATGTCCTCGGGTATTTCAAGATACACWTTTAAAATTGAGATAGCTGCAAGCAGTAGCCACTCCTGAAAATGTGGCTCATCATCCTTCTAAAACAATTTTCTAACATTTAAGGATATATCTACCCAAAAGAAATATTGGAAATATAAAGGAATTATTATTATTAAATATAAAATAAATAATTTATATTACTATATAATATAAATTACTATATAGTAATTACTATAAGTATAGTAAATATAAATAATGAAAATTATAAGTTACAAGTAATTACATGAACAAGATACTGTGCATTAGCTAATACCACAATAATTTATTTGCATTCTGAGCCACCTGAGATCCTCAGCTACAAGCAAAGAATGTGCGTTAGCCACCTGCACCAGCACACAACAGTCGGCCTTATCCTGTCCCCATCACCCCCTTCTTCTCTCCATGCTACTCCGTGTGTTTTCTCTGCATCCTCCCAGCTCCTACATTTTTTTTGTCCCTTCCTTTCTACCTGAGAAATTCTTCAGAGGATGAATGCTATTTAATTATGTTGGGAGAGCACTGCCCTGCGGGACAGCCAGGAAAAGAGCATCAAACTTAATGCCAGGCCTCATTTTATTCAGCCATTTAAGTTAGCAATTAATTATACAGTAAATAAAGACTCTTTCCATAGGGAGTCAAAGTGCAGTACTTATGATCTGCTGGCAACTACACCTCTCCACACTGAGGACAATCATATTACAGGAAWCTTTGTGATTAATGAATTCATGATATTCAGATACTGTGACAGCTGCAGTATTGCCTGTGGCCATTCCTCTGTAATTTCTTAGCTGCTTAAACCTTCAGGTGACTCGCAGGGAGGATTGTCGCTACAGACTGCATGCTGTTTGTCGACATTTTGGAGTCAAGACTTTTTTTTCTTTCTTCTTTTCCTTTTTTTTTTTTTTTCCCCTCCCCCCCAGAATTCAGGCCAATCACTCCAATAGGGATGCTCAAGTCTCTTGTGTATTGAGTGGAGAACTGGACACACGGGGGGTCCTCTGCCTCCCCACCACGACAACGAATGCCAACAGCACAAGTCTGTAGCACTTATCTCTTGAGAATCGCAAATGGCCAGGAAGAACCACAAATACTTTCTATGTCTTGTCATTCCAGTCCTTTAGAAAAGCATGTTGGCTCAACTGCCAATATTTTAGAGAAAAAAAAAAGAAAAACCAGCATTCTTCTAGGTTCTTTAGTGCAATCAGTGTTTTTCTAATCAAGAACGGCTAGAATAAACTGTGTGAAGTTCTCTGATAAGTTAAACAATAAGTTCACTGACGTATTTTCCAATTTGAGGAAGAATAAAGCATTCTTTCAAAACCCGTTACTCAGTGCTACATGAAGTAAAATCACACAGTGATTTTATCAATCACACTGTCAGGATAATCAGCACAGGAGCTACTAGAATATATTACAAGTTCTTTATTTCCAATTTTACATTTGACTTATTTGGAAAGTATCTTAATTTCAAAATGCAGGACTGGAAGATTGCCTAAAAGCTTTTAAAGACATATGAAAATACATGCTAGCAATTAGCTTTTTTGTCCAAATGTTCATCATGTAGCCCAAAGTTTAACAGCTTAAGTTTACATGCATGCTCCACACGTTGAAGCAGTACAAGTTGTTTGTCAAAGAAAACCTTATGCCAGAGACTATTATGCCATATGAGAAATGACTCCTCTTGCTTCCATATCRCTAGTCCTCTAACCAGTCAAGCCTCTTAAGCCAGAAGTGCTGCTGCCATTTTCCTTTTTAAAGGTAATAGAAAGGTATATAATATATAAGCAAAGGTGGATAAAAGTTTGGTGTCTGATATGGTTCCTGCTCAGTAATCTCACCTTTCTCACCCAGCAGACCTCAGACCTCACTTGAAACAGCACCAGGATCCTGTAAGCAGCATACAGCCCACCAGATGAAGCGGCATTCTCTGAGATTCGGGAACTGCTTCAAACACATCATCTCTGAAGTTGACACGAAATCTGCAGAAAAGGAGGGGACTGATATTTCACCATCCAAATATAATCCTTTTGGKTTTTTTTCTGCATTAATATTGTAAGACAGTGTCCTTATGTGCTTTAGCCTTGCCAAAGTRTATGAAAGAAAGGAATAGGTGGCTTGTTACAAAGCAGATCAAGAAACAAGGAAAGAAACAAGTTATAAGATGCAAAATAGGGTGGAAGGAAACCAAGAGGGGGCACAAAAGTAAGAGGGGATAGATCACAGCAAGAATGAGACATTGCAGGCATATGGATAGGTGAAAGAGGGCTCAGAAGATGTGGTACAGGTAGTACAATTTGAAAGGGAAAGGAAGACAGTGGTAGGTATTGTAGCTTAACCACTGTAATACTGGGCCATATACTGGAACAGAGTCCCTTGCCCTTTTATAAGAGGACCAGATTAGGAAACTATCTGAGTAAAGGGGACATTGGTTGCAAGGAAGGACACAACAGCTGGGATGTGGACAAACCCAGATCAGCAGTGAGAAGGGAGAAAGGACACTGCAGAACAGGGAGAAGAAAGAGGAAGACTTTTACTTCAGTACAAGGCAGGAACCATACTCTGGATACAGATTCCTGATGTTCCTGGGGATGCTGGGGTTCAGGTCCAGCTGTGCTTCAATGTATAGGAGACAACCAGAGCAACACTCCAGCCGCTGAAGATGTTAATGGCTCAGGAAATGGATTTCCAAGTGGAAAAGAGCCTATCCAGGCTGTGGCAGCTCTCTTTCCTACCCCAGGGTTTCATCTGACCCTTCAGGCTCATAACTGACTTCACAAGGTGACTAACAGCAGACCATATGACCACCGTAAGAACAAACACAGCATGGAATCGATGACAAGGGCTTATTAGTTTGATCAAAAACTTCCTGGGATGACATATATTGACAAAAGGCTTCATAACTGCTCGCTGAGAGCAGAGAATAGTAAAGACTCACAACTCCTGACTTCCAGATGCAGTGAAACCTCTTTGGATGCCAAAGGCGCCGTGAGGCCCCCCAGGTCTCAGYGCTCCTCCTCAGCCAGCTCACAACTGTGCAACACATCCATGGGGACACCTAAGCCCTCCCCACGCCYGAGCTCAGAGCACAGGCAGCCTAGCACAGCTCCCTGCTGCACCACACGCACCACGGGTCTTCAGAGGACCTGAAGCTGCTGCTCACCRGTGCTCATAGTTAACAGGGTCTCATATAAAGTCTGATATAAAGGAAYATAATGTCCCTTCTTAGTGTGGTTTTTGTGTTTGTGCAGGGTGTGCTTTTAATAAGGAAAATTGCCAAACCTGTGATAAGGAAATTTTGAGAAAAGGTACATGCAAATGTTAGAAAAATGTCAAGGAGCAGCCTCTGTGGATTTAATCTTCCWGCCTTATGATATATGATTAAGATATGTATTATGATATGGCCTTTAATCATATGATCACACAGCTATCTTAGCACACATTTCAAATGTGATAAAGCCAAAAGTAGGTGAGGAAAAAGTGTGCTGAATAAAACTAAGAGCAGGAATAATCAGAGAGAATTCTGGATTGTTGCTTCAGAAGTCTTATGTATCCTTATGTATCAAAAGCTCTGGCTACTTTTTGAAGTCAGGTTGATGTTAGAGAGGGAAAAATATTAAAGCATTTTTGCATCTTTAGGGGAATTAACTCAAAATGAGACGGTGAAACCTTGCATTAACCTCTACAGCATGCAAAAGCACTCGAATCCTCACTGGCACTTACGCAGAGGTGAAACGCATGCAACTGCACAGCATAAGAAGAACGGAGAACTAAGCTGGGAACTTAGCAAGAGACACAAATATGTGCAAGAATTGGGCTTGAAACTCCACTTCTCCTTTTCAGTGATAATAATCTGGGATTCTTTACAGGATAGACAAGACGATAAAAAACGACATTAACAGGCACAAGACCAATTTCACAGCAAATAAATGACCAGAACCTATCCAAAACAAGTCAAAAACGATTGTATTTTTTTAAACTAACAAAATTCTGCTCTGACATTTGGAAAAAAGTAATCTCCATTTTTCCTACATCTGGAACAAACATCCACTTGTAAATTCTAAAAAAGTCCAACTTTTTGACAAAGCTGAGCAGCTGCCAGCACCAAATCTGAAAGCCTCCTAGGCCACCTGTGATAGAGGAGCAAAACTGTGGAATCCCTTTTTTCCTCTGTTTTTGTCCTGTGTGTTCTGTAATTTTTCAAGCAAGAGATGTAATTTATATGTAAATTTTGCTTGACTASAACTCTTACCATTTAAACAAGTAAATATTTTAAGAATAGTACATAATGATTTGGTAGGAATATCTTCRTAGTATTTAAAGAATAATTGTAATTAAATTGAATGTAATATTAATCAACTATAACCCTCACARTATGTTATAAATTTTCTAGGGCAAAGTCATGGAACAAATGAAAAACTGAAAATATCTGAAGCTAAATATACATGGAACTAGGTGAAGTATAATAAAGTACATAATAAAATTAATATTATCAATTATAAATTTTCAGTTTAATTACAACATGAATAATATCCCCTCTAGGCTGGCAGCTTCATTTTTGTATTGTTTAAAACATAGTGATTCCCTGAGAAAGAGTACAGCCTTAACTAAAGCTGTTAATCCAAACTGTGMATATAGCTTCTGGCCTGATAGTCACTACTGTTGATTAATCAGGCATGCTCATGGTATAGAATACTTTTCAAAGCTTAATATACTGGGCCAAAATCGTATATAGGTTAGTGATGAGCATTTCCAAATACCTTTTTCAAGTAGAAAACACTGTGTATCTCTCTGCTCATGTTAAAGCTATTGATTTTTGAAGCTGCATGGAAAATAAAGTTACACCAGCTTCAAAGAAAAAATAAAAAAACTTTTATCAGAGGAAACTTCTTGGATGCAAAAGCGGTTGAGCCAAACATGAAAACGAAGCCATATGTTAGTGCAATTATTTATTACTGCTTAATCAATGACTATGCAGCAACCTCGGCYTCTCTGCTGTGAAGTTCCCAAGGACTGTCCTCCCCAAAATCCCGCTGTGACACAGCTAAGCACTGTAAATCAGCCCGAAGAGGCGATGCACTGTGAGAATATACACATGTAACAAGAGCCAGCGGTGGGGAGTTTGTGGAGAGCAGAACTCTCTAYTTCTCCGGATTGGCCCTCGGAGGTTAAGCTCCAGAAGCCAGTGGTAATGTTGCATATATGGCAGTAAAACAAAGCCATTTCGCACTGCCGGAGGGCTTAGCGACGACAAGCTGAGACCCTTCAGCAGACTTCGAAAATGAACACGGCGCAATGACTTGTTCACTGGAGCTTTACTTAAAGGATCACAGCTTTAAATCCACGTCACCGTCTCAACTCTATTTTCAACACCACTAGCATGTGAACTTCCACCTCAGCAGGCATTATCACTGGCAGCAAAATATGCTCCTTAAGAAATTTCTTTCAAATATATAAAAGTTGAGCCCTAGCCCTTTGCTGCCTGCTGTCAATCCTTCATATTCTAGGCTGCCAAAAATGCGGCAACATAACTGGCAGATGAAGCAACCGAATCCCTTAGTTTCCCAATCAGAAGATCTTTTGGAGGTGAAGAAGAGATTCTCAAGGACCGTCCTGCACAGGACACAAAGCTGGTGAGAGCTATTCCCAACCTGTGTCCCTCCAAGCAGCCAGGACTTGAGGAAGTCTGCAACCTTTGCTGATTGACACACACATACACACTACCACGGACACACTGCCCACTTTGTCAGCCAGGGATCTGTGCTATCTGATGGTTTTGTGTGGTGATTAGGAGACTGCAATTGTAGTCTAATTAGAGTGCTGCCGTACATATTATCATGGCAGATGTTCCCAAACACAGCAGATAATCCATGTCTTTTT
This sequence comes from Eudromia elegans, assembly GCA_003342815.1. Taxonomy (NCBI): domain Eukaryota; kingdom Metazoa; phylum Chordata; class Aves; order Tinamiformes; family Tinamidae; genus Eudromia; species Eudromia elegans. The sequence goes on from PTEX01000033.1 coordinate 2,698,108, forward strand.
TCATTGTGACTATTTTTGTCTCTAGACCCACAGATAATATCACTGTCTACATTTTTTCCTAATAACGTAAAGTGTGGTTATTCACAAAGTCAGTGTGAATTGCATTTAACAGATCTTGTGCTTGTGCTAGAGAAATACAAGGAAAACATGTTTTGAATAAAATAAAAACTAATCTTTACAGTTTTCTTAAATTAGTTTTCCTCACACAGAAACTCTAGCTACTAGTATTACTTACCAGTGTCTCTTAAAGAGGAAATTTGGTATACAGGTGGAAACATTCACATTAGGATATATTTTTAAAAAAGCACTGAACTAGCATCTGAAATCATGCATATAACAACCCATCTGTTTCCACGGATTACATTCATCATAACTTTTAATCACTTCCCATAGAAAAGGACGTCAATTAGACACATATGCTCTAAAACTTTTGGGGGGAGATGGTAAGRAGAAAAGGTGAGAAATAAAAAAGCAGTCAGGAAACCAATTCATGCTGCATTTCTCCTGTTTGACAATATTTATGATTGTRAAGACAGGTGAGCAAAGAGCAGGTAAAAGCTACAAGGGATTACGTTCAAAACAGTCAACACTGAAAGAGATCCCTGATTGAACTTTGTATTGTCAAATACAAGAAACATTTTAAGCTTTGCGCATTGAATATTATCACCTGATGAATTTTCATATATATAGTAAGAGAAAGAAAAATAAGCGAGAAAAAAAGAAAATGAATCAGACAAGATTCGAGAATTATAGTAAGTAGCATATTTTTAACAGTGTAATCATCTTTTTTACTACCAGTAGTCTGGATGAAAAACAGAGGCAAGGTAGCAAAGCTACCATATTAAACTTTTAGTCAATGAAAATAAAAYAAAAACGGTGGCTTACCAATAATTTCCTTGAATCACTTGTTCAATACATATTGTTAATAGATTGCAGCTTTGACATTTGCAACAGAGATCCCTTAAGCTGAGATTTTGAAAGCTGCTGAAAAGGCATTTGGATGTGCAGTTTATATTTATATTTCAAAAGGGCTGGATGACTGAAAATGGTGGCAGTTTTGAAAAAACTCCGTCTCCCTTTCACAAACGCAGAATTGGTCTATTGAAAAACACTTGTCTGAACTGAAGAACATTGGAAACACGGATAAAACACCAGTGACCTTTGATAAGCCCAGTAATCAAACCATCCATCTGACAGTATCAAAACGGTATTTATGATGATAGGTCATAGGGAAATACATTTTACTGTGATCTTTTTTTTTTTTTTCCAGTGTGGCAGATGGCAGTAAGCTGATAGCCAACAGTAATCAGATGGTAACACAACAAATTCAGAGGACAATGCAGCCATGGAGAAGGGCAAGATAGATAGGAAAAGAAGAGCTCAATTCTGCCTGTGGGATACCAGGAATATAAAACACCAGGCCATGGCAAGTAAAAGCTCCATTCTGTGTAAAACATAGTTCAGGAACATTGGAAAGAACATACAGGGCAGATGACAAGAAACCTCAAATCAGACATTAGAGAACCTTCAGCAGTTCTGGAAACTGCCTGAAGGAGCTGTTCAGAGAAATAAAAGTGTCCATACGAGACGCTCAAAGGCAAAAGACCACAATTTGGTGAGGAGTCCCAGTGCTCTGCTCCCTGCCCTTAGGTTCCTCATGCGTGGCATCCTGCTTCTGAAGCASATTCTAAAAGTCAGCCCTTGACAGGCTACATACACACTGCARGGCTCTAAGGAGAGCAGGCAGAGGTGAAAGAATGAACTAAAAAAAAAAAAAAGAGGACAATGTTATAACCATTATCACACTGTCCAGATTTAGATTTTTTTTTTTTTGGTATTTCTAGTAGGCACGGAGAACTCCAAGTATACYTCTTTTTTCCTTATTGTAGAAAATGGCTTTAAAATCTCACTGAATGAAATCAGACCATGAACAGTAACTTAGTGGAAGCAAAAAAGTTTAAGAAATTTCACTTTGCAAGATCCTTTTCAGATAGCTAGTAATGACTGTAGAAATGACCACATTTTAGAGCACACGGAAAAGAAATGAAGGCTATGTTTGATCCTTCCACGTTAATCCTTTTAAAACTTTTCCTGACAAAGCAACTTGGTGTTGTAATAAAAGTAGTTTTTATAAGGATAAGATTTTTAATAGTTTTTMTAAGTTATTTTTTTATAGGAGTTTTGTCAATGTTTTTATAAGACCTTTGGTTCATAAAGAAACATTTGCATACTTTTCCAGTAACAAAGATAAGTCAAGAGTTAGCTATCTAGATTTGCAACCAATATTTGAACTAGTTTACTAAAGAAGAAATTAATAACATTCAAGAAACAGGTTGATCAATGGTTAAGGTTTTGAATCCAGTTCTCACTGAGCTGAAGTTTGAATTTTAGTAGATTTCCAAAGCATATTCAGTATAAACTGAAGACTGCATTAACTGCGGTCACTGTCAACACTGAAGTTCTAAAACATTGACATAAGCACCTTCTCAGGACGTCTACAAAATAATTTTGAACTGCATGTTCTTGTTAGAACACATAAGCTTGACGTATCTTTTTGCATGCACATAACAAATGGCTCAGCTGACTTGCCTCTTAGGTAAGCAAGCCTCTGTCTGAATAGAAACGCAGGGTATTTCTCCACCAGAAAAATCATCAGTTCTGCTGGTCAGCACTACTAGTCAGTGGAATAACAAATGAAAGCCCTTGTGTGCTACAGTTTCACTGGCCTTCATCTCTCTATGGATGTCTCTGTTCCCCAGGGAGCTGTTTCAAAGCTTCTAAATAATGGCCAAAATMATCTAGATTCTCTTTCAGCAAGAGCCAGCMATGAAAACTCTCCATCTGTATTTGACTCCCATGTTTAGACCAACTCTGAAGAGGAGTTGTGTATTTCTGGGTGCCTGACATGGTCTTCCATCTAGRTTGCCTTTTTCTCTTTCCTCTTCCTCCCAAATTAGCAGTATAATATTGATGATAAAAGTAGAAAGTGGCAGAATGAAGGTCATTACCCTTCCCACTGCATTCAATTACATAAATATGAAATATTTATCATTTACTCTGCTCACAGTTGACAGCTAAAGACAAATTCACCTGTGACACATGCATCAAGATAAAGTCATATCTGTTTCTAATATATTTCCATTAATATCAGATTTCTCATTCATTTTCCCAAACTCCTGAGCACCACCCAGGCAGCGTAGGAGAATATGATTCTATGCAATTCAACAAGGACTCTATTTTTAAAACTCACAGTACACACATTCATGGCTATGATTTCATTCATGCAGATTTGCTTAAACTGCTGTCTCCTTTGTTATAACACTCTATTGAAAATGGACAAGTAATCTATTGCTTATACTCATCCACTTCTAAAGCTTTCKTTGGAAAACTGGGTTTAAAGGGGAAAAGATTAACGGATGTAGATGAGGCACAGATAGAGTCTTAAACTGAGTCTGAGTTTTTAACTCTGAAAGTCACCAGCTCCGTAATATATCAATACAAGAGTTACCACGTACTTCAGTGCACCTCTAGTACCTGACACATCAGTGTTCCAAACAGGAATTTGATGCCAAATATGAGATCTCTGCATATCACTAAGACATACCCATTTTAACTGCACATATATCAAACAAATGCTTCACAATGACATGGTTCCTTTAACTCTTTTTTTCCTCATTTAGACTGTAAACCCCTGCAAAGCTATAATTTCTTTTGACATTTAGATTTCAGAGCCATATAAAAGAGACTGGTCTGAGGGAAGGACAGCTCTGTGAAATTAAAATTCCAATATGCAAAGTCAATCCTTTCTCTGGTATATTTTCTTTCCTTTATCTTTCCTCCATATCCTCTCCCACTCTTTTTTCCCCAATCAGGACAGGTCTGTTAATTTGTGAAAAATCACTTTTTATATTTTCTTACCCTCAGTTAATCAAATTAACAAGCCTTAGTGCCCTTCTAGTCTCTTATATCAATGGATTTTCTTTTGCCAAAGATACATTTCCCCACAGGTGCAATATTTCTTAGGAGCTTCTCTGTATCTTTTTCTCCTGCTTTTCAGATATTCCCCTTGCATTTTTAACCATAGAAACCTATAGAAGAAAAGCTAACAGCCCAAAGAAATGCAGGAGGATTTCTTTGGCCAGACATTCTCTAGTTACCAAGAACAACACTGATTTACTGCAGCTGAGAAGATTTATTAAAACTCACTGACACAGAACAGACTACAAAGAGTCATTCTGTCCAGAAATGCTCACATTTATTAGTAGCTACCTAGCAGCTAATGCTCACTTTTATATAGCTTATTTTATAGTTACACATGTTACATTCCTCGTAGCAGCAGTAGAAGGCAATCTAATACCACAAATATCAAATAAGCAATGGCTCAGTCTACATATTTTAATACCAAAACATATTAAGGAAGTGGTACAAGCAAAATCTGAGTAGTTAGAAGATATGAGCAGTGACAAAAATGAGGTATGAAAGAAAACTGCTCTCGCATACTCTATTAGTGCTTGTCAGCTCTTGAGAAGTAGAGATTCAGTCACCATTATAAGAGTAAATAGTCCTTATAAGGATGAATTTTACTAACTCTGCTTTACAGCTTCCCTGTTTACAATTATATCCATCTTRTTAACTAAGCAAGTCTGAAGAAATATTTTTGTTTCGGTTTTGCTTGTTCTTTTTTTTCCTTAATTCATTATTCAGATCTATAACAAAACACTACAATTAAATGATTCTGATTACGGAAGCTTGTGTGTGTGCATGTCTGTGCATGTTGTACAGGCGTGGAGTGGACAGGGCAGAAGCATGAGAATTTACCTTAAAATTCTACTTCTCTTTAGATCCAGTTGACTACAAAAGAAGTGCATCCCAAGGACAGCAGCACACGAACCCTGCAGCCCCTAGAAAGGAGTGTGCTGTTCTCCAGCTCCTCTGCCACCACGGACGATCCGGGCCCTGCAGYTGGCCCAGGCAAATCCCCGCCAGCCAGTGCCTTTGCACCACTGAAATGACTACGAAGGTGAAAGCACTGAGTGGTGATATGGAAAAAAAACCCCACATTTATCAATATTTAACCTACTCTAGGCCTAGCCCACGGAAGTATACACCAGGTGATGGTGGGAGAGCAGGAAAGYGCAGGTATTCTGTATATTCTAGACACCTAAGTTAGGAGCCTGTAATCTGTATCAAGCTGGTAGACATGTTGGTTATCCAAAGCATGATTCAGAGCACCTAAATGCCAGATTTTGTATGCTAAATATTAACAAAGTGCACTGAATTCCCCCTAGGGACACCTGCCCACTGCATGACCTTGATAGGCAGCCTAGGTACCAAAGCACTTGATATGAATCGCTCTCAGGTGCTTGTTGGGAGGGGAAAAGATGGCAGTGAATAAAGACTGAGGTACAGAAAATAGCATAGGTCTCCAAAATCATGATCTACAAACAGTGCTTTAAGACTATACTWGCTGACTAGTGAAAGAGCTTGTATTGCTTCTGCAATTGTAGTCAGGCTGTAAAATAGACACAAGCAAGGGGTTATAAAATAAAAGAAAAAAAACTATATAGTATTTTCAAATATGAATACTTTTGTTAGAGAAACTTCATAGACGTATATTTTCCTTCAGAGATTATTAAATGCCTACAGACTGCATTTTTCCTTTTCAAGATAAACCTTTTCATGGCAGCCCTACTCTCAGTACAGGCTAGTCAGTAAGCTCACCCCCATTCCCCACAGTCTAAAATATTCTACTTCATGAAACTAGCTGGCTAATTATGTTAAACAAAATATTTATTTTCTAACACTGAGAGAATATGAACTAAGATATAGAATTTTCTAAGCCTTTTTAATCAAAAACAGAGGTGGTCTAACATTCCCAAAATGTTAACGTGGAGGCAAAATGTGGAATGAAAATCTGCACAGATCAATATAACAAAGAGAACTGCCAATCAGAAATATTTATGTAAATTTGTAAAACTCCTCTTTGGCTCCCTAACAGCTCACGTTGAGGCAATTATTGATCAATATTCTGTCAAGTATAACATAATTCTAGCGATTTACTTTCTTCGTCCCTCACCTTAACCTCAGACCTGCTGAATTTCAATTGAAGTAAATAAATCATCTTTACTTTTTGACCTTTTTAAAAAATATTCACTAAGCATATTTTATCTTGATCAAATTTGATGTTCTAAAGGGATTCAGGTGTCAGCATTAGCATACTGACCTTATACAAGTTTTAATATAGTGATCATGAAAAACACAATAGTTTTAGTGGAAACTAATAGCAACCCACCATTCCAGGAAAAGACCACTCCAGCAAAGACATGCACAATTAGTAACCCAGAATCAACAGGGACCGTGTAATTCATCGGGACTGGTTCCTCACAAATGCAAGCTGACATTTTACATGCAGAAGTTCCTAGAAGAGTATCTCTCCCTTCCCTCCGCAGGCGTGACTCTGCAGGCTCAAACAGACCTTGCATCTTCAAAATAAACGGGGCGGAATTTCTGAGCTACCAAACGCCRCTGAGGAGGGTCTGAGAAGTCKTRGGTCTCTGCACAAGCACATGCTTTYTTCCCTGTTTTTCTGCTGAATTAAGCARTTAAGAAAGAAACTATTTCAGAGGCAACTGCATCTCACTCTAAAAGAATTTGTATGTGGCAAATCTGTACGTGATGACTGTGACCATCATTGTGTTAAGAACAGGGCAGCCATGGCTAAATCCCCTGTGTTCCTCCATTCCCAGCTTACAAGTGGGATACTTAAATATTCACTTCTGGGCTCCCTCACAACCCATTCACAATCTGAGCAGTACCAGGTGCAGGAAAACACCTATGAGGGCAGATACAATCTTGTCSTCAGTTGTGATGATGGTCTGGGATGCAAAGACKAGAATCAAGCTCTCCTTGATTCTCYAGACTCTCCAAATCTAGAAAGGTTAAAYAGAAGATTTGTATCCATCACACCTAAACTGGTGCCAACCTGTTCACAGGGGAAGCGTATTCCATTTATGACAGACACACCTTCCAAACAGCTTCAGAGAAAGGTGTCCTAAAGTATTTTCCTGACACTGTGGGTACATTAACTAGAATGRGTCTATCAATTTTTGCTTTTCCAGAGACCTAAAAATACCTCAGACTACTAAAAATATATTTTAAAAGAAAGCTTTCCACTGGCTGTGCTACTATTCCCCAACTCTCTCTTGATCATCCTACGAGTCCAGCTGTGAGGGCAAACGAATCTCCTCCCCAAAGCCATTACTGAATGTGCTTATACTTGCACTGAATATCAAAGCAGCTGGGACCTTCAATATAATCATCCTCCAGAGACCTCAAATCTTAATTGGGAACTTTTAACTCTAAATCTAGGTTTTCCAATTCATGCAAAAACTAGCAGTGTGTCAGAAGTCAGCTATTTGAAATGGTATAATTATAAAATAAAATGTCAAATATTAACTACTCAATCCATTCATCACTGTAGTTTCGTTTAACTGTCTTGTCTTAAATTAGTAAGAAAGCTGTCTGGAATGGAGGCTGCATTTTCAAGAAGGGTATTTTCACCTTTCAAGAAGAAAGGGATTTTGGCCACATTCAGAAGCCCAATTAGTCATCCCAAATATTGAAAAAGCTTCTAATTTACTCTTTTTTTTTTAAAAAAAAAAAGAGCAGCAAGAAACACCTGCATGAAGATAGGGCTTCATTCTTTAAGTCAGTCTGAGCTGTACACACTGCAGATTTGAGAGAGCATATGCATGTCAACACTATAGCTAAATGCCAAGATGCGATTCTTGAGAATATATCATGGGTCTGACATGACCAGCAAACCGTGCTGCTCATGACAAGTGAGTTCACATCAGYGCTTAACCTCACTGCAATAGCACTGTGCCATTTCCACCTTTCCAAATCCATGTGGTTCTCCCCAGAAGTTACAGCCACCAAAGCACTACCACAGCAGCTGAGGAGCTTTGGAAGTATCTGCCAAAACCTCCTTTTTAATCCAGGTGGAATCAGAARGAGACTGAGGAGTTACCGTCTAGCATTTACAGCCTGGAAACATCCCTGCGGCACCGAGATTCCTCGTGGCTGCTCTAGGTTGATGGGAACCCCTGTGTCTGATGTTCTAGTGAAGGCACTAGGAATGATTGACATACTTGTATGTATTTTGAAAAAGCATTTCTTTCTTATTTAGTAGAAYGGCCAAAATAGTAATTTCTGAAAGCTGTAAGCATCGTTAAAAGCACTGCAAACACCCTACACTTGTTCTGCAGACACCACTCTCCACCCACCTCTAAGCATCTGAGCAGAACAGACCTGGATTCATCACGGCTTCCTTCTCATTTTACACCTGTGTCAATTAACTGGTGAGATTTCCACCACCACCTTTGGTGCTGCGCAGGGGAGAGCTACACTCATCACTTCTATTATCACCTGCAGTACTCGTGCCCATGCTCCGGGCAGAGAGGAGCAGCTGTCTTCTAATAAGGAGCCAGCCGTGGCAAATATAATACTGACATGGGACCCACATAATTGTCTTTATAAGCACGCTGCAGAGCAAGAATGATTGCCAGTGGCAGGAACCACACAAAAAAAAAAAAAACCCAAAAACGAAAAAAACCCCAACAACACAACATTCCCCCTCACACACATTTTTATTTCAATTTRCAAAGAACAGCACATTTCTGCAGCAAACAGAGCTTACTAAACCAGCTGCCTTTTGTTATTGTCCTTATGCCTATCTGTGATATTATACAACAGATACCACTTTATCGGTGCCCATAAATAACTTTTATTGTGCATCTGAAAAAGCACAGTTTAGCATTAGGCAGTACAAACATCAGCTACTCCAGCGGCTGAGACCAATGACTTTCTTCTGTACCCAATATTATGACCCTAAGTCTCGAAGATGCTTTTCAGTAATTCCCCCCAAATAAGAGCAGCAAAAACTATTAGACAGGAGCCAGCAGCCCCTCTTCGYATTCCAGGAGGCTGCCAGGAGCAGCAGCAGGCGCTCCTAGGTACACTGYGGCATCCAGCTCCAGTCCGGTGCGATTTTTGCTCTGCAGATACCAAATTTACTGCCATCTCCACATCCAGGAAAGCCAGCCTGATAAAAATCCCAGGCAGCACACACTCTTTTCAGGATACATTGAATCCTRTGTCTCATGTTAACACTACCAGTGCCATCATCTGGCTTGTTACCAGCTGCTGTCACTGCTCATGACTGCTACCAGTGTCAAAGAAAACAAAAGATAATTGGCCTAAAGTGCATGAGGTGGGAGGGCCAAGAATTAAAAGAAAAAAGAAATTTCTAAATGAAAAWATCAACTTCTGGCAAATGAAGAAAATAAGATCTATATTTTACTTTCTTTTTTTTGACCAGCCTCTCGTTCTTTTGCGTTCCGTTATCCACTAATGTCTCCATTTGTTTTACCGTCACTTGCTCTGCCAATTTGAACAGTGATGTAATGACATATGACTGCCCGATATTCAATGTTACTCACAGCGCCTTTGTCATTGGTGGCTCAAGAGCACAATGAACAGCATCTTGAGTATAATGTATTTGTGGCTTTGTGAGGGCAGCAATGATATACAACAGGCTTTTTTCCCTCCTTTTGTTTTTTGTGCTCTGTAATAGAACAGTCTTTCCACAGAAACTTTCTGTGGCCAGGGAATAATGGAAAATGCTGGGCCATTGTTGGTCACCACAAAAATTTGCAAACTTCACATTTTGTGTAATTATTGGAGAATGGCTTTTCAAAGCYCCAGGCATTGTTGTAGAGACATATCGTAGCATCTATCTTCCGGTCCTCACAAAAGCTTTTTATCTTCAAATGAGAAGAATATACTTGTTGAGGGCCAATTAGCAGTCCTTCTATGGAGAGGTTTAAAGGAATTTTTAATTAGTAAATTGACCCATGGTGTGAGTCACCTGGAAAGGAATTACTTTAGTTTCTAAGGCRGTTAAGCTTTCTGACATCTGATATTAGTCAGTACCACAGATTCAAGACCTTCTATCTCTTAATACTATCTTGTCCTGTAAACTGATTTCATGCGCTGCTGTGCATTTATTCTCACAGAGAATAAACGTTCCTCGAGGTGAACGGGGCAGCACTCTGACCCTTGTTCTAGGCCTCGAACATTGCTCCCATTCATCTGGGAGAAACGTTATACGTCACTCTGGTACATTCTGCCTCAATTCTAAACAGCAACGTTTTGTCCTACCCTCACCAAACCACCACTGCAGGGCAGCTAGTCGTCTTCTCTCACAGGATTGCTGTGTTCTGCAGTAGCTGCCGCAAAACTACCAACCAACGCAAGTAGATGCAACTATAAAATGAAATGAGTAATGGTGCGTGCAGAAGAGAGGCTGGAGCTCACGTTCCTAGCGAGGCACCAACTCAAAACTCCAGTCAACATCAATGGAAAGAGGGCTGCCATTGCCAGCAAGAGACCCAGAGCCTGCACGTTACACACTCAAATGAGACAGCGTGAAACTCTCTCCCACCATCTGCAAATGGTCTTGTAYTTTTGCCTTCTGAGAGATGATGCAAGATACAAGGATAACAGACATCACCATTTTGACATTTTTCTCAGAAATAATAGAATTAACTTCATATGTTGCTTTCTGTACAAAACTCAACTAATGAGGCTCTCTTCATAAGAAAAGGAGGATGCGGAAACCAAAGCTCAATCTGTTGTGGTATGAATATGGGATATGATAGACTTTTCCTGTTCCCAATGACGTCACTGGTAACCTGCTCAATTTTTTTTCAAGAGACACAGTCTAAAATCCCAACTCCGTAAAAGCATCAGAAAAAAAAAAAAAAGTCAGAGTTGTTACCAAAAATCACATAGAAAAAAAAAATGAGATGCATTTCTATTCATAGTATTTTTACTGATTTTAGCAGTCAGCATAATAATCAGTATTTCTTATATATATTTACATCATTACATTTACTTCGGCAGCAGAGAAGCAAGTTTGGGTATGAAAGGTAAATCTGAACTTAAAATGAAGGTATCCTGATACATGTAAACAAGTAGGCAAGAATCAGCAGAACCCTAAACTGATAAACATTTCTCATAAGTTATGTATGAATTAAAATCAAGTTTTTATTAAAAATGCATAAGTACAATCTGTAGTGAATAGATCTGTTAGATATGCATGTTTACTTTTTAGCAAACACAGAAATCAGTAATTTTTCTTCCAAATGTCACTTCTACCAAAGGATTATAGACTGATAATTCTCAGATGCCATCCAGCTGATACATACATGTATGGTGAGAACAGATTAAATAACAAACTGGGAAACGGTTATTTGTTGCAGTGATAAGAAAATGTCATTTCAACCACTGTGTCCATTCTACTTTACAAGTCCAATGGCATTYAATGGTCCCTCCCTTTCACTCCTCATAATGAAAACAAGAAATGAAGATTAATTCTGAGGGCAATGAGCTATCTGATGCTTTAAAATTATTGTGTTTTCAGTACATTTCTTTCTGATCATATGTTATTTACAGTGGTCCCAGTCTTCCTTGGCCTGTATGAAGACAACAGAAAATGACCCAAAAAATAAAGTGAGCATAAATTAGCTTTGTTTATCAATTTGATTTTAGCATCAAGGAGTGATGCTAAATTCTTAGAAAAGAATGGGAARCACAGGGGATTCAAAGGTACGTACTTAGTGAAGTGACAAACCTCTCCAAAACAGCATTTCTCAATCTTTGGATCAAGACTGTATCTAACGTCAAAAAGTTCTCAGTAAACTTAAAAATGGCACATTACAAACATTTAAAATGGCACAGGAGGAAAAATGTTAATAATACACTGTATAAGATRTGTCTGTGATCAACTCTCTCCCTTCCTCCCCTAAAAGCTTTCTTAAACTGAAGGACCACTTGATTAAAGAAATAGTTTCAAGGGACCCTACCCAATCTGACTTGCCCTCTGGAGAAGTCTCCATTCGGCCTAGACAGATTATCCTGAATTAGTCAGACTGTGACTGCCTTCACATCCACCAGAATGTGAAAATATCCACTACTGTCATTCTCAGACAGATAGCTCTTAGACTTCAAAACATAAGCAAAACTTGGAGAAATCCACTGACACCTCTTCTCTCACACAATGTCATTAGCTATGGCTTCCTTTTTTTTTCCTCTAGACAGGGAATGATCTCTTCAGCCCACTAGAGCCATGGGATWAGAAAGGAATTTGGAGAGAGTGAGGTTATCTCCGCAGTTCATACGGTGTTGATGTGAGTCTCCAGAGCAGACAGTGGCTGAATCCAACCGACCCCTGAGCCCACGGAAGAGTCACAGCCTCAAATCTTCATTCCAGCTGAAACTAGATGTCAAATTAGACCCATGTCTAATGGATGCTTAAAATACCCTCATCAGGTACACCAAGGCACTGAGAAGACTCAGCAGAATTTAGTGTTGCCTAGAGAAAAAAAATCAATCACTCAAACAAGAAAACCATACATCATTGAATATTTGTTACAAGTCTCTTATACATAGCACTCATGTTGCATGCGTTCCTGCACCTCAGCCCAGGACTGTAAAGTCACTGCCAACTCCAAACAGTGCACTTCTGCTTTTACTCATTCAGCAGTGGAGTATATTCCTGTCTGTTGACTGCTCCATGATAGATTCCCTTCCACTGACTACAGAATGACTACAGAGAGCTTTTAGTGCCTTTTAAAAATGCTTACTGAGCTGATTTTTGTAAAGAAACAGAAAACAAGCAAACAAAAAAACTCTGCTGCTCATCATTCAAGYTGCTTGCTCAAATTTCAGTCAATATGAAATTAATTCTTAAGGCCAAAGATTTGTCTCATGGCTATACCCAATGTCTAACTCAGCTAGATATTCTAGGCCCATATATTCACGCAGTTTATGCACCTCTTCTACTCCTAATCTATATTTAAACTTTTCCATCCTGCCCATCATTAGCATGTCACTGGTGCATCACACTGAACCTTAAGCTTGCCCACTGAATCCTATGCGAGTCCCCCATCAGGAAGCTGGATCTGACTCGTTATTCTTCTGGTTCAGCAAACCAGAAGAATTGCCTTTTTGTTTTTAGGGTATAATTCATTATTCACAATTATAATTATTCATTCATACTTTTGTGAAAAAACATATCACACCATTCACAGTGAAAGTCAATCCGCTACAACTGCACAACATAACAGGCTGTTACCTTTGACAATATACTTTTTTTATGCATCACTATTTTTGACTTCAAGTTGTCAAGAAACAAGCAGCTTAGTTATGAATTCTGTGGTAGTTTATCTCAAGAACAGAATAGAATGTGTTTACGTTTCCACCAAGAAATCACATAATCTACAAAAAGTTTGCTACATATTTCTTTTGCAGCAACAAAAGATGTTAGCTCTCTGAATTCATGATCAAGTCCTTGTTTTATATATTCCCAGCACCACCTCAAAATCAACTCTGTAGTATTATACAATAGCTTTCAAAAACATACAGCTTTCCAAAGCCTGCTATTCATAAGATGATTGTTTCCTTTTCACAACTAGTGGGATCGTATTGGTTTTGGATCAATGAAACTACCACTTTCATTTACTTTCCTGACAAAATTGAAACAAAGTAAGAAGTAGAATTTTAAAGACATAGATGCCAGTTGTTGTCTCTCTTTGAAACTGTGAATATGTGAAAGACTGAAATATAAGTACTACCCAAAACTCAAGACCTTCAGATGTACAAGCTAAGTGCAAGACCAAAATCTTTTTTCATCTTATATGTGAATCCTACTTCTTTAATTCCMCTTTTGCTATTAGAAAATTTAGGAACATGTAAATGTCACCAAAATTTTCCATTGCAGACCTTACAAATGCAGACCATTAGAAACAATACCAATGAAACACAATTTTAAAAAAAAACTCAAAAAATCTCCAGATAAGACCATCAAAACACAGGAAGTAGAAACAGATCCCAAAAATTTCACTATGACTTCCCCATAGCAAAAAGAAAAAAAAATATATATATAACATATTCTAGTGATGTGGTTTGGTGTGCTGTTTTTTAAAGTATTATGGTGATAAGCATGATGCAAGAGCCCATATTAAAAATAAAAAAAAAAAAGAGGAAGAAGAAAAAAAAGAAAAGGGAAAAATAATCTTTGCCATGTAGAATTGCAGGGTAGCTAATCCTGGGACATATTGCTTGTGAATGCCTTCACTTTACTCTCTGAGGAAYCTCAGCTCTAATCTGGCAAGTGCCACTCCCTGAAGGTCCTGAGACAATTCAATCTGCAAATTGTTAAAACATGAGTTTTTCCCCAAGCCATGACATTTGTAGTATAAATCTGTGCCAAAACTAGTGAGGTAGATTGCTGAAAGAGACCATAACCTGCCAAGATCACCATTCCCAAAGAGACTGACCTCAGTTTCAAACATGAGAAATCTCAACATGCAGTCTAACAGCACAGATAACAAATATTTTTATGCTCATTCATTAAAAAAAGTAAAACAAAATTTTACAAGACTGACCAACACAACATTCTTTTTCTCCAARAAACAAAGTTCTGTTCTCTGTAGTTAAAAGTCTCATTGGTTTATAATGCATGCAATAACTGAAGAGAATCTAATGTAGGAGTGAAGAATGGCTTGTGTGCACTATAGATTACTGGCACCTCTGACAATATCCCCAAGAGTCCCAAAACACATACAGCAGATATTACTTTCCAGTTTGTAAGTAATTCATTTCCTGCAATGAACAATTCCAACACTATTTGCAGCAGATCAAGTATATGCCTTCAGGTGCAACACAGTATCTAAGTAGGTGTTTATGGACATTGGTATCACAGATAAGTATAGAAAACACCTCAGCTGGTACAGTTGCTGAAATAAAAGTATTTGAATTTTCTCTTACATCATGCTATTGATTTGTGGAAATGCACGAAACACAAATGTGTTTTCAGATAAGTTGTCAAAAGTTTAAACATACCAAGAAAGGACAAAATTATCACCTCTAATACCAAAACCACCTACCAATTCTGGATGCCTTTCTCCTTTTGGCTAGGTACGATAGCATACCTCTGAGTGTGGCCTAAGCCAGAATTGTACCTGGAGGACGTCACGAAGAGATGGAGTCATGTGGTGCTTATGTCCCGAGCTGTGGAATGTTAGTGAAGAAAGGAGAGAAATCAAACTTTGCAAATCTATGCATTACAGAAATCGGGTGTCTGYGCTGTCCTTTAGAGTATCAGACAGAATATCCCGGGATCACTAGCTGGACCCTGAAATACATGATGTTTATTTATATATCTTATGCAAATCTTAATACTTTGCTAGAATATCTGGACTGCATTACAATTTACTTAGGGAAAAAGAAAGCAATAACAGCAGCCAAAGAGTACAGGAAGAACAATATAAATAAATTTAGACAGAAACTGAGAGAAGACACTGCAAAGGCTGAAATACCAGTCATCTCATTAGCCTTCAGAGTATGCCTGATGAACAGAAACAGTTCAGCAACGATTCCTGGAGACCTGAAGTTTCCTTATGAAATCTCATCCTTTCTCATTACTACACCTGGGAGTTGTCAGGATTACTTTTTCTTTCTTTTGCCACTGTGAGGCTACAACTAAGCAACAGAGGACACACACAAAGTTTCTAACTGGCTATTCTTCTTACTGATGTAAAATATTAAGAGAAAAGGGGACACCCAAGAGAAAGAGATGTGAAAGAAGAAATGCAGTATCAGAGGATTCCTTTCAATGAAACCAGGTTTGCTGACATACAAGGAGGAAAGAACGAGAGAGAACCTGTGTCCAGAGTTCTCCTGAGAAGGAGGGAGGACAAGAAAGACTTAAATTAGTATCTTAAAGAATTGCAGGATGTTTTAAGATAATTAACTTTGCAAACAAAAAGTAATGCCTTGTTCCTAATGGCGACAAAATTATCTCTTACTTGCTTTCATATCTTCTCATTGGCTAATACAGAAGAAAATGAGCTGTCAAAGGTTGTTTCAGTACAAATGAGAGCACAAATAGGAAGGTGTATGTATGCTAATAAGCCAAGGAGAAATGATCAGTATGCCCTTGAGAAAAGAAACATTCCTTGAGCTTTCTGATAATCTGATGATACAGTTATGTTCCCTTGGCTATAAGCATTTAAAGTGCAATTATAAAAACAACTTTGCCTGTGCAGGAGCATTCCTAAGTTGATGTTGCTCTACTCTGAATCAGTATCTGAAAAAATGACCCTTTTTTTGTCCATTTCTAGACATCTCTATTATTTACATAGATGACAAGCAACAACTTCTCTAATAATCCGAAGTACACCTCACTCATACTTATCATGTAAAGCTTACAAGGACCTATTAGATTACCACATCCAGGCTCTGCAGAGAAGGAAATTAATATTTTCCTAAGGAAAAAAAAGAAAAAAGGTAAAAGCTTTTTTTTGCAAACAGATTTTTCTCCAAAAAGAAATACACTTTTTGCTTCATACGTGACCTTTTTAAAAACAAAATCATGGTTTTAGTAATAAGACATCTTTTTTTATATATATATATATATATATATATGTATATATACTTACATAAACATGTAGATATATATACAAGTACATACAGAGATATATATGAGTACATATCTATATATTTACACAAAGTATGATTAGCCTGGTAGAAATGTTTTTTTCCCCCCCCTATCTCATGTGCCCAGATGACTTCTTTATCCTTTGCTTTTGATTTGCACCTGACAATTAACATGGCTGCTAATCATGGATAAATCTTGGRGATAAAGAGGATAAATCTTGACAGCACTTACTCCTTGAAGCAGTCTTCCCCTATAAAGCAGCAACACCTGATCAACCCCAGGCCTGCTTTGAACAGGAGAGTCTGAGATGCATCATGACCTGTTTCCATCTGATAGTATCTGATGGCGCACAAACCACCATGGGAAGCAATTTACATGAAGTGAGAAAAGAACATTTTTGCCATCCCCAATGGCTGTTTTTCTTCCCATGTAAATGAACATTCCTGCTTTGAACATATCTAAATGTCATTACATAGGCCAAGAGTGATTCAGAGGTTTTATTATTCCTAGTCTAATAAAGAAACTCTTTTTGCCTAATAAATTTGCTTTCAGTTTCTGAAAATATGAGAATGCTAAATRCTAAAACTTTGCTTTAGCTGCTCCACAACACATTATTTATTTTCTAAACATCTTTATATATTTGACTTACTGTAGTTTACAGCCACTTTTAAAAAGCTTACAGTCCTGCTAAAGATAATTCTGTATCAGCTTTCTTACTCTTCCACCTGCTGATGCATTCCTATGGGTATTTCTGTTAATGTTTTTAACCATGACTTCTGCGTGCTTTTTTTTAAACCATGAGTTAGCAAATGCATTTTTTTTCCACAGACTTTCATAACAATAATATTTTACTTTCTGAGTATATTCCATAGTCCTCATAATTCACTCTAAAATCAACCTCTTTTTTCAYAGAAGGTACAATTTAAACCATTTTTCCCTTTGCAGCAGCAAATGAAAAGCAYGCCTGAAACTTAAATGGACCTGAAGAACTTCAGTGATAAATTTTATGTTTCCAAATTGCTGCAAAAGGTTACATTCCTACCATTCYATTCAAGATTCACTACTTCTATTGAAAGCTCTTTTTTTTGGACAGTGTGCATGAATAAATCACATCTGAAAGRCACATCCAGTTATGAMGAATCAGACAACTTAGATGGAGAGCAACATATGTGAATAAAATGCTTCCCAGAGCACRGAAAGATTAAAAGGTTGATTACAACTAATATAAAGACAACAGGCATCTTGGAGTTCTGATCCGCTAACACATCCCTCCTCTTCTATATCTTGTTATTGCTGACTTGGGTCAGTGAAACCCACTGTGTTTTCTGTCTGCTTTTCTCCCTTTCCTCTTCCCTAGTTTTCCGAGCACCTGTCTGCAGCAGAAGAATTGGCAACAATGCCGGTTGCCATTGATACCGACTAACACTTTCTCAGCAAAACTATTCAGCAAGAGGTAGCAGGATGGAGTAACGTGAATTATTTCCTTCCTGCTCTAAGGTTAACTGTTTAACAAAGGTGCTTTCAGCACCTGCTCTGCCAGCACATACACACTTGATCTACTGAAAATAAGAAATGGGGCATGTTTCCCTGACAGACCGTCAGCCGCGTGTCACTGCCTCGCAATCCAAAAGCATCCTATACATCACGCACCCGGCTGGCTGACAACAACCCATGCACATATCACACGAAAAGCCATTTATTTAGTTTCTTAACTTTAGACACGGAGACTTTCCAGCACCACGACACATTCGCGCAGTCTGAGGGTCCTGCTAAGCGGGTCTATTTTTAGGCGGTTTCTTTGTTATTGCATTTCAGCACCTACTTTTTAAACTCAGGGCAGTTTCACAGGCAGCTGAGCTTACAAGTGCAGCCACATGTGCCCTATTATATAGAGAGACACATATGCTCACGGATGTGCATATAGATACAGAATTGCTTTACTTTTGTAACAACGTGAGGAGGCAACATTAAGACACACCGGCCAATAAGGCTGTAGGAGAGAACACCTTTCTTTTTAAAGCAGCATCCGCGCAAGGGCTCGGCATCACTACTACACACACCTGTATGGGGACCCGCTCCGCGCATCGCCCCACAGCCGCCACGTGCCGCCTCCCTCCCRCGCGGCTCCCGCAACGCCCGCTGCCCGCGGGGGCCTCCGCGCCWCTTGCTCAACTCCGCGCCGCGCGCTGCCTGCCAGGCGGCCCCGGCCCGCGCGCCCCGCGCGCCCCCCGCGCCGCCACTCACCAGCTGCGCGCCGCAC